>OX422144.1:34496098-34900597 GCA_949129095.1 Volucella bombylans | reverse complement strand
AAAGCTGTCATAATGTAAGGGACTTGTCTCATGCTCTTGAATAGCCCTTGAGAAATGACTCCAGTCACTATAGCCTGTGCTGGACAAAGCGACACTCCTTTTCGCTTGCGAAAATAAGAGACAGCAGAACCAAAAGACAGAGTCCGAAGATTTCGAGTAAACCAACCATGCCCTTGATGTTTTCTCACCATTTTTTATATCTCTTGGTAAAAACGGGTACTAAACTTGCTGCTTTTATTTACAGGGAAATCAAAATTTTCTACTTGAACAGGACCCTGATCCAATAATTATTGAATAACTTTATCACTTAAATTTGGCCATAATTTGGGATCTTTAAATGCTGGTAAAACATTAATTGCACTACTTTCTTCAACATCATCTAACATGTGTAAAGCTGATTCTGCCTCAACTGGCACTGCAATATTTTCTCTATGCAATAAATTAAATAAATACCTACTGTAAAATATACATACATACAATATAATATACAACTCAATGCAATTGAAGTTAATAACGCATTCTCTTCTACCTTCTACTCGTATGTACATCAAACACAGTCTGCTTTAGTTTGTTGGAACCAATTTTTTATTGTTGTCAATAACTTGCATTTTGGCGCAGATCCGAAACTCTGCTCCATAGGAAGTTTAATTTGTTAGTATTTTCTGTGATTTCAGCTGGAAAAACTATGACGTATGGCGCAGAAACTGTGACGGCATAATACAACTGTTTCAGAAGCACATGCAACAAAAAAGCCGTGGATATTAAGTTATAGGTTCGATGCTGTTGAAGTTGCGTACAGAGTACAGGCACAGGCACTGGAAAAGACTGTAAGCTGATGTTAGGTATCAGTGTACATTTGGTGTGTGTATTATTATTATGAGGATATAAACTATGAAGTGTTGCCGCGTTGCGATTGCTCCGCATCCACCAATGCAAGGTCCGGCCCTGGTGGTGACGCCGAAAGGCTACTCAGATAGAGCGGTACGACCACAAAAGAGTACTTATAAATACTCAATGAAAGCTATTTTTTCGGTCAGGCGGTTATGAGCAGCGTCTCAGCAACGAGTATAAAATGTATTTTAGACACGTCGCAAGAAATCATTCACTCTTTAGAAAATTTAGGGGTACCGGTAGGACAATGGGATACCATTTAATTAATTACCATTAGAGAGTAATAAGGATTTACCCAATATTAAAGCATTCTTCGAATTTTTGCAGTACAGATTCAGAACATTGGAAGCAGTTGAACAACAATCCCCGTAACAATCGATCACAAACCCTCAAACAAAAACAGAACACCAACGCAAGTGTCCGCACCCACCAAAAGCAATGTCAACTAAATTGCAAAGCGTGTCAAAACGGACAACTTGTGTAAGGTTACGAAATGCTGGCAACTCTGCCTAATCAACAGCGACGAGGAAAATCTAGAATGGCGCCAATGACAGGATAAAAGAGCGATTAAAGAGAAGAACAAAGGCAGTTGAAAAAACGAACGTGGACGTGGAAAGACGAACCCTCATTTACTGTTTTTTTGTAAAAGTGTTCTTGTAGTATGTAAATAGACTTAATAAATATTTAGTTATAAATTTCTAACGAGAAGTGGACGAAATTCTTAACTCTTTTACATGCATTGAGGGAGTGTAGAAAGTCTTTAGAAATGGATGTGACCAACTTAAAACAATTTTTTACAACATTAATGTATGTGAAACTGCTTGGCCTGTAGCTACTAAAAAAGTAATTGCCCTAGCTCTAAGCGTTGGTATCACTGCAAGCAGGCCGCATAACTCATTGCTGCACCCGATTTCATATAATAGTGGAAATAATTTGTTCCCATTACACACCCTTTAATCCTAATTCCACACAATTCATCCGTAAGAACCAAAATCCAACCCAAAGCCACCAACAAACAAAATATCTAACTGCCCAATCAACCAATCCAATCATGTCCCACTGTCAGGAGTTTAACCCCAACCAACTACAACGTTCTCCATCAACCACAAAGTCAACAATAATCAGAGACTAATATGACCTCAACTACTCAAAACTATTATATGCACCACATTTCTACAAGATTCTTCTGTCAACAGCCTTGGTCAAGGTGAAGGCAATCTAACATTAAGGGCGTTAATTGACACTGGTTCCGAGACATCTTTTATCTCTGAAGCAGCGGTTCAAAGACCGAATTTAAATTCCCGATGGACATTTAGCCAAATAAGAGGGTTGGGGGAGGTCAGCAATGGACGATTAAACAAAATCGTCAACCTAACCGTTGAATCGCTAGTCTCCGATTTTTCAAGTCGAGTACAGGCCCTTGTGCTTAAATCTCTGACTGGGCTCCTTCCGTCACAGATTGCCGTGTCGACCACCGCAGAGTGAACACGTGGAGCAGTGCACTCGTGTGCAATAAATACTTCACACCGTTCTGCGAAAAAAAGCAACGCGTTCGCGTTTATCATACGGCACGGGTAGTGGCTGAGTATAGGCAATAACTGATGGATAGCGGGTTGTGAGTGAGCATTTTGTTGGTGCACTGTTTTTTATTGTTGTAAGGGCATAACACCTACAACAATTTAATTCGGTAAACCAATTCTGAATTTTTACTTCACAGCTGCGCTTGGTATCATCGGAGTTTGTGTTTGAATTTTGATAATGACGCAGGAATTTAGAGTGGATATAGCCAATATTCGCGGCCTTAAAAGCAACTACTTTTCTGCGTATGCCCAGTGTTAGAGAAATGTTTTTTCGGTCCTTCACGACCAACCTGACTGAGGAAAAAAGTTTAAACGAGCAAGGAATGACTGCAACGTCTTTCTTAAGCGAGTGAAATTTCAGTACGACCAAAAGTTGAGGCAAAAAATACTGCAATGTCCGAATGGTAGTAAAAATTGTTGGTCGTTTGTCAAAAACATCAGAAATTCTGCCTCATCCTCCATCCAAACGCTCATTCACAATGACATTCCATCTGTCAGCTCCTTAGACAAGGCCAATCTGCTTGCTGCACGCTTTGCGGCCAGTTCAACACTGCCAGATTGTGCTTTGTCTCCGCCTACACTTGAGTGAGTCGAATCTTCAATGGGACGAATCTACTTTCGCACTTGTGTAGTAAGTAGCAAGAGTACTTAAAGATCTCAACATACATAAATCTGTTAGTCCAGATGGTATATCTCCCCTTCTTCTGAGGAGGTATTTTTCCACGCTTTCAAAAATACTGCGTAAGCTTTTGCATCTATCCTACTCCTTAGGACTCTTCCCGAGCAGATGTAAAACAGCATTTTTCGAGTGCCTAATAACGTCGAATCATCTTCTCTCTCCTCCTACTTACGTCCTTTATTTCCAAGGTCATGGAATCGCCAGCTCACGAAATATCTCGAAACACGTAAACTTCTCAATGACCGGCAACATGGTTTTAGTAGCAACAGGTCCACTGGTGATTTGATGACATGTCTCACCGAAAAGTGGAACGATCTGGCGAAAGCAAGACAGTTGCACTTGATATTTCTAAGGCATTTGACAGAGTTTGGCATCATTTGGGATCGACGACTCTCTTCTTCAATGGATTAGAAACTACCTCTCGGAACGTTCAATTCAAATCGTCTTGAATGGTTTCAAGTCTGATATTCACAAAATAAATGCCGTTCTTTTTTAATTTTACACTCTTTTTAATTTTTATTAATAATCTCCTGTCTTCCACTTCTAATCCAACATATTCCTTTGCTAATGACAGTACTCTCTGCTTTTCATATTCGTTCCCGGACTCACGTCCCTACTCTTCGGCTGTAGAACGGGAACGGCAGCGCATGTTAAGCTCATTAAATTCCGATATTGACAGCATAACCAATTAGGGAACTACATAGTGGAATTTAATGATTTCAAAACACAATGCTGTCTGCTGTCGTTAAAGCGAAATATAAACACCTAGCTATTATCCATGAATTGAACTTGCATCGTCAAAAACCGAAAAACTTTCCATCCTCGGTATGTGTGTCAATGACAACTTACGTTAGAATGACCACATATTCGATGTGGTGCTGCGAAATGTCTAGGTTTCCTCAAGCGATCTAAGAAATATGTCATCCCTCTGACCTGGCTTCAATATGTAAGGCGTTTACGCACCCAAAATTGGAGTACAACGCCCAAATCTGGTCAGCTGCTGCTAAGACCTCTTTGCACTTGCTAGATAAAACTCATGGTAGCATCATCCAGTCAATGGAAACCTTCGAACACCAACGAAATGTCTCGTGTCTCACTTTGTTTTATCGCTATTACCGCCATCAGTGCTCCATTGAAATCGCCAGTAGCATTACTCCCCTTCAAACCTTTAACCGTAACACCCGTCTCGCTATGAATGCTCATTAGTATACCCTCAGGCCCGCTTTTGGACGTACTCTGAAATATCGTGATTCATTCCTAACCCATACAACTCGCTTGTGGAATGCCCTGCCGAGCTCTCTATTTCTAGCCATTCAGACATTTAAAACCAACTTACATCAGTACCTATCTTTCTTCTATCCCTAATTTTCCTTCGCCCGCGATGTGCGCAAAAATTTTAAGGGTACCTTAACAACTTGAGCGCGCGCTATCCGGAAACTGGATTTTTTCGTATAGGTATGTCGGTTTCTTGCTTTTGATAATGTTGAAGAGAAGTAGAAGCTTACGAAATTTAATATAATTTTGAAATGACATATTTACTAAGTTTTTAGCTAGGTGTGAAATGTGGTTATATCTTTTGAGGCGATAAACATATCAAATGGTGGTGTTAAATGCAACTTGTAGTTTCCTTTTGCTTTCAGCGTCACATTCATAAAAAATTTCGCATCCATAAATCAGCAGAGGAGTAACTAAGGCTTTGGCAAGTAGCAGTCTTGTTTTGGTTGGTGTACACTCTTGAGCAATCCTTTTACCGCTATAGAATTTATATGGTTGTTCCATGTAAGTGTTCTATTAAAGAATACGCCTAGATTTTTCGGAGAGTCAACGAATTCAATTTTTGAGCCGTTTAGCATTAAATGTGGAAAATAGGAAAGATCCAGGGTATGAGTAGTTTTAGAAACAACATGACCCTGACCCAACATCAACTAGGCATTTACACTTTCCTGAATTTAGTACTAAACTACTTTTTGACGTCCAATTTGGTATTCGTTGAAGCTCTTCATTTAAATCATTAGTGCAATCTTCAATGAGACCTAAGGGACAACTCTGATAAATTTAATGTCATTAGTACGCTGAGTTTCGTTGAATTTAATATTACAGAAGCTATATCATTAATATATACTGAAAATAAGAGAGGCCCAACGATCGATCCTTGGGGAACACCTTTAGTTAAAGGAAGAAAATCAGATAGGATACCATCTATTTAAACAGCCTATTCTCTTTCACTGAGATATGACGATATTAGTTTAATTGAAGAACGAGAAATGAAAAAGTAGTGTCATCTCTTATGTCTTCAACTACATTCAGTAAGGCTGTAGTACAGCTATGTTTTGCACGGAATCCTGACTGAACCGGAAGCATAATCCTTTCACATATTTTTGAGAGAAAAGGCAGGATTGATATTGGCCTAAATTCATGTAAATTAATGTAGGGTTCTTAGGGATTGGAATTATTTTTGCCAGTTACCATTGGAAAGGAAAAATGCCAGTCATAAAAATGATAGCAATGATGGTAAAATTGCTTTCACAAAAATCGGATGAATCCCATCAACTAATGCATTATTGAACCTAGCAGACAGGAAACATTCTACTATGTCGGTATCAACCACCCTTTTAAAAGCAAAAGACGTTGCAGTTGGTAAAATAGTACCATCGAACACACAATTAACAACTGGGACACTTGAATTTGTATTTGATAAAAATTTACGAGTATGATTTAGGTCGTTGCGATCAATATTGGTACAACAACTTAGCTTTTGTTTACGGACTCCTAGTTCACGAATGTTATTCCATATTTTACGGCCATTGGGTGTAGAACTGAAACGGTTGGAATAAAATTGCATCTTAGCAGTTCTTATTTCACGAACAACACTATTTCGCAAGTTTTTATAGAATTTATGAAGCTCTTCCATCCGAAAACGCTTCCACTGTCGATACGCCTGATCACGTTGCAACTTCAACTCTCGAATTTCGTTCGCTAAAAACGCTTTCGTTCTGTCTCTTACAATTCCTGTTCTGATTGGAATGTATATATCAAAGAGAAAGTTGATGTTTCTATTTATGAAGTCGATTTGTTCATCTGGTGATGGCATATAACATATGGGGTTCTATTGAATGGAAATACTCGTAACATGCTGTTCAAGAGAAGCCCTATCAATATTTTCGAAATCCGTATATATATAATTATGTATGTTAAAAAACAAAAAATCGTGCTTCGAAAAAGCTGGTGCAGCAACTTGGTCATAAAGTAATACCTTATCGGTATCATTTACAAAAAAACACATCTAATAGGGTGCTGGAGAAACTAGTAAAATGGGAAGGAACTTCATTATTTACTGGTTGTAGGTCAAACGATTGCTTGTTTTCTGTTAAGAGACTATCACGCAACAAATTACTGTTAAAATCACTGGTGTCAAATCAATATTGCGATTTGGTCTATACACAACACCTAAGCAAATACTCCTTTCGTCGCGTATAATTTGTGCAAAGAGATACTGAACAAGTGACCCACTTGGCGAACGACATTTCTGTTTACAAAACAAACCATTTCTAACATATATCGCAACTCCGCCACCAGTACGATCAGATCTATCAGCAAAAAAAGTTTGTATCCGCTCATAGCATACACATAATCTTTCACACCCTGTGACGCCTTTTACCAAAAAAAAAAAAAAAATAAATAAATATGTTTAATTGCGGTGATCTATTTGTGTCCATCACTGCACCAAATAAATTTACCCCTTTTCAAAAACAGACCTTTTCCCCTCCCAATCTGATAATTGGACCTACTAATCTCTCTTTTCGAACTTACAACAAAACCTAACTCTAAAGAAATAGAGGGTTGTATTTTCAAATTCCCTCATTACACTTTCTTCGTAGGTTCACTTTCTCCCTGGTTCTTGTTACAATGGTTTATATGTCTCTTTTGTAGTAGAGACCAATTTAAAAAAAATAACGAGATTTTGATTCTGGATTGTTCGAGACAGTGAGCGCGAGTACCGAACTAAGAAAACAAAAAAAGGACAATAAAAGTAAAAACTACCACCGGGCGCGGAAATTTTCCCACGGGTAAAATAAAAAAATAAAAAACCCGAAGTATAAAAAAAAATAATATCTCTTAAAAGGAAATTATTTTTTTACACCCATGTGTATATTATGTGTTTGCTAAGAACCCCGGACATCCTGTATACTTGGTGGGTGAAAATCCTTCGGTTTTTTTTCTGTATTTATTCTGGTGCAGTTACATATGATCCTCCATAGCTACATCACCGACAAGAGATGCTCCGCGGGACCACCACAACAACAGCAACAACTACTTCAACATCCTTAACAAAAAAAAACAAGAACTCAGTGAACTTGAACATGAAAAAACCTTAATTGTTTTACGAGTGAAAATAAATAGAATACAAGGTGGTTGTGCAAAAAAAGAGATGGTTTAAAGTTTTACCCCGGTGTTAAAAAAAAATCTCAAACCTTTACTGTTCGATATTATTTTATCTACTGGCCGTAAGTTAAAGGATGTCCAAGCGACAAATACACTTAACCCTTTGACTTCCTACATTGGCTTTCTGCATAGCGCACAGACAACAAAACTACCACATCCTTTCTTACAAATAGTTTTTTTTTTATCCACCCCTGTTCCGGCAACCCATTGTACACACAACATAAGGTAAGAATGTACGATAAATCGAATAAAAGAAGAGAAGCAAAACAACTTTTATGAGTCAACTACACACAACATTTAAGCCACCTGCATTACACATAAACAGCGTATCATACTACATCTTTTCCCACAATTGGATGCTTCCAAAATAAACTTATCCGCACACAGAGTACGATCACTGAACGGTAGAAGGAAAGCTAAAAATGAGACACATTTTGTGACGGACACTTTTTTCAGAAAGGCAATTGGTTAGACATATCAATGTCAAAACACCATTATGAGATCCGTAATTACACCAGAGCAAAAGCTGGCAGCAACTTTGAGATTCCTGATTTCGACATGCCTACATACCCGTAAGCATATTCAAATGTTAACAAGTGGTTTTTTAGATTGATCAAAAGGAAATATGGACAAAAGGGTACCAACTTTGAAATATGGATGGAAAGTGAGTTTTTAACTGAGTAAAGCGTTTTATTGGGGTTCGTGGCTGAGCTGCATAGCCACTTACCAATAAAACACGGCTAGAGTAAGGTTAGGGTTAAGAGTTTTGTTTTTGAATTTGAACAGAAAAATTATTTTTTATAGTTTTAAAATTGCGAAATTTCTTAGAGGTGCTGGCGCCAGAACTACGAGGGATTTGAAAAATCCGGTAAGTCCAATATATATCAGTTTTTGCGGCTAAAATAAGAGTAGCCTTAATAATTTTCAAATGAAATAAAATTAAAATATTCAAAATACAGTATAAGAGCTATTAAAAATCGTATGTGATTTTATTTTTATTTTTGTAATAAATAGAATGAATTGTATGGTGAAGTGAAATCATCTTTTTTATTATAATAATGGAGTAGGCTTGGCGCAAGTGGTGTATTGAGGGGCGGACCGACCGTCCTTCGATGGGGCGACTGTGACTAGACATGACGCACAAACGATAACGGCATGACAGGAAATGACGTGACTGACTTCCTCTGATTATTTTTTCTTACAGGTAGCGACTGGGAGGAACTTCGTTTAGGGGCTATCATTCACATATCTGGCCAGAATGGTAGCAATTGGTCGCGTTTAAGTGCGATAAGGGTGGGTTGGCCATCCTCAGCCAACAACACCCGGCTTTTTTTAGGTAGGATCGCTGTGTGATCCTGGGACGAATTATTCAGTGTAGGGTACATAGGGTTAAATTAGCTTTAGGTTTAGTTATTATTCGTTAAAATTAAGTTCGGTATTTATGGTTTAGGTTAGCGTAGGGTCACTTAGTTTTAAAAGCGACAGTCCCGGTCTTGCACAGTGGTGATGGCACACAGAAGTGATCTTACTGTCTCATTTCCTCTTTCTTCTGTCGCCTTTTTCTCCTCCTCTCTTTTAAGTCCGTCCGTGAAATAACGTAGCTTTCTCCAGGCTATCCTTGTTTTCTTTTCTTTTATAATTCGGGACGAAAAAAAAAGGTAAGTTGAGTTGTGATGCAAGGGGTAGTGGCAAGAACCAACCTAATCCGACGAGCTAGAGCCGAGCAATTGCGAACGTGCCACTGCCATCTACTCCTGCATCATGATGCCTCCGTGGCCAACTGACTCCTTACAATGGCGCCCAACGTAGCTTTTACTTTTATTGCCCTTTTTTTCTTAGTTCGGTACTCGCGCATACTGTCTCGAACAATCCAGATTCAAAATCTCGTCATTTTTTTTTATATAGACCACAACTCGAACCGAAAGGAGACTCAGCTGTCGTCGGCGCTTTTTCGAATCGAACTCCCCGAAAACAAAACCATCCTTCTGCGCCGACTATCACGAATCTAACTCTCCTACCGAAAATCGAAGGACCTTACCGTTGTAATCTTCTGATACCCACTCGACAACGGCTGGTCGGTATTAAAAAATGATGATCTGTTTTTGAAAAGGGGTAAATTTATGGGATATGGTACAGTGAGGGGACACAAAAAGAACACCACAATTAAACATATTTATTTATTTTTTTATTTTTTTTTTGTTAAAAGGCTGACGCCCAAGTTTCCGTCACGCAGACAATCAACCTTTGAATCAATAAAAATATATCAATATTCATCTAATTTATGATTTAAGCTTTGTGCATATAAATGGCAAACCTTAAAACTTTCTCTATGACTACAAAATACTCTTATTATAGCTCGTAATACTCCGTCACTACTACTATCAATGGAACTCACTCCGCTCTCATTCAAATATATTTATATACCGAGAAATAGTACGAGAACTTAACGACGCATTGTAATCACAAGAAACTTCCTCCTCCCTAGAGCAACAACGTTTCATTAAAATGGGTACCTATATGAAATAACATCAGGCAAGTTTTGAAGAAAGGAAGAAAAGGAAAAAAAAAAACAAAAAATTAAAAAAACAAAATTGTGTCTGCCTCGTCTGACATCTCTTCGCAATAACTTTCATCACTCTTTCATTCTCTACCAGTATTGGTTCAGCTTCTGCGTTCTCTTTCATATAAACGGCAGCATAGTGTGAGTAAACAGAAAACAGCTATTTACTGCGCTTGAAACGCAAAGCTTGTTTGTAAAGGTAGCGGTCCTTCCTAGTTAGGCTACCGTACATGTAGATGTTGCTGTTGTTTTCGGTTTTTGTATCCACGTCTTGAAGACATATAAAAAAAAAGTGTCATCTACGCTCAAAAGATCCTTGGAGAAATAAAGAGAACCAGCACATTTGAGATGGATCTTGTTGGGAAAGGTGCCATTTTTAATCACGTTGATCCCAACGCAACTTTGAAAAGATTCTGGGAAATTGAAGAGGAACCTTTTTGAGACCTATGAATAAGCAGAAGATACAAGGTGTGAGGAGCATTTCAAACAATTTACAAAACGATTATCTGATGGTCTAGGTTTTCGAAAAAGTATTTCCCTAACAATTTTCTTCGACTACGCGATATTGCCTCGCATTCACACAGTAAGTGTGTTATATCCCCAACAGCTTGCAGATCTCCGCTGAATTTGCAGATATCCGTATCTGGCAATTTGAGGCTTTTTCCGTGTTGCCGCAGTAGACAGTGTCCAGGCATGATTTCTATTACTTTCTTAAGCTTATCCCTGTTTAATTTTATTCACTTCCTAGATCTTCTGCTTTCAAAAAGCGGCCAAAGGGAATTGGATACCCTGTGTCCATCACGACTTGACCACCTTAGGTTGGCAGTCTTTATGATTTTTTCGTCAATAGTGCCCCTCACTATGAAAAGGGGTGGTTTGATGTTGGCAACCTCTCTATTGTCGAGTAACCCTCCTTTTCTTGCAAGCTCTTCCGCTTGTGAATTTTCTTTAATACCGCAAAGTCCTGGCACCCAGCACAGTGTTACCCGGTTCTAACTATAGTGCCTGAAACACTATGCGACAGCCCCTGACTGTATCAGAGTTGACGTTGGTTGACTACATTGCCTTCAGTGCGGCCTGGTTATCGATGTTGACAGCGATATTTCTTTCGGATACCGATCTCATCTGCAATCATCTGCGTGATTGGAAGACATTGCTTACGTCCGGTGGTCTTATACACACTCTTAGTTCTGGGTCTTCTGAGAAGATACCAGAACCTGTTCCATCCCCTGTTATAGAGCTATCTGTGGAAAAAGCAATTTCATTCGACCTGATTATAGCAATTTCTTCCTCGCTCTCCGGGTCAATTAAATACGGGATGTCGAAATCGACCACCGAAGGAATTTCATCCGTTAAAATTGGACTGCCTGGCAGTAGCTCCGTTAGGATCGTGCCATGTTCGAAACTACTGCTCTTGAAGTAACATCGATTAATGATTCGCATCGCACTAATGCCAACAAGATTTTTGATTTATAAATCAAGCGGTATGAGGTGCAAAAAGGTGTCCAATACTGCCGTAGGGGTGGTACGGAGCGCACTTGGAATGGCTATGGAAGCCGTTCTTTGAACCGCCGCAAATTTTACGTAAATCGTTTTCCTGTTTGTCGCTTTCCACAATACTAGTGCGCGGTATGTATTGTAGGTATGGGTCTTACCACCACCGTATAAAGCCAGTACACCATAGCAGGTTTTAAGCCCCAAATTTTTGCTACTGTTCTTTTGCAGATGAAAGGAACTTTATATGTCTTTGGTTCTTTCCGCTACATTAAGATTCCAATTCAGTTTTTGTCCAGGATCACAACCAGATATTTCGCGCTGTCCGAAAGGGACAGTTAAAATCCGTTGAGTTTTGGGAGCTTGAATTGTTGTATCTTGTACTTTGTGGTAAAAAGAACCAGTTCCGTTTTGGAAGGGTTGGCATTGAGACCAAAACTTTTTGCCCAAGTGCTGATAATCTTCAGGGCAACCTCCATAATGTCGCTTAAAATATTTAAGTATTTCCTTGCACTATTATGACTTCGTCATCTGAATATGCCATGGCACTTATACCCATTGTACTAAGCTTTATAAGGATGTCATTCATAATCAGATATGACCTATAGAAGAAGAGATATGACCGGGAGATTTGTACGGCTTAAAGGACTGAATTGTTCACCGTAATTTTTTCCTATTAATCAGAACACCCATTTTCTCTTCGGAGAGAGAGAGAGAGAGATCATTGTTCTCAGTGTGCTGTAGTATGCCAGGGTCATCTGATACTGTTGATGCCGGAAAATGGGTTTCCACCAGTATTGACAGAACCTCTTGATTACTTTCAGCCAAGGTTCCGTCACTTTTTCACTTCGAAACTTCGTCCGTTATTACCGATTCGCAGTACTCCTTAGATGAAGCCCTTTTTAACTTTCTAACTAGGTACTCGAATTGTTTTTTACATTCGTAGTACTCATACTATGTACTGTCGCTTCTGAAAAGCTTCACCCTATTATAGAGTTTCCTAACATCTTTCCGTTTTAAACCTATCTTCCTATTCGACCATTTTGATTGAGCTCTGTTGGGTTTTCCGTTAGCCGGGCAAGCTTTCTCGAACGCCATTTTTAGTGTTAGTTAACCCATTAATGCATAAAGTTTATTTACGCCTTTTTCATAATGATTATAGTAATATATTGTCCTTTAGAGTGTTCTTGGTGATTAAATTGCAGAACTGGAGATTTTTTTTATGACAGCTTAGATTTTAGAGCCCGTCCGATAAATCGGACGCTATGCAGGGCGGACACATTGGTTAAAATAAAATGAAAACTGGTTAATATAAATGACTAATAACAATATATGGTATAATTAAAATCAAAATAAAATAAATATATTTCAGTTAATTAGATGGTATGCTATGTGATACTTGGGGGGTAGGGCTACATCATATTTATTGCTTTTAAATTTAGTTTTCCCTCCACATTTGTTAGCACAACGCCGCTCTGTATCTATTGGTACAAGCCAATGATCTCTGCCGTCATATCTCATTATCGACAATGGTTTTGCTGCCTTGCGTCCTTGATGTGGCAAAGTCCCATGTGTTGTTAGTAAGCTCCTTGCTATAAAGCGCCTGAAAAAAAACAAGGATTCAGTGTCTTTTGTGCAACCATTTTTTCGAGCAAGTAACCAGGCATTTACTACCGACACATCTACTAAATATGCAAATATAGGCCACCACCACTTCGTTATACGCATCCGAGTACGTAAATTTGCCACAGCCTGACCGCATTTGTCTACTCCACCCATATATTATGTAAATAAGTAATGGCTGAGGAACTAACACTTTGGCTTTTTTTTCGTGAGACCAACGAGTTGCGGTTGTTATTTCCAAATTTTGGAAGTTGGTGGCTACTGTGACAACACTGTTATCGTTCCAACGACACACAAAGACTTTATCACCAAGTCGGTTATCAAACTGACCACGCTTCTCCTTCTTGAATTGCTTTACATCTTTGATCGGACGGTTCTCTGTGCGGTTAGCTCGTAAAGTTCCTGTTGCATAAAAACCGAGCTCCTTAAAGTGCCTCATCAAACTCAGAGATGTAAAATAATTATCACAATACAATTTTAAACCATTATTACGTGGTAATATACTCTGTGTAAGAAGGCTAAGCACTACGTCACCTCCTAGTCCAAAGTCTTTTTTTTCTGTACTCTTCCCAGTATATAAGCTAAAAGCTATCATGTATCCAGTACTTGCACATATTGCCCAGTTTTGAATCCGAACCTAATCGCCTTTCCAAGTATAAACTGTTTAGCGTAGTGTTTTCCGTAATAAAGAATCATGCTCTCGTCAACACTGTAGTTTTCATCCAATCCATAATGCTGCCGAAAAGATTCACCGAGGCTTTCTAGAAGATGATCTATAGGACGAATCGCCAAGCTTGCTGTTGTCATTCAAGTGAACATGTTGCCGTATTATTTCAAACCGATCACATCTAATACTATCTTGCAAAATTTTGGGCACGTCATTATCTTTAGAAAAATAAAGTCTTTTATTTGGTAATTTGATTTAGCCCGATAACAGCATAGCTCCCAAAACTACATAAATTTCATCTTCAGTTACCATCAAGGGTTTGTTTTTCTGGAAAGAGTAAATATTTCTTGGATGCACAATGTGTTTGATCAGATTTTAATAGCTTGAAATATTCCAAAGGATCTTGACAACTTTTACTCTCCTCTGATGGTGGCTGTGGATGAAATTCTTTACAAATAAAAGCCGATTCCTCTTTCTTCCAATGTGTGGTTTTTTCCTTTTGTTGTTGTTGACAGAGGAGGAATAAAAGTAGATAGAGTTATATCATCTTCATTATCGCTATATGATGTAAATTCTCGTGATGAAGGTTGTCGATTTGAACCTGTGGATGTTGATGGAGTAGAAACATCGTCTTCACCACAAAAACGTCACAATTCACAAGTACTTTGAAGCAATTTTCGTCCTAAGTGTCCTAAGTTTCCATCATGCTCCTCATCAGACCTGTCACTATCTTCATCAGTCACTTGATTTGCATCTTCGGTGGCTCAACGTATATAATTCTTTCTGAATAATTATGATCATCCCCACATTCCAAAGCAGACAATATTTCATGAACTTGCAAACTGAAATAATTTAACAAAAACCAAGTGTAATAACCGCTATGCATAACGTCCGATACATCGGGCGGTACACAATTCGCAAACTTAGCATTCACGATAACAATGGTAATGCAAAAGTAATATTATATTTTACATATTTGTAAGCAAAATTTTTAAAAATAAACATAATTAACTCTTACCTACGTCACGAAAAATTATTACAGTCTTCTATCATTTTGAAAAGTGACAGTTGACAAGCAACGGCGTTCATACATTTAATAATAACTGTGGTGCCATAGTGAAAACATATTATACTATGGCCTAAGAAGGAAAACATTAAAAAAAAACATCCATTATCGTAAAAAAACAATTTTTTTGAAGTCCGATTTATCGGACGCTATGCTGTAATGGGTTAACAATATTATCGCAGGTGATTGATTGGGTATCCAGGTGTATATTTACACTTCTGTATACTTAACCCATCAGTCTTACGCGTATTTAATTGAAAACTACATACCCTGTTTTGAAAGTTCACCTTGAAGTGTATCCGTCGGTGATCCGATATTGACGCTTCGTCAACTACTCTCCATTCCCTTATTTCTAGTCCTTCTGCATTTATAACAAGGGTGATATTTATCATCTCCTGCCTATTTTTCACCACAAAAGTGGGTGAATTCCCTCTGTTACAAATACTGAGGTTGCAAGATAAAATAAAATCGTACAAATACTCACTTCTTGGGTTGATATCACCGCTTCCCCAATATGATAGGCGTTTGCGTCACAGCCCAGTACCAGCATCCAAGTTTTCTGCCTTCCCAAGTCCTTTAGCTTTTCCGAGATCACTACCTCGGAGTTATAGGCAAAATAGACCGAGGTCAGGCAGAGTGGTTTGCCACAATCCCTTCCGCAGCAGCAGATTCTTCGTAACCACTTCAACTTCAAAAAGACTGGAGCATCACGTCGTACAGCCAGAGGAAGAAGACTATGATGACAGGTTACAAGAAATGTATTGCGCTTACCGTGGAGCGCTTCTCTACGGAGAAGAATGTGGAAGGTGAATCCACAGGTGCTTCTTGTAATGAGCTTTCGTTACCTCAAATCCAAATCCCGCATTTCGAGGGCTCGTACACAAAATGGAGGGCTTTCTATGATGTATTTTTATCTTTAGTCCACACAAATAAGAAGCTGGGTGAAATTCAAAAGCTTCACTATTTTAAATCTGCTCTTATCGGTGAAGCTGCTCATTTGTTGCAGCATCTAGGGTTGTATTCTGGCAATTATGACAAAGCATGGGAACTGCTTGTCGCCAGGTACAACCACAAGCGACTGTTGGTAAACGCTCATTTCCAACTTTTTTTTCGAACAGCAGCAGTTGACAAAGGAGACTGCAAGTAATATGAAGTCTCTACTGGACACGTCCCAAGAATGTTTCCATGCCCTGAAAAATTTAGGATTGTCGATTAGTTCGTGGGCTGACATATTAATTTATATATTAGTACAAAAATTACCTGCTTTTACTTAGCGTTTGTGGGAGGAGTCCGAAGGAGTTGCCAACACTGACACAATTAACAGAGTTCCTGGTAACACGTTTTCGAACCTTGGAAGCAGTAGCTGGAACGAGTGGCGTAAAGGTCAGCGGTTCTTCTGTGCACAAGGCTGTTCCGATCGAAAAGAAAACGGTGTTGCACGTCGGGAAGAAGCAGTTTGCATGCCAGGTATGTGGTAGAGGTCAGCACTCCCTTCGAACTTGTCAAAAGTTTATTGCCATGGAGATCTATGAACGATCTAACGCAGTTGACAGAATCGGCATTTGCCGGAACTGTCTAGCATACAGTCACAGGACTAGCGATTGTCAAAGCAGTGTGCGCTACTATTACTGCAAGTGTTGTATTACGCCCAGTAGTACCGTGCTTTCTACGTATCAATGTGGAGAAGAGTACACGAGCGGAGAGAGAAGAAAAGACTTTTTTGTTTAAACGTTATAATAATTTTATTTAAATTTATAGTTATAGTTATAGCTAAAGGCCCGCTGTGTAAACCAGGGCTGCGACCTTTACTATTTTTGATTATTTGATTATTGACTATCTTATGATATAATAAAGGCCCTCTGTGTAAACCAAGGGCTGCGACCTTTACTGTTTGTGTGTCTAAATCTCTCTCTCTGTGTTGTCCTTCCCAACCACTGCCTTTTATACTAAATTTTATTCAAATTTTATCTACTTACGCAATAGCTTCAGTACAAAATAATTCTCACGATGCATTTTTCCTTTATTGATAAGATTTCCAATTAATTGTTCCAAGTGTTCCAGTTAATTACCCTTTCGTGTCAGCGCCCATGATCGTTAGTACGATCGGTCGGTAATTTGATCTGTTTAACATACAACGACTTAATGCCTGCCCTGTGTTGTTATAGTTGAGTCGGCGTTTTGGCTTTGACCCATATAACACACTTCGTGAAGAATGCATTGAAGTACTTCATCACTTAATGCCTGCACTGTGTTGTTATTGTTGAGTCAGCATTTTGCCTTTGACCCATATATCACACTTCGGGGTGAATGCATTGGATTGTTTATAATCGCTTGTGGCAGCGTGAAGTGGATTTTCCACTGGGTTATGACGTTGGTATGGGAATCACTTATTCTGGACTTTGTATCATTATTATGGGTGTGAATTATAATGTACTTGTAGCTATTGGAAGATGCGAGTAGTGCTTATGGGGTGGGAATATAGTAGCGTAGCGGAGTACTACACCCCATCCCCCTATTAAGAAGAAAATTACTACCTTGAAGAGGTTAATTTTCTGAAAAAGTGGCAGTGGGTGTGATGGTTTTACGTTACAAAAGTTTTTCTTAATTTATAGTATTTACTCGTACATTATGCGATAGCTATTTTATATAATTACATGAAAACTTTTTTTATTTTTTTTATGGTTTTTTTTTTTGACATGCTACATATTTTAATTATATGATAAGTTTGTTCTGGGTGTTTTTTTTTATATACATTCTTACGAGTAATTATAGTACCTAATAAGGTTGTCTTTTTTTTTCCTTATTCATTTGGTTTACATTTTTGGATATTTTATATACTTTGATTACAATAATGTTGTGTTTGATTCAGTGTTTTAATTATTCGATACTTGATATACCTTGACTACAATTTGTTGCGTTTTTTTTTGACATTTTAATTACATGATAAGTTTTTTTTTTTTTTTACATTGATCTTAATTATAGTACCTAATAAGGTTGTTTTTTTTTATTCATTTGATTTGATCTCTTTTTTTTCTAATACATTAGTTATACGATTGGTTTTTCTAATTATGATATTACATTTGCGATATATTTTTATTTTATAATATTTTTTTTTTAATTTGAGGATAGGATAAAGGTAATTGTTTCGTTAATTGGAATGTTACTATTGTTTTTGGGAAGTTTTTCATTTGACTCATGTTTTAGTTTGTACGATCTATATTGTTTGCGGAAGGCCATTATTAATAATATTGCGTATATTAGAATGTAGTGGTGAGCATTATTTTTGTCTATTGGAATATTTTTCGATTCTTCTATTTTTAGATCATTTATTGATCTGGAGACGAGCTATAGCTCATTCTGACTTGAGTATCTTACTATTGCTGTTTTCGTGAAGTTCAGGGTGTTAATGCAGGAGTTAGATAGGAATTTTGAGATGTTCAGGGGAGAAATGAAGGAGTTGTTTATAATTGACGACTTTTCATCGTAGGCGTGCAAGGTTAAGTCCTTGGTTTTCAAGTAACAACGTCCGGACAATGTTATTATTGCCGGTTTTTGAAGGATGTGAACGGTCATACTATTTTGGCAGATCTCGTTTGCAACATATGGTTCAAGGGATGAAAATAACCATCTTTGTGGCTGATGCATTTGTATCCATACGGTGGTTAAATTAGCTTGCTTGACTATACAAGACTTGTGAAGATTGGGGTTTCCAATTAAGACTTGGATTTCACATTGAGGATTAGATGTGTCGCTGTCGAATAAAGGGTGTGTTATGGGGCATAGGAAGTCGTCGTTCTGATTTTTACATGTATTGAGTTCGTTTAGGCTCAACGGTGAAAAATGTTCCCTTTTATAATCTACAATGATGTACTTGTTTGTAGGTTGTAGGTATATGAAATTGCCTTGGTGTTTCATTGGGAAAGGAATAACTTTGAAGATTTGGAAATTGTCTATTAGAGACAGGGGTATCTTGAATTCATAAATTACTTTATCCTGTTTAATGGCGACGTTGGCGTTACATACATGATAGAGTGACATGATATTTTCCTCATTTACTAGACGTGGTAATCTTAGACCGGAGGGTATTTGAGGTTTAATAGTATTTAGGGCAGAACTTAGCTGATTGGGAGTTACTATAGTTGGGTGTGGTTCCCCATGTTTGACATCTGTGGCTAAATCAAGGATCTCGTCGATCGTGTTCTGATACCTAACTATGATTAGAGTTACTAAGGACGTTAAAGACTGTATTTCAGAAAATGCGTCCTGATTTTGAGTATAGTTGGATAAATTGATTAAAATGTTCTCTAGGTTCGTTATTTTTGCATTGACTGCTAGCATTTGATCTTGTATTACTTTTTCCGATTTATTAAAGATGTTAATGGTGGTTTCTAGGATAAATGTTTGATTTTTCGTGAGGTTTAGATAATGGTTTTCATTTCTTTTTACTTTCTCTATCTGTTTGTCATAATGTTTGGCATCGTCCTCGTTTAAGGTACCAAATAATGATTTACTTATGGCGCCAACTATATTTAGTAGTGCTCGTTTATAACATTTATGTGCGCCTAGGAGAGTATATTTGTTTTGAAGACTCATCAGTAGGTGGTTCATTTCGCTAATGGCACCATAACAGATTATTCCAAAGTTGGCATTTCTCTGAATTAGGTGACATAGGTCGTTGATTTCTACCACGTATAAGGCGGCGTGATTTAGAGCGCTCGTTAGTAGTGTCAGATCATAGTAGACAACGAGTTTCCATTCGGTAGAATATAGTTCGGCGTTGCCAATCCCTTCAAGATATATCCCTGCTTTGTTGTCGACGGGAGTAATTTGTATTTTTCCGAGGGTGAGAGTTAGCCCGAGTAAAATGGTGACGAGAGTTGATGACATCTGGAAGAAGGGGTTGTGCGACATTTAATAAATGATTGAATTATAGAGGAAAGAACTTTTGGTTGTGTTCGTGTGTTTTTGTATTCTCTTATGTGTTTTTCTGTTTCATAAAAAAAAATTTTTATTAAAAAAAATTTTATTTTCATGAAGGGAGAATTATTCACTAACATATTCTAGATTGGGTGGTGGAGTGTGAGCCACAGGCTTGTGTCATTTGATGTTTTCATAGGTTGGACAGAAATCCAACTCGAAGTCTTCCTCTCTTAAACCGAAACTTATGAGGTCACCGAATTTTAACTCTGTTAAGAGGTTTGGATTTCAGAATCTCTTCGTCATGTGATTCTATTAGGGGCAATACTATGACTTTGTATTTGGCTAGTCTGTCCGCGAAAATTGAACCCGTTTGTTCTTGAAGGATGAGACTGGAAAGAACTTGAATTTCTGGGAGGTTAACGCATATTACTTGCGAAGATTCCCCGCTTTTATTTTGACTACGGGTGGTTACACGTACAGTGTGTTGCTTTACACTATCTTTCTCGATCGGTAAGCGACTTAATGCGTCTGTGTTTTTCCCGCTTTGTAAATAATTTCATACTCGTATTCGTCGAGTAGAATTCTCCATCATGCCAATCTTGACGTTGGATCTTTAAGATTCATAAGCCACTGCAAGGGCTTGTGGTCTGTACATATTTTAAATTTGCGCCCATATATATACGGACGGAATTGTTTGACGGCGTAGTACTGTACCGAGTTTCGGCGTCGTTCAGAGTTCGGCTGGCGAAGCAAATTGGTTTGTCTTGGCCGACTATTCCTTGGGATAGGATAGCACCTAATCCAATATCACCAGCATCCGTGGTTACTATGAAGTCCTCCTTGAAATCTGGATAAGATAGGATGGGATGTTCTATTAATTTATTTTTTAGGGATTGGAATGCTTCGTCACAGAATGCATCCCATTTAAAATCTACATCCTTTTTTAATAGTTTAGTTAATGGTTTTGCTATTGTAGAAAAATTTTGGATAAATCTCCTGTAGTAACCTACGAATCCTAAAAACGATTTTATTCCCTTTACTGACCTAGGTATGGGGAATGTTTTTAGCTGCTTTAATTTTCTCGGGATCTGGTCTAGGGCCGTGTTCTGAAATGATATGTCCTAAATACATCAATTCTTTCTTTAGAAAATTGCATTTGTTGGGCTGGAGTTTTAGGTTATTTTGACGTAACCGATTAAAGACTCGAATTAGTTTGGCGTTGTGATCTTTCAAATCGTAACCGTACAAAACGATGTCGTCGACATATACGAAACAGTCGAATCCTTGTAGACCCGTCAGTACTGTATTCATCAGACGTTGAAAAGTTGCTGGGGCGTTTCTTAGGCCAAATGGCATACGATTGTACTCGTAATGTCCATAAGGGATACTGAATGCCGTTTTGTATCTCTCCTCTTTGTTCATACGGATTTGATGAAATCCGTTTGCCAAATCGAGGGTGCTAAAATATTTTGCCCTGCCAAGTTGGTCTAGTATATCCGTGATGTTGGGTAGTGGGTATGCATCAGCAATCGTCAATTCGTTTAACCGACGAAAATCTACCACTACTCTCCAACGCTTGTTGCCTTCTTTGTCTGGTTTCTTGGGAACCAGAAGCAAAGGGGAGTTTCACGGGCTTGCACTAGGCTGGATTATTCCTTCCTCTAGCATTTCGTTCACCTGTCTGTGGATCTCGTTCCTGTTTGCATCAGGAGGTCGGTAAGGTTTCACGTATAATGGAGGCTTGTATTGGTCAGTTATGATTCTATGACTTAAAGCTTCTGTACACGAGAGTTTGTCGCCTTCAAGAAAGAATAAGTCATTGAATTCTCTGCAAATTTTAAACACCATTTCTCTTTCTTCCCGGTTGCAATGATCAAGGTCTATGACTGATTTGAGTTTGTCTAGTCTGCCTTTGATCTTGTCGTTGGGTTTATCAGTTACCAAACTAAACTTGTCCAGAGTGTCCCACTCGATATTGATGTCCTCTGTCTTTAGGACTTGTTCCTTGTTTAGGGTGTTCATCATTAGAGCTCTGATGTTCGCATTGTGGGCTCAGGCTCTCGCCGAGATAAATGCCTGGAAGAATTTGCTTTTTATGAATCAATATGTCTCTTTGGTTTATTATATCAAATGGAATTTTTATTATATGTTGAGATTGGGGTTTCAGCCTTATTGTTCGGCTAGTGACTCCCTTTTTTTCTGTTTTATTGTTAAATATGTGTTTTCTGTTAGTATCATCATCTGCCTCAGTCTTAACTGCTAAGCTCTCTCTTGACTTAGTCTTACTGTTGTATGCTGGGAGATTTTTATTATTCTCCTCGGTACTAACTGCTAAGTTCTCCTTAGTCTTACTGCTGGCCGGGATTTTCTTCTTATTCTCCTCGGTCCTAACTACTAAGTTCTTCTTAGTCTTACTGTTGGCCGGGAGTTTCTTATTATTCTCCTCGGTCCTAACCGCTAAGTTCTTCTTAGTCTTACTGTTGGCCGGAAGTTTCTTCTTATTCTCCTCGGTCCTAACTGCTAAGTTCTCCTTAGTCTTACTGTTGGCCGGGAGTTTCTTATTATTTTCCTCGGTGTCTGTTCCGTTACAAGCGGTTGATTTAACAGTGGCTAGGTCCAGGCATGAATTCCGTGAATCACCAGATCCGGTCCGTCGACAGACGGTATCAGGTATCGATTCCCATCGAGACTGCATGTGTTCCACACCGATGCCTTGTTGGCAGTCGGGGTTAACTGTGGAATCAACAAAGTTCGTATGGCCAGGCTATGCACCGTTGCTTCTAGTGTTGATCAAGCCGCTGGTATTAGGTATACCTCGGGTTCTTAATTTTACTTGTCGTTTGGGAAAATCGATGTGACATTGAAACTTGGTTAGGAAATCGTTTCCAAGTATGCCATCGAACGATAGGTTTAGGTGGCTAGGTACCACCTGAAATGAATGCTCTAGTGGGATCGAGTATTCGTCAGCCCTTAGTTCAATGGTTCCAACTATTTCCCCTATAGTTTGAACCGAATCACTCGCTATTGTGGCTAAAATACATTTATTAGAGTTTGAAATTTTGGTCTTTGTTCTTGTTGATTTAATTATGCTGATGTCAGCGCCTGTGTCAAGCAAGAACGTTGCTGAATATTTGTCCCATGGACTAAATTTCACTCGTATCACTGGTTCTTGATATTCGTCACAGAATGATACGAGCGTTGTTAATTGGACTAGTGGATGTCGGCTTGGGTCTGTCCTCGGGCTAGATTTTCGACTGCATCTACCCGAGTCGTCCCGTTTCCCATTATGGTTCCGTTTAGGAATTTCTGGTTACCGTACTCGCTGGTGGCGAATTGCCTAACGTTGTAGGGAGCGTTTTGAGAGTTATTCATTTGACCAGTATCAGGAGTGTTTTTCCGAAAGGGGTTTAGTTTGGGCAAAACTCCGATGTCTATCAGACGTGTCCTACATACGTCTTCGCGATGGTTAGGTTTTTTGCAATAGCTACATTTCAGGAGTTGTACCTCTTTATTGATGTTCTGTGGAGCGAAATTTGGATAATTGGTATTTTGAAAACATGTGGCAGAAGTATGCCCCACCTTGTTGCAAGTTTGGCAGACGGGTTTTTTGTGAACGACATTCGAGTTTCTAAAACAAGAAGGGGATGTGTGTCCTACCTTATTGCAGGTTTGACAAATAATTTTATTCGAAGGACTGCAAAAGTTTGGGTTGCTGTAACAGGTCGCCGATGTATGTCCGACTTTATTACATGTCTGACAAACGGGCCTGGAAGAAGAATTTTCGGTTTTAGTGGACCTGTTGGTACCTGTTTGAGACGCAGTGGTCCGTTCGAGCCGAGCCGAATGCTCCTCCACGTAGGAGACTGCTCGTTTCAGGTCCTTTTCGCCGTGGGCTTGAACCATAAATTTGAGGTTCTGGTTCTTTAATCCATCCTCGAAAACTTGAATGGCCAGACGATCGTTTTCGTCGGCTAGGAACCGTCGGACAGCTTCGTCGTTGGTGGTGGCGAAAGTAGCAGAGTTCAAGGAGGTCAGTAATCGGCTAATGCGATCACCGTACGCTCTGATTGTTTCGTCTGCCCTTTGTTGAACCCTCAGAAACTCATTCTGTACCGATCAACGTGACTTCTCTTCCCTGAATTGTTTCTCCAATTCAGTTACTAAGTCATTCCATTTGTTAAATGGCTTTTGTTGGACTAGTTCGAATGCTGGTCCTTAAAGTCTGGTTTTCACAAATTCTAGGAAGAGCTTGTGTTCTGGCTCTGTCTTTATTGATGTAAACAGTATATTGCCGCACGCGATGAATTTGTTTAACTCTTCCGGATCTCCGTTGAATGCCGGGATTAAATTATTTATGTCGTTTAGACTGATTTTATATTCTGACATGTTGGTGTCAGGGTCTGAATATTCGTCGTTGGGAAAAGGCAAATTTTCAAAAAGCCGCAGGATAGCAGCCTGCTTACGGGCAGTAATTTTGGAGGGGGAAGTAGGAACAGCGTTGGTAGGTTCAAAGTTTAAAAGATTTCTTATAAAAATTTTCTTATGAATGTTAATACAAAAAAAAAAAATTTCTTATTACTAATATTTACTTTTATAATTTTTTTCTTAGTTGAATGGTGAGGTCCTTTTATGATTTTTCCGTTTTGAATTGTGAAGTCCTTTTATAATTTTTCTTCTTCTTTTTTTTTGTGAAGTCCTTGTTTTGTCTTGCTCCGTCTTGACGTTGAGCCGGGTAAACTTCACGCCCTAAAGTTGGTGATTATGACCCGGTCTTTGACACTGCCCAAATTTTTGCCTCCGGCGTCCGATGTGGAATTCGCCAGGTCTTACTTTTATGGGACTTTTTGAACTTTTTTTTTTTTACACACAAAAAAAATTTACTCCTGGTGTGTAGCCAAAGTACGCATCGACTTCAGTTATGACTCGTCTTTGGTAGCAGGATCCGTTCGTTACGGGTATCGACTCGATCGTAGGTTCCCACCGCTGCCACCAAATGTTGTATTACGCCCAGTAGTACCGTGCTTTCCACGTATCAATGTGGTGAAGAGTACACGAGCGGAGAAAGAAGAAAATACTTTTTTGTTTAAACGTTATAATAATTTTATTTAAATTTATGGTTATAGTTAAAGGCCCGCTGTGTAAACCAGGGCTGCGACCTTAACTATTTTTGATTATTTGATTATTGACTATCTTATGATACAATAAAGGCCCTCTGTGTAAACCAAGGGCTCCGACCTTTACTGTTTGTGTGTCTAAATCTCTCTCTCTCTGTGTTGTCCTTCCCAACCACTGCCTTTTATACTAAATTTTATTCAAATTTTATCTACTTACGCAATAGCTTCAGTACAAAATAATTCGCACGATGCATTTTTCCTTTATTGATAAGATTTCCATTTAATTGTTCCAAGTGTCCCAGTTAATTACTCTTTCGTGTCAGCGCCCATGATCGGTCGGTAATTTGATCCGTCTGACATACAACGACTTAATGCCTGCCCTGTGTTGAGTCAGCATTTTGCCTTTGACCCATATATCACACTTCGGGGTGAATGCATTGGATTGTATAAATTGGATTATTTACAATCGCTTGTGGCAGCGTGAAGAGGATTTTCCACTGGGTTATGACGTTGGTATGGGAATCACCTATTCTGGACTTTGTATCATGATTATGGGTGTGAATTATAATGTACTTGTAGCTATTGGAAGATGCGAGTAGTGCTTATAGGGTGAAAATATAGAATATAGAATAGTAGTGTAGCGGAGTACTACACAAGCAGGCACACCATTCTCTGCTGCATGTTGATAATATCAGCTCTAAACCCACAAGGGACTATAAAAATACAACTACATAACATCAAAATTTAATCCACCTAAAGTATCCTCTCCTGAAGTACATCAGCCAAATGTTCTTCTTGTTCGAGTCAGGTCTTCAAATGGAAACTATTTGCATCTTAGGGCATTAGTCGATCCTGGATCTAAAGCAAGGTTTATTTCTGAGTCAGCTGTTCAATTGCTAGGGCTTCATCAAGGGCGAACACTCATTAAGGTATCTGGATTGGGAAAAATTAGCAGTGGTTCATATGTAAGCCTTACCTTTGGGTCTCTGGTAACACCTTTCGAGACAAATACGTCAGCCTATGTGTTCAAGTCCCTGACTGGTCTTTTGCCGTCCAAACCTTTAGCTCTCCAAAATTGGGAACATATTCAGGGGTTGAAGTTGATATTCTCCTGGGAGCCGACGTTTACTCTGAATTTATTCTTTCAACACTAAGCCTTTCAACACTTAAGAAACAGCGAAAGACAAAACCTGTGAAAAGAATAATAATATCAACACAATAAGAAGATTGACTGATGGTCGATATGAGGTATCATTACCATTTAAAACCGGATGTAAGCCTGGGTTTTGTGCCTCGAAGTTAGGTGCCTTACGTAGGTTTCATCAACTGGAAGGAAGATTCCAGGAAAACCCCACACAGCACAAGGAGCATTCCCAGTGTTTAAATGAATGCAAGATACTTCGTCAGATGACAGTAGTTGACGAAAAGAATACCTTACTGGATACACCACACCATTTATTTATTCCTCACCATTTATTCAATGCGTCAAGTACAACTGCGAAGCTTTGTCGCAGTCCTGCTTACTTCAAACGAAACCGCATGGTTAGAGGGTCTTTTCTATAAACTAACTAGGCTGGGGATCAGTAAACCACTCTTGTACATTCTTTATAATATGCTAACTAACAGACAGTTCATCGTGAAGAATGGTGATGTGACTTCTGTTGGAATATTTCAAATTAAAAATGGTCTTCAGCAAGGCGCGGTCAATTCGCCGATCCTATTCAACATTTTTACAAGCGACTTGATAGATTCACTTCCCCATACTATTGCGTACGCAGACGATTTGATAGCGTACAGAACAGGTCCAAAAATCGAGGTCATTAATACTCTCTTGCAGCGTGACTTCGATAAGATAAGACGATTTTGCGATGACTGGAAGTTGTAAATCAACTTTCAGAAATCGGAAACCATTCTCTTTAATACGCCGTTGTCTAGAGCCTCAAGGGATACCAGAAAAAATTGGAGAAAGTTCTCGATTATTGGACAACACGAACAGCCTCTTGCCTGTCGAAATGTAGTCAGATACCTTGGAATCTGGCTAGATCAGTTTCTGTATTTTGGCAAAAATGTAGATGCTGCTCTGGCCAGAGCTAAAGGTGCTTTTGCCCTTACAAAGAGACTGTTTTATAGCAGCCAACTCGATGCGAGGGTAAAGGTAATCTGCTACATGGCCCTTATTAGGCCCATGCTGGTGTTTGGTTGTCCTGTGTGGTTCAATGTACGAGCAAGCTTAATGGAAAAGATACGGGTGTTTGAGAGGGCTTGCCTTCGCTTGTACAGAACACCAGAGTCGGAGTACAAAAAATTTTATCCTAATGAGGTCCTTTACAACAGGGCGAACCTAATACGAGTGGACAACTTCGTAATTAAGCTGACTCGAAGGCACATTGCAAGAGCAATGACGTCGACGAATAACCTGATATCTGGGGCTTACTACCCCAATTACCTTTACCACGAGAGTGTGCGCTCTGACGGCTTCGTTCCACCGGAAGCATTCCTCTACCTAGATCAGAAAGGGTTGATCCAGGATAGATCAGCGGTGCCGTTAATCTTCCATGTCGCTCGGACAGCTGGGGACAGGCGACTCAACTACGACAGAGACGTCGCACACGGCAGTGTGGATCGACTCAGGTTCAGTAGGGCGGTGGGGAATCGCGATAAGAGGGATGTCGTTCGGCAGCACCAGCATTTCTGGTGGTTGAATGATGGAGAAGATGTTTCGTCGTCGTTTCCGTCAATTACGGACCAGCCTCACTAATGAGGCAGAGCTGACCAATCTGTTTTCTCTGTAAACAGCGATGGCCAGATTACATAGGTTTAGGTTAGCATTTAAGAAACATATACATATATCAGTGTATACAAAGGTGTATACTGATATATGTATATGATTGTGTATAACGTCTACGTGTGTTTATGTGTGTATTGTACATTTAGTTTAGGTTGGCTAAGGTTTATTTTAAGTTAGATACTAAGTTTTTATTAAAAATAAAAAATTATGTCCATATGCTAAGTTTTGTTAACAAATTTTTTTCTTAGCTTTAAGTATACAAAATAAATAGTTCTAAGAAAATGTAAATGAAGTCGAAAGACATAGTTATAAGAATTTAGAGTAGCTTAGAGTGCCTGTGTGGGGCCAGTAAGTTAGTGTAAGATTATTAAGTAATTGTAAGCTAGCATTTAAGCATTTTTTGTTAGTATGTAAGAGTTAGTGATTAAGAAAATAAAATGCATATAAAACTAAACTCGGACGAATCATCGGCGCACGTCCCGGAAAAGATAGACTTGATCGAGTGGGTACGGTGCGAATCCAAACCGCGGAACTTAATCGGTCACTTTGAAAAATCTGCCACTTGCCATCAAATATCACAAGCGAAAAGCGAAACATTTGAATGACACAACACAACATTTATAAAACAAACACTTTAACTAAACTCACATGAAAAATTAAAAGCATTTATTTTATTTTAAAATCTATTTATTATCTAGAACAATAATTGGAGGCTGGGTACGTAGTGTCCTTCGTGAGGCTGGAATAGAAACTACCCCAGGCAGCGTTCGAGCAGTCGTGGCATCATTAGGTTGGATGAAAGGCCAAAATATAGAAGAAATCTTATCAAGAGGAAATTGGAAGATAGAAAATACCTTCAGAAAACACCATTGTAGAAAGATTGTGCCCAAGCCAGTCTCAAGTTCATCATATCTTTTTGATAATTTTATACCAAATTAACATTTCTTATTTTCTCTTATAATTCATGAAATCAGTTCTCGAAAGATGTTTTTATGTTTATTTAGTTTGAGTTTTACCTTTGGAAATTTATTATTTTTTGTTTAAATTAACAAATAAAATGAATTAATAAATGACAGACAAACTTTGAGTTGCTAAGTCAGGGTTATGCTACTACACAAGCAATCATCATAGCGTTGTGAGTTATGATCAAACACCAGCAGATACAAACACGTCTTCAACAGTGACGCTGTGTGTTTTCGCCAGGAAAATAATAGAACGGTTTTACATTACAATAAAACCAATATTATTTGCCGACAAAAAACTCACAGCGTCGCAGTAAGTTACTTACTGGTGAAGCCGCTATGACAGGATGAACCGCGTGTTGCGCCTTGCGGTGTTTGACGTCTGAATACAGCTCCACCTATACGTCAAAAGGGACTACGGTGGAGAGTGAATACTGGAATTTAGGGCGAATATGCAATAGCTTCTTCAACAGCTACGCTGTGTATTTTCTGTCGGCAAATAATATCGGTTTTATTGTAATGTAAAACCGTCCTATTATAATAAATAAATACAAATAATTACTTATCCTAGATCTCCCTACACAATACAACACATATACATACAGTCCACTCAATATCAAATCATTCATATCGGACAACGTTGCGAAGTTCTGCAATTCAAAAATGCCGACGGGAATTGGAGAATCAAAATCCCGACGGCATTTGAAGCTTCTTACTGAACACTCAACCTTATCCACAGAAAACACAACACATCACTTTAACCGATCAACAGGTATCCCTTTTTTGAAACATTTTAAAATTTAATTACACTCAAATATAATATTAAATAGTACCAAATATGTACATAAATCTTAAATTAATTCACAATAAATCTTAATATAAGTTACATCTATCATAAAAGGAATATATGTAAATAAAACAAACTTACAGCAGATGAATGTTTACGATGTGCGAATTCCAACAACAATTCATTAGGAAGGTGGATTCATGGTATTTTCTTAGGCATGTAATTTTAATTAATTTAGTGGGGGCTAACGCCCTGTTTATTTTGCTTAATGCAAGCTTAAACTAACTTAAAAACTATTACTTAAAAACTAACAAGAGTTAAGGGTTAGGAAGTAAGGAAATGGTGGAAGAGATCAAATTTGAGACGAGAAGTGCTTAGGTTAAAATCAACATGGGGTACAGGTTTGTCATGCAGAAACTAAAGTCGAGAGGAGGATTGATTGGGCTTACGACAAAGTCATAGATCGGCATTTGCAGACATTAAGCTCAAAACAACTTTTTAGACACCAAGTAGAAAACCTATCGAGGTCTGGTTGAAGGAGAATAGAGTCATGGGGTGAAGAAATAGTTTTGGATAACTTATTGTCATCGGCGTAAGTGGATACTGAGCAGTGTTTGATAATCTTCTCAAAATCGTTTATATTTAAAATGAAAAGAGGGGACCTAGATGGCTGCCTTGTGCGACACCAGAAGTGGCTAAATGTAAATACCACACACACCAAGACAGCTAATTCGGCCATCATTAAAACACAAACCGTTCGCGAAAATTTCGTCACACATCATCGCACATTTGCACAACCAAAAAATGCGTACGTGGAGAACAGTTATCGTGCAAAATAACACCACAAATTGTAATGAATTTACTCGTATTTGTAAAATGATTTCAATAAACTTTTTACTTTGTTTTCTTTGTCCCATTTCTTTTTTTTTTCTTTTTTTTTTCTTTTTTGTTGCACTTGCACTCGAATATCACTTTCGCGAAACCAGAAATAATCGAACTGGACACACGCGATACAAAATGACCTAGTCAACGATCAAGACAAACTATTGCACTATTGCAAACCAAAGCGAATGACACACATTTCATCTCCCTTTGTTATGTTGTCATCTTTGTTACATGTACGAGGGGCGTTCAACATATTCTCGGTATCGGGGTGAAGCTGTGGTTGTATATATGATAGAAAATTTAAAATCACTGTCACAAATCTGTGGCGCATTCCACGACGGCTCCGAATCAACTGACTCATTGAGCATACAGATATGTCTAACAGTGTTTTTCTTCTTACTAGGGGAATTCCCTAAAACACAAAACAATGTCGCCTTCTTACTAGGGGAACCCCCAAATACAACAAAACAGTGTTGCCCTCTTACTAGGGGAACCCCCAAATACAACAAAACAGTGTTGCCCTCTTACTAGGGTAGCTCTCTACAATATAACACAGTGCTGCCATATCTCAAGTTAGTTATTAGGTATACTCTAACACGGCCATCCTACAATATTTATCGTTCTCGATGAAATAAAACATCCTGTTTAAATTAATACTCATTCTGAATTCAAAAATTTATTATTATTATTTTTTTTTTTTTTTTTTTTTTTTATAAAAAAAAAACCTTCATTCGCAATTATCCGCAATATGGTCATTTTAAACATGTAAAATCTTCACTCGCCAATTCATCACAATCCGACCTTACAGCAACTTCTGTAATGTTAATAAACATTTGTCAAAACAAAAACATCAACACATCTTGTATTATATAACAATAGCGAGGCAAAATACGTCACTTATGATATTTCTAGATCTACATGGTATAGCTCAGAGGCAATATTTTATGCTTGTCCATAGCCAAATATCAAACATATCGGACACAAAAAAGTTAAACTGTTCAAAGGGACCTTGCTTGTTTAGTCTTCATAAACCACAACATGGAGAACATAGCTCAGAGGCCGTCTGAAGCTTAGCTTGTCTACATTAACCACGTGTAAAACAAAAGTTTCAGAAAACCAACTCAGAGGCTCGGATCTATGAACTCTTTAACACATACCAACAAATTTATTACAGTTTGATTTTCATATGGCTCAGAGGCATTCTTCTGCTTGTCCATAATTTAATTACTAGATTTTCTTCAAATATCATGACTCAGAGGCAATATTAAGCTTGTTCAATTAATTAATGATATAAAAGAACATTATAGTATCTGATAACAGTATAATGATAACAATCAAGAGACTATAAAAATATACCTTTTACTTCGGGTCCATCTCCTTTAATACTAATCGGCCGTATTACTTCTCTAGCGGCTACCACAACTATTCTGGAACTGTCCTTCTTTAGTTTGTACCGGTCATTTGGAAGAACACCAACTACTTCGTATGGTCCCTTATAGTGAACGTCCAATTTCGATTTGCGGATTTGATTACTACGGTAAACAACTTTGTCGCCAATCTCCAATTTGCTGGGTTTGGATTTGCCTTTATCAAATCTTACTTTCATGCGCCTACTATTTTCTTGGAGTCTTTCTTCAGCTAGTTCTCGAATCGCTGCTAAATCTTCATATTCCGGCTCTATATTCAGTTGAGACAAAAGAGCCCCAATTTCAGGAGTACGTCCGCTGATTCCCATTAGTACCTTCAATGGCGATAGTCCCGTTGTCTTATTCGCAGTTGTGTTAAGTGCTAACTGCACGCGGCTTACATAAGTGGTCCATTCCAGGTTAGTATCCAAATTGGTGCATAATAAATTAGCAACTGTATCGACAAACCTTTCAACCTGTCCATTTGCTCTACAAGCTCCTGGTGCGATAAGGTGTTGCTCCGTGCCAAGAGAAACACAAAGCTTTTGAAACTCTTCGCTTGTAAAGTTTGAACCTCTGTCACTTACGATTTTAGATGGAGCACCAAACAACATCACATAATTATGAAAGTGTTTTACGGTTTCCGTAGTCTGTAAAGTCTTGCATGGTAAAAGTAACACGAACTTAGTGAATGCATCCACTATAATGAAGATATGTCGATGATTGTCCTTATTTCGTTCATGGAATGGTCCCATATAGTCCATGTGAACCGTATGAAATGGTATTGGCTTTTTTTCAATTGGATGCAATTCCATTTGCTTTTTTCCGCTTGGTCTTTTTGCAACTAAGCAAATTAAACATGAGTTGACAAACTTTCTTATATTTTGTGTCATAGATGGCATCCAGAAATGCTCTCTCATCTTATCAAGTGTCTTTTCCCACCCTATGTGGCAGTTGTCCTCGTGAAATCTTCGTATTAATGATAGCCGACAGCTTTGAGGTACAAACAGTTTATTACAACTCTGCAACTTTCGATACAATAACCCTTTTTGAATCATATATTTTGAGTTGGTTTCTGTATCACCTACTTTGAGTTTGTCTTTTATTTCCCTGGTAATAGCGTCCTGCCTTTGTTCAATGTGAAGCCAAGTATCAGATAGACTATTCAAGTTATAGCAATTATTTTGAGGTATGTTACGACTAAGATAATCAGCGTGTACCATAGTTTTCCCTTTTCTATACGTGATATCGAAATCAAAGTCTTGCAGGTATACCCACCATCTAGCGATACGAGGTAGCAAATCTTTTTTCTGCTTCGTCGCCTTCAGAGCATTGCAATCTGTGACCAAGACAAAGTGGATACCCAAAAGGTAAGTACGAAAATGTTTGATCGCGTTTACTACGGCAAGAGTCTCTAGCTCATAGCTATGGTATTTGGCTTCATACGTCTTTGTAGCCTGACTATAGTATGCTACTACATGCAGTTGGCTTTCAATACGCTGAAAAAGTACTGCGCCGTATCCAATGGAGCTAGCGTCAGTGTGTAGCTCAGTTGGGAGTTGGTGGTCAAATATAATTAATAAGGGTCGAGATGTAAGCTGTCGTAGAATATATTGCCTAGCTGTTTCACATTCGTCATTCCAGTCAAATTTAGCATTGACTTTAGTGAGCGCAGTTATGCAGCTCGTTTTTGCTGCGAACTCGGGAACATATTTTCTAAAATAGTTAGCTAATCCCATGAACTGACGTATTTGTTTAACATTAGTCGGCGTTGGTGCCTTTACTAAAGCATCAATCTTTCTGTTGCTTGGTCTTATACCTTCAAAAGTAATTTCTCGTCCCAAATATTCGATTTTGGTCCGCAAAAACTTACATTTTTCTATGTTGAGGGAGAATCCACTAGATGCAAGTGCCTCTAACACAACATCCAGATTTTTAAGCCCTTCTTCGACAGTTCTTGATGGAATGAGAACGTCGTCCAGGTAGACCATTGCAACCGTATTCTTAAGATCTCCCAATGCTGTATTGATTGCTCTTTGAAAAACTGCTGGAGCATTAGTAAGCCCGAAAGGCATACGCAAATATTCAAAATGCCCATCCGGTGTAATAAAGGCAGTTTTCTCTATCGATTCGTCAGCGATAGGAATTTGATGAAAACCTGAGGCCATATCTAAAGAAGTAAAGTATCTATTACCTTTTAATCTATCTAGCTGGTCTTGGATTCTAGGCAAGGGGTATCGATCTCTAATAGTAAGTTTATTTAGAGCCCTAAAATCAACACAAAGCCTATTTTCTCCATTTTTCTTTTTTACGAGCAACACCGGGCTGGCGAATGGAGACTGACTATCCCTTATAATATTGCAAGCCTTTAGATCCTTAATTATTTGAGAAGTTATATCCCGTTCGCTTTTAGACATTTGGTATGCTTGATAGTGAACCGCAGCATCTTTCAGTAAGCGAATGGAAAGAGATCCAGTCTTAACTTTTGCTGTTGGAAATCCAGTAATAATGTTTTTTGAATATTTGTCTAGAATGGTTTGTAAATTTTGTTGGTTTAAGAGCGATATTTCGGGTACGGTATCGACCTGAGTAGTCAAGCAGACAGCAGATTCCGTTTGCCGCAATGTTGATCCATGTCTGCTTACCATAATCATCAAAGATGGGTCCTTCAATACATCCCTACCAATAATCATTTCATTCTTTAGGTATTTCTCATCAATAATATGAAAAGTAATTTCAACGTTGGCTTCCTCAAATTCAACTAACAGATCCATTTGTTCTGATAACATAATAGGATCTTTACCTATGCCTTGTATGTAAAGGAATGATGTTGTTTTCTTTGAAGATATTTTATTGGCAATATCTGACCTGATTAATGAGCAATCAGAACCTGTGTCAAGCAAACAGTGATATATTTGACGCTTAATTATGATTGGAGTCGTCATTTCGATGTTAACTGCTTTGCGACAAACATTAACTGTTTTGCGATCAGCTCGCTGCTTAGCCCAACAAGCACTTTCTTCATGACCAATTTTTCCACAGAATGAACACTTTTGGTTTTTATCTGTATTATTAAGTGATTTTATTTTCACGGGTTGAGATTCGATTTTGTTCTCCCGAGATATCTTCTGAGGACATTTGGCTCTAATATGCCCTACTTTTCCGCAATCAAAACAACGTCGTTCTTCATCCATTCGAGGACGTTTATGTACAAAATCGGTATCATTGTTTTTACGTACAATTGAAGGTTTAATGCCCCGTAAATCTTTGACATTATGTCGACGATGTGGGCTCTCTCTAATAGAGGATAAATGATCAGTTAAACTATGAACAGAAGATGGCATGACGAATGTTAGAGAATTTCTTAAACTTATCTGGGAAATGCAACCAACAACGATTCTGACAATTTTATCTTCTGGTATATCAAATGGTAACCGATTTATTTGGGAAACCTTTTCTATGACAAATTCGCTGTATGTGGCAAACTCGTTACTTTCGACATTTACAACTGTTCGCAGCTGATCTACGATATCGGCACCGCTCGAAAACGTATGAACCAATGAAGCGCGTAAGTCGGTCCACCCATAGTGCTGGTACCCATACTTTTCATACCAAGATTTTGCTCTTCCCAACAATGAAGCCTGTACTCTTGGAATAATGTCAAAATTTTTCAATTGATCTCGTTGTACCCTTAGATCCACATCAGCACACCATCGGCGAACATCAACTCGTGAGTGGTCAGGGTCAAAACAAGGGAAACCAACTGAACCATTAACTTCACGTTGTTGTGTAGTACGTAAAATTTCATTTATAGCATCTAGAGTAATTACAAAATTGTCACCTGCGTTATTTTGTGCGGAGCGAGTATCATCTAACTGCTCTCCGGTCACCGCCTCATTTAAATGTTGTCCGCCAATCGCTCCATCAGAGCCTACTTCATCAGCAAGACTTTTCTTTCCATCGCTCGCCATGTTTTGGTTTGGAAGAGTAAGAAGAATCCAGGACCAGGATTCGAGTTCAAAGGCACATACACAAATACACAAAGATACTCATACAGTCATACACTATGCGATTATTTCTCTTATGTTTTATTTTTGTATTTTGTTCAATTGTTGCAATAGTTGGTCGCGCGCACACACAAACAAATATAAAAAAAAAAAATTATTTCCACTCAAACACAATATCGTATCCAATCGAATAGAATTATCTTCTTTTTATTTCGTAGGTTAAGAAGTTCTATCCCACTTCTGATGATAGAAAATTTAAAATCACTGTCACAAATCTGTGGCGCATTCCACGACGGCTCCGAATCAACTGACTCATTGAGCATACAGATATGTCTAACAGTGTTTTTCTTCTTACTAGGGGAATTCCCTAAAACACAAAACAATGTCGCCTTCTTACTAGGGGAACCCCCAAATACAACAAAACAGTGTTGCCCTCTTACTAGGGGAACCCCCAAATACAACAAAACAGTGTTGCCCTCTTACTAGGGTAGCTCTCTACAATATAACACAGTGCTGCCATATCTCAAGTTAGTTATTAGGTATACTCTAACATATATAAATTGACTTATTTATCAAGTAATATTATTATTTTAGTGCATTCATGTAAAATTTCATATAAATATGAATATTAATTCGAGTTTTATCTCTAGTTAAACAGAATCATAATGGCAACTGAGACGATGATGGTGAAAATTGAGCATCGCGCTGTAATTAAATTTCTCACTAAGCAAGGAAAAAGTCAAAAAACTATTCATGAAGAGATGATGGCTGTTTACCAGGGTTCCGCACCTTCATTATCAACTGTGCAAAAGTGGTCAAGTGAGTTCAAGAGAGGCAGAGAGAGCATTGAAGACGACCCCCGCTCCGGCGCCCCGGCTACTGCTTGTACGGGAGAAAGCATCAAAGAAGTCGAAAAACTTGTTCTCGAGGATGCCCGAATAAAGGTGAAAATGATGGCAGAGATCACCAAGCTTTCAATTGGTACCATTCACACCATTCTTCATGACCATCTTTACCTTTCAAAGGTCAGTGCAAGGTGGGTGCCACAAATGCTCACAGCGCCTCAGAAAAAAGTGAGAATCGCATGCTGTAGAGAGCTTTTGGAGATGTGTAGTGAGAACGCGGACGGTGTTATGGATCGAATTGTTACTGGGGACGAAACATGGGTCCACCACTATGACCCTGAAAGCAAACAAGAGTCCATGCAGTGGCATAAAAAAGGAACAGACCCCCCGAAGAAGTTCAAAGTCACTCCGTCTGCCGGGAAGCTCATGGCCACAGTTTTTTGGGACTCAAAGGAAATCTTGCTCATTGAGTACAAAAAAAAGGTGAAACCATCAACACCACATCCTACGCTTCCACTTTGCATAATTTGCGGGAGGAAATTAAAAAGAAAAGACGGGGTAAACTCGCAGCGGGTGTGTTGCTTCTTCATGACAACGCTCCTGTTCACACGGCGCGAGTTTCCAAGGCTGCTGCGCGAGATTGTGGTTTCGAAGAAATCCAACACCCACCCTATAGTCCAGACCTTGCCCCTAGTGATTATTTCCTGTTTCCGGATTTGAAAAATGTCTTCGTGGAAAAAGATTTTCGGATGATGAAGAACTCAAGTCGGCAATAAGTGGGTATTTTGCAGAGAAAGAGGAAATTTATTTTTTGAGGGTTTAAAAAAGCTTATCTCAAGATGTAACAAATGCATTGATGTTAGGGGAGATTATATTGAAAAACAAAAACAATTTAAATTGAATTCGCATTTTCCTTCATATCGATACCGAGAATATATTGAACGCCCCTCGTAGGTTTCATCATATTTCAAATTATTAATTACTCGATCTTGTCTCATTTACATGTAGATAGTCAACACACTCGCACTCACACAACACACAATGAAGTACAACATACTCCAACTGAAATTGGGTACAGTAAGGTACAGGATGGAGGACACTTGCGGACGAAAATCGTCCACTGGGCGGAAGCATGTTCGGAAATACAATTGCATCTAATTTCAAATAATTATTTTCTTTGTTGAAATTGTCATATCTATTTAAAACTTAATTTAAATGTAACAACTAAATTCTTATGTAAACAAGGAAACGTATCGTAAGATTATGAATTGTAAATTTGTAGTACAAATGTATGACAGTTGAAAGTTAAATATGGATATGATTTCCGGACCAATAAATTTTTCTCTTTGCTGTAACTATTAAACAACAAAAGACGTGTTTTATTTAACCGCATTTTTCAACCCATGTTCTTAATCCCACACATATTGCACAAAGTGAAAAAATCCTACACTCCCCACCACAAGCCGTTGCTGCGTTACTGTGGTGGAGGTTTATCCGCGTCACTTCCATCATCTTGGAGGGGTTCCTCCTCGTCCTTTCCATTGGTCGATGGTTTACCCATCAATCTAGCCATGCTGTACATTACCATACTATGGTAAGCAGTCCCTGTTAACAGACAGCAGAAAGTGCTGCACGTACTGCAGTGTTCTTTTGAACACCTCACTATCGCTAGTCAGTAACTCCACTTCTTCCATTTCCCCTCCCAGGAGAGATGGGCCAGCACCCCACCCTTGGAGCACCGAAGGAGCAGCAGAGGCATGTAGGCGGACGGCCATGTAATAGGACAGCCTCCACCGAGGGAACATACATACAACATAACCATGCAGACAAAGAAACACACATATAAAAACAAACAAAGAGCGAACATCCAACAACCAACAACCAACACACAACAATAAGTCACAATAACCATCAGCAAACAACACCACCCAACCAACACACAACAAGTAACAACAAAAAACAACTATTGTACAAAGAACAAAAGTTCAAACTGCAAAACCGGCCGTGGCCCGTGGGCAGATAGGACAGAGGACAGAGGGCAGAAGGGCCCACCATCAAAACAAGAAAAAATATATGAAGTAGTGACACGCTATTGGTCAGCCCCCATTCCCCCCAAACCTGAATGCCGATCCACCGGAGTAGTTAAGGATCCGAAGGAACAAGATTAGAAGTTTTAAGTTTAAGATTTAAAGTTTTTATTAAACTTAAAGAAAGATCTTGCACAATTAATAATGGACATTTAATGTCGTTTCTCCTCTTACATAAGAGGCTTTTCAGATTTGCAATTAGGATTAATCTACAGCTTGAGAACATCTATTCTATCTTACCCCCATTTTAAGACAGTGTTCCGTTGAAGAAATATCTAAGTTTCCTAAAGACTTATGTTTTAGCAAATATGTGGAGCTTTTATCAAAGCAGCTTATGTTAAGCAGTTTTCTTATGCTACATTATTTCAAATTTTTAGTTTTAACAGAAAAACTTATGTCGTTTTAAGTAGGCTGAATTTCTAATTTCTTTGATTCCTTTTGTTTTTTTTTTGTTTTTTATTTAAATCTTATGTTCACTTAAGATGTTCTGTTAAATTCATTATTTGATTTCATGGGCACTTATGTTAACATAAGTTGTACTATAAAAATTAAACAATTTTTTTTACAGAATTTTAGTATGCCAGAAAAACTTAAGTGAACATAAGCTATTCTGTTGTAACACAGTATTTAAATACCCGTTACTTATGTCAACATAAGTTTGCTCTATTCACTTAAGAGGAAAGATTGTGTTCAGTCTAAGCAAAAAGAGTTTCTTATTCAAAGTTTTTCGCTGTGAAGTGTGTTGCGTATGCATATTGCTCTTTCAAAAAGTGTGCTTAAGTTTCTACATTAGGTTATTTACCTAGTCTCAAAAGTGCAAGGAAAATGCTCTCTATGGCATTAAAAAACAATTCGAAAGAAATGTGGAACGGTCTACATCTACAGGCAATGAAAACAATTTAGATAACTCAGCTGGTAAGTTCATACGAGTATTATAAGGTTTTAAATAAAATAGGAAATGGAATCATACATTTCTTAGGTACAAATAATAAAGTGCAAGACATATCGGTTAATCAAGATTTCCAGAAGGTAAAAGGCAATGCTGGAGAAACCCAAAATACTAGTTTATATATGGAGGCAGAAGGAGAAAATTCAAAAGATTTTGATAACGACGATTCACTTGGCGATCCTGATTTTATCCTATCTGATCCTTCATATTGACCTATTAACCCTTAAACCACTGACATTAAAATACAAGATATTTTCTTATATGAATTTTGGTTCTTAAATGATTTTAGGCTGAAAAATACGAATCTGAAATCCGTTTGTCCAAAACATGTCACCTGGAAGCGCCAGGTGAAAATAGACCGTCTGTAGACGGTCTTAGTGGTTAAAGCTGCAAAAAAATATTACAAATACTATGTATATGATTAAAATCAAAAATAAATTTTTTATTCATTACAAAAATACAAATTATTGTTCTGTGTGATAAGTTTTAAAACAGTTTTTTACTTTCGAAAAACATAAATGAATATTGCATTTGGTACAAAATGTGTATGTATCGGATTTTTTACAATATTTGCAAGATTTTTTCGTTCCCTATTCTGGAAAATGATTGGTTCCATCAAATCTCACACTTGCCACCTGATGTACAGCTTTTTTCCCAACATGGTTGCTGGAAGTTATCTGCGCAGCAGTCGATGGACGACCTACACATATTTTTTCAACAGCAGCTCTGTGCTTTGGCAAGACTCAAGCAAAATTCTCACATCGTCATATCTTTTATTTGTTCTTCTTTTTCTTCGTTTCGATTTTTTTCAGCGTTTCGTCGTCTATATAAAATAAACGCATTTGTTGTAGCCATTTCCAAAAGGTGATAGAAAGTACTTGTTGTCATGTCCTGTGTTTTGATTTGAAGCCCATTTCGACCCATGTAGGCATCCATCAAATCGACACCACCCATTTGAGAGTTATACTCACGTATAATTTGTGGACACTCGATTTCGTGATAGGTTTTCTCTTTCCTATTGTAGCGAGCAATTTTCGATGGCTGGCTAACCAAATCAATTTTCAAAAACGGCTTTGTACCAACATACGTTGAGCATAGTTTCACATTTTTCGTGTTCTTCCAAAGAACTGTGGTAATATCGACACCGTAAGCGGATCCGACGTATTCTGTTGAATAACGTCTTGCTGCTTTTTTCAGCTCTTCACTCTTTCTCACGTAAGTGCAAGAAGTCTACTCAACGAATTTACCATCTCCACGGCCAACCTATACCCCTTGTTGAATCTATCCGCGACCTTGACATATTATGCGACAGGCAACTTAATTTACGCTCGCATATTGATGAGATAATTTCTAAAGCAAACTCATCACTCGGCTTCGTTAAAAGATGGTCCAAAGAATTCAGCAACCCGTACGTGACCAGATCACTATACATCACTTACGTTCGCCCCCTTCTCGAGTACGCTAGCCAAGCGTGGTGTCCCTTTCAACGAGTTCATGTATCTCGTATTGAGAGGATCCAGCGTCGTTTTCTTCGCTTTGCTCTTCGAGGTCTACCTTGGAACGATCCTCTAATCTTACCTCCCTATCGAGACCGTCTCAAACTCATTAACCTGAATATCCTTGAGGAACGAAGGGACGCAGCAAACATTTTGTTCATTCACCGACTCCTCTCAGGCTCCGTCGATTGCACGTCTCTTTACAACTCCATTTTCTTTTACACTATCCCTCGTAATCTACGTTGCCATCGTCTCTTTTATCTACCTATCCACCGCACCACATATGGCTCTAACTAACCAATTTCCCTTATGCTGCGTAAGGTAAACTCCAACCTTTCCGTTTTCGCACACTTTCCCTCAAATTCGATCTCCTTCGCCATCCTTAGCTTTAAGCCCTAGTATTAGTTTAAGTCTTAGTTTTTAAGCTTGTATTAAGCATAATAAATGGGGGCGTCAGCCCGCACTTGCACTTGGAAGCTTGCATTTCGGTACTCGATTTGCTCTAACTGTACCTAAACTATATATGCCACGAGCTCTTAGGTACACCAAAAGCGGCAAAGACGTATAAAAATTGTTGTAATATATTATATGGTTAACAAAATTTGTAATACTTTGCGACAATCTGATGACAACATTCCTTGTTGTCCCAATGTCTGGAGTGCCAGGCAAAATTATGTCGTCATTTTTTGCTCCTGTATAAATTTCGAATCTGTACGAAGTAGCCATTGCTGTCGCAAAAGACAAAGAATTTAACACCCCATGGATGCGGTTTGTCTGGCAAATACTGCCTCAAGTGATGCGACCATATTTTTTCATCAACTGACAATCGAGTATTCTTTGGAATTGAATCAAACCGCTCAATCAATTAATTCGCAACTTTTCTTATACGAAAAATGGGATCGTACCCAACACCACCTTTCTTTACTCGTTTAGAGTCGTCGTTTAACGATAAATATTTTTTAATTTGCTCAAATTAGTTTATTAACATACAATCAGGTATGTGTCGAAACCCGTATTCGCTCCAGTGAGCTTCGATGTTCGGGTAAGGAAAAATCGACATAAAAATCAGAACTCCAATAGATGTAGCTTCGAAGTCCATGTTTGTCAATCTTGAATTGGGTGTTGACATTTTCTATGATAGCAGCCCGATTTGTTTCCAGGGATATAGTTTAGTGTTTTAGTTTTAAATGCATTTTATTATATTTATCATTAACTCTTACATACTAACAAAAAATGCTTAAATGCTGGCTTAAAATTACTTAACAACCTTATACTAAATTACTGGCCCCACACAGGCACTCTAAGCTACTCTAAATTCGTATATCTATGTCTTTCGACTTCTTTTACATTTTATTTAGCAATGCTTATTTTGTATACTTAGGGCTAAGAAAAAATTGTTAACAAAAAACTTTGCCTATGGATGTAATTTTTTATTTTTTATAAAAACTTAATATCTAACTTAAAATAAACCTTAGCCTACCTAACCTAAATACACAATACACACATACGCACACACAGACATCATACACAATTATATACATATATTAGTATATACCTTTGTATATACCAATATATGTATATATTTCTTAAATGCTAACCTAAACCTATATAAGCTGGCCATCGCTATTTACAGAGAAAACAGATTGGTCCGTAATTGATGGAAACGACGACAAAATATCTTCTCCATCATTCAACCACCAGAAATGCTGGTGCTGCCGAACGACATACCTCTTATCGCGATTTTCCACCGCCCAACTGAACCTGAGACGATCCACTCCGCCGTGTGCGAAGTCTCTGTTGTAGTTGAGTCGCCTGTCCCCAGCTTTCCGAGCGACATGGAAGATTAACGGGACCGCTGATCTATCCTGGATCAACCCTTTCTGATCTAGGTAGAGGAATGCTTCCGGTGGAACGAAGCCGTCAGAGTGCACACTCTCCCGGTAAAGGTAATTGGGGTAGTAAGCCCCAGATATCAGGTTATTCGTCGAGGTCATTGCTCTTGCAATGTGCCTTCGAGTCAACTTAATTACGGAGTTGTCCACTCGTATTAGGTTCACCCTGTTGTAAAGGACCTCATTAGGATAAAATTGTTTGTACTCCGACTCTGGTGCTCTGTACAAGCGAAGGCAAGCCCTCTCAAACACCAGAATCTTTTCCATTAATCTTGCTCGTACATTGAACCACACGGGACACCCAAATACCTGCATGGGCCTGATAAGTTCCATGTAGCAGATTACCTTTACCCTCGCATCGAGTTGGCTGCTATAGAACAGTCTCTTTGTAAGGGAAAAAGCGCCTTTAGCTCTGGCCAGAGCAGCATCTACATTTTTGTCAAAATACAGAAACTGATCTAGCCAGATTCCAAGGTATCTGACTACTCGTACATTTCGACAGGCAAGAGGCTGTCCGTGCTGTCCAATAATCGAGAACTTTCGCCAATTTTTTCTGGTATCCCTATAGGCTCCAGACAACGGTGCCCTAAAGAGAATGGTTTCCGACTACTGAAAGTTGATTTTTAACTTCCAGTCATCGCAAAATCGTCTTATCTTATCGAAGTCACGCTGCAAGAGAGTGTTAATGACCTCGATTTTTGGACCTGTTCTGTACGCTATCATGTCATCTGCGTACGCGATAGTATGGGGAAGTGAACCTATCAAGTCGCTTGTAAAAATGTTGAATAGGATCGGCGAATTGACTGCGCCTTCCTGAAGACCATTTTTAATTTGAAATATTCCAACAGAAGTCACATCACCATTTTCCACGATGAACTCTCTGTTGGTTAGCATATTATAAAGAATGTACGAGAGTGGTTTACTGATCACTAGCCTTGTCAGCTTATAGAAAAGACCCTCTAACCAAACGGTGTCGAAGGCCTTCTCCAAGTCAACAATGCAGGCATCAGTACATTGGTTTTTGCCTTTATTCCATTGGATATCGGACACCAGTTTAGACGCGGCATGTGAGATATCATGCCCCGCCTTAAAACCGAATCGATTATCTGGAACTATATGTTTGTCCTCAACCCACCTAGACAGCGCTCTATTGATTACTTTTTCAAAAACCTTACTGATATTCGGAAGGAGACTTATCGACCGGAGATTCGCCGGATTGGATATATCCTTTCCCTTTTTGGGGATAGGTTGGACCACCGCCGTTTTCCAATTATTCATTACATTATTAAACAGGGTGGTGTAAGTGTCCACCGCTTCTAGGGGTTTCCAGGGATATCATACCGATAAGATGGTCGGTGAAGACATATGAGAAGAACTCAAAAGGTGTTTGAAGTATTTTTATTTCAGGTGGCAAATCAGTTTTCCCTCTAAACGCAACTTCATTCACATGTAGCTGCATGCATATTTTTCACCATAAAATGTCTTTGAATTCTGGTGAATCCTTTCTGATATTTACTAGATCTAAACGATATATTATGAAACAAAGACTTGTTATTTATTTTGGGATAATGTTTTTTAAAAATACTAACCACCTCCATTAAAGCTAAAAGCTGATGGCATAATTGAAGGACCTTGTTCGGTAGGTAACGGCTTTGGCTTAAACGGCGTTGTCACTTCCGGTTGTTGCCCTTGTTGCGTTCCTGCTGATGAGGGAAGCTCGATTAGAGCTTCAGGGTTTGCCACTTCTTCGTTTACAACTTCTCTTGACACTTGCGGTAATCGGTCAGTCAAATTCAAGCTAAAGATTGCTCACATTCAAAGACAGATTATCAGCGTTGACAAATGATGAAGTATCCATGAGCTGCAAGTAGTCACGAATCATTGCGCTGTCTTCAGGTTGGATTTCATCACAACAGTAATCCGGATCCCCAATGTCATCATCGAAGACTTCGTAATCATCATCGGATTCATATGAATCCATCAGTATTGCAATTTTTTCGTCATTCAAGGCAGATAGATTTATTTTTTTTTGACTTATCACAAGCCTTGTTTCTATCACTTCGACGAGACATTATTATTTTACTAAAAAAAAGCATAATTACTTTTAATTCTAATAAACAAAACAAAATAACACTCATAAAATAACACAGAACCAATAACACATGGGTGGACAATTTTTCATAGCTAAGCTACTAAAGCCGTCTGGAGACGGTCTTCGCAAAAATACGATTCTCACAAATTTTTTTATTTCTCAAATCAAATAGAACACAAAATATGGAAATATACTAATAAGTAATATACATTACTTACCAAAAATTTTCCCGTGTTGATTGATTTATTGGAAAGTATTTTTTTTATTAATTTAATTTGTATAAAATTCAGAATTAATTTTTCAACCTCTTTGCACCAATTGGATCTATACGAAGACCGTCTGTAGACAGTCTCAGGAGTCTTAAGGGTTAATTGATAAATATCCAAGCAAAAGGCCTTACGTATGTACGATTGAAGAAAAAAAAATAAATAGAAACACAAATCTCAAGACAATTTCTAGGGAAAATTAATTTTTATAATAAATATGTAAAACATAACGCAATTATTTTAGACTCACTACATAATTTATTAAGAAAAAATAAAGAATTTATTTGGACGGAAGATTGTCAAGATGCATTTGAAAAAATAAAAGACCTACTTTACTGTCAACCAGTGTTTGGAATATTTGACCCAAAACTACTGATACAATATATACAGATGCCAGTTTAAAAGGAATAGGAGCGATTTTGAAACCCCCACAAGCTGATGGAGAAGAAAAACCCAAAGCATACTTTTCGAAAAAAAACTGAATGAAACCCAGAAAAAAAAAGAAAGCGATTTACTTAGAGTGCTTAACCATACAAGAAGATGTAAAATATTGGCAGCATCGACTGATAGGAAAGAAGTTTACAGTTTTCTCAGACCACAAACCATTAGAAAATATGAACGTAGAATCGGATGATGAACTAGGAGATCTGACATTATTTATTGCAATACGACTTTGATATTCAATATTGTCCAGGAAAATACAATCTAGAAGCCGGCTGTTGAGGTAGAAATCCGGTTTTGCAACCACAAAACGAAAATGAACAACTAAAAATTGTAAATTTAATAAGAATAGAAGATATTCTAAAGGACCAATGAAATATAAAAGAAATATCATACAAAAAAATAAAATTTACTACAAAAAGATAAGGGCAAAAGAAAAAATTTTATTAACAGAAATTTTCAGTATACCATCAAAATGGTACACGAATATTACTGCCACATAGATATAGAACAGATTAAAAACAAAATTTGCCCTTTCTATACAGAAAAAAATTTGACATTGAACATAAAAAAAGCATGCAAAAGCCACGAAATATGCATAAAAAACAAATCAAGAGGTCAAGATAAATACGCACTTAGAACCATCAGAAAAGCCTTTCGAAATTATGTCAATCGACACGGTTGGAGGATTTGGAGGATCAAGGTCAACAAAGAAATATCTACACCTATCAATTGATCACTTTATACGATATGCCTACATAGTACATAGTGACATCGAAAACTCAGGGTGCGAAGGATTTCATAAAACTTATGGAGAAAGTCACAAAAAAACAATGAAATTGGCATGGCATAAACTCTAAAGAACTAAGTTTTTTGCTAAAAAATGTTTTCTTAGTTTTAGTATTAATTAATGTTAAAATCAATATAAAATTAGGCTGTAAGATACGTCGAAAGACATAGTTTAAGTGTTAGGTTTAACTTAGAGTGCCCGCAGTGGGCCAGTAAGTAAGAATAAGATAATTTTAAGTTAATTAAGCTAATTTTTAAGCGTTTTTTTGTATAGCTTGTAAATGTTAATTAATTCAATATAATAAAAGTGCATATAAACTGAACTGTAGCTTTCTCAAATGGACTCAATAAGATATTAAACCAAACTTTGGTAAACAAAATCAGATGCCAAATAAACGAAAAAGAAGCAGCATGGACAACGATTGCACAAGAATGCATAAAAAGATACAATGAGACAGAACATACAGTCACTGGCTTTACACCTATCTATCTTCTAGAAGGTGAAAATACCACGATTTTACCGGAAGAATAAAGCAGAAAAAAAACACATAACAACTCATTAAAAGACAGAGAGTTGCTCAAAAACACAATAAAATCACAAAAATATAAGAAGAAAATATTCGACAAAAACAGGAGACCCTTCAAAATTTTGAATAAAATATTGAATTCAATATACAAAATAGACACCGGACACAGAAAATCAGAATCAAACCTATTCCACATAACGAAACTCATCCCAGTCGTGGAGACAGAAAGAAAATAAATTAATAAATAATAAAAAAAAAAATTTAAACAAAATTTTACCGGGGGAGGGGAGATGTAAGATTTAAGTAGCCCATGATAATAATATGGAAGGAACTGTCATCATGACAGATTGTTAGATGGCATGATGACTATTAAAAGATAGATAGAAAGAAAACAAGATTAGAAGTTTTAAATTTAAGATTTAAAGTTTTTATTAAAGTTAAAGAAAGTTTAAGTTAAAGAAAGATCTTGCACAAGTAATAATAGACATTTAATGTCTCTTCTCCTATTACATGTGGTTAAAAGAAAATTGTACCTGTAACAATAATAAAATTCTCCTATTACAGAAACCCAATAGTGTTTTTATTGTTCTGCTACCTAAAAGATCGGCAAAAGGTAATCTTATAAATATAAACATTTCTTTGTGAGGGGCGGCGGTCCAACTGATGGTTTGGATTGTATCTACACTCTTTACCTATCGACCCAACACTCCAGCTACCTTACCATCGAATTTCCTTTCTCCTTCGCGGTCGTTTTTATCTTGTAATAAATTTTATTAGTGTAATTCGAGGGGGAAAAATATCTGGCCAACAGAAAGAAAAGAAACATCGCTTTTCGCAAGCGAAGCTTGCTAGTTTTGTAGCAAAAAAATCCTATCGTTGGGTCCACTGGAGCTGCACGATTGTGTGAGCAAGCGTGTGAGTGAATGTGTGTGTGGGTTGGGCGGGAGCTGTGGAACAAAAAAACCTTGAGGTATTTTTGGCGACGACCAGCACTTGAGAGCGTCTAGCAAGTTTTGTTGTGCGAAATTTTTTTATTGGAAAATTGCGAAAAGCAATTTTTTTTCTTTGTTTCTTTCTGAGTTTTTTTTTTGTAGTAGAAAAAAATACATAAAGTAGTGTAGTAGGTCGATTTTCTGTTGGAGTAAAGTCGCAAGTTTTTGCCTTAGAAAAAAAGGAACGAAAAAAAAGAGGAGGGACGAGGAAAGGAGACAGGGACGAGAAATTGGATAGCTGAAAAAAAGAAAAAGCTAGTTATTGTGATAGTGTAGTGCAGTGTAGAAAAAAAAAATCCGTTTTTTTGTGTATTACACGATTGGAGACTCCGGTGGGCTGCGCGTGCGTTAGAATTCTCGAGATTAAACGAGACACGCGAGACGGTGGATATAGCTGGTCACTCTGACGGCGAGTGTTCCTCTAACTAAAGAAAAGGGTTTTTAATAAATCGTCGAACTCCAACGGAGCCGTCATAATGTTGTGGAAAGTTAGTTTTTTACTTTCTGCCTTTTTTTTTCTTTTCGTCCGGCTTTTTATTGGCGAAGATTTTCCTTTTGTTCTTCCTTTTTTATAGAGAGGTTTGGTGAGTCTGGGGGAAAAATCATATGGAACCCTTTTTATTCTATCCAGGTTTAGCTGCCGTCCAAGCGCTACCTGGAAGAACCCACAGCTGGGATCTCAGAAATAGTTATCGTTTGGTTCGGGGCATCGCGCTATCGATGCCGGGGATTAGACGTAATAACTTGAGTCCTGCGTCATTAAAGACGACGCTCGCGTCGAGGTGCCTGCCACGCGGAGGCGTCTGCCCCTTAAGGATGGAGAATATCCAAGTATGTGCCCAACAAAGCAAGGTGCTGTCAGACGATTCTTGCGCCTCAAGAGGAGGTTGCATAGAAACCCTGTTCAACAGGAAGCAAATAATACAGCAAATGCTTGACCGAGTACATCGAGCTCGGACGTATGATTCCAGTCGAGGAGTCCGATGAAGTTGTCAAAGTAACTTTCCATTTTTTCATTCCCATCACGCCGTCATTAAGGAATCCAATACTACCATAAGGTAGCGGGTCATCTTCGACGCAACCTGCAAACCTTTTTTGGCTCTTCTTTAAATGACAAGTTGATGGTGGGCCCTAAAAAAATACAAATAAATGTTATTGACATAATTTTAAGGTGGCGAAAGCATAGGTTTACCTTTACTGGAGATGTGGAGAAGATGTACCACCAGATCCAAGTGAGACCAGTTGATGCGAATTACCAGATAATAGTGAGGAGAGACAATCCTGACCAGGATTGGAAAATTTATCGGCTAAACACGGTCACTTTTGGTACGGCATCAGCCCCATATCTAGCAATTAGGGTACTTGTTCAGCTAGCAGAAGACGAAGCATACCAATTTCCCTTGGCCTCAACCTCGTCAACGAGCAAACCTATGTCCACAATGTCATCAGTGGAGCTGATACCATTGAAGAAAGGCAACACAAACTAAAAGCCGTAAGGGAAATGTTGGCAATCGCGGGATTTCACTTACGCAAACAACTCAGCAACTCTGAAAAGGTATTGAAGAACATTCCGGCCAATCAAAAAGCGATGGATTTCTCGCTACCATCCATAGAAAATACCGATGTCAAGAACCTCGGTATTAAATGGCTGCCAGTTCCGGATGTATTCACGTACCAAGTCGCAAGGCAGATTCAAGGCGAAATCACAAAACAGTCCATATTGTCCTCAGTAACTAAATCTCTACGATCCAATGGGCTGGTTGTCAACTTTCATCATAAAAGCAAAAATACTTATGCAACAACTATGGGACAGAGATCTGGATTGGAAAATACCGATTCCACCTAATACGAAGAAAAGAGTTCGCATTTCGAATAACTTTTATTACAGTTGTCATTCTTGATAATCCTAGGAAATATCTTTCTAGAGAGGTGGTTATGTTTGTCGGTCCTTCCTCATATTTTTTCAGTCTTCTCCAGGTATAATTTAAAGTATTTTCGATATAGAAAATAGAATAGAGCTTTTATACTGTGTTATACGTACAGCTGAACTTGCTAACGTTGGTAATTTCAAAATTTTAATAGCTTGGTTTTCGCGAGCAAGGCAAAAATATTGCTGCTGATGGGCTAACACGTATAGGTTAAAAGAGAAGCCAAAATTTCGTTATTTGATGCAATTTATTCCTTACACCTATAAACTTACTGCATGGCTAGATAAATGTAGGCAACTACTTATCCTGATAATAGTATAACAATATACATACGTTATTTGGAGATAAAATTATTGAAATTTCTGATATCCAAGGTTCTTCAATCCACAATTGCGAAAACTTTTAATGGGTCGTAGAAAATATGTATGAGTAACCAACTATTCAAGCACTATCTGTGATTCATTTGGTTCACCAGTCTAGCTATTGATTTCTTCCTTTAATTAGTAACAATTCCATTACTGATATAAGAAATGAATAAGATATTAACTTATTGCTAAGAAGAGGAATGTTACCTTATATTAAAAATATTATTATTGTTATTATTTACTAATCGAAACATAAATGTACATGATTAATCTTAAAAAAACTACAGCACTACCCCTACAGAGCTTATGGCTGGGATCTTAATATATTTCTTAAAGATTAAATTAACATAAATATACTGGTCCGGGGAGCGCTCGATGATGTCAGGAGGGAGAGTATAACAAAAATCGCTCTCCTGACATCCTCGGGTGTTCCCCTGTTATAGGGAAAATAGTTAACAGCTAAATATACTTGTCCAGTTTTAGGTGTTTTAGTAAGTTATAAATATTATTAATGTTTTTTGACGATGGAGTAGAGAGAAGACTGATAATATTGTCTTTATATAGATTTCCACAGATTTGTTTAGTTTTACTACATTCGATAGTGATGCGTTTAGTGGTTAGTAAACTATTTGTTTGGCAAAGGTGACAAATGGGTTGAGGTTCGCTCCTTAGTAACATAAGTGGCTATGTGTTAACCAGGTGTGTCCAAGTCGAAGTTGTGCATCTGCTCATACTAGTCGTGGTATTTGTCAGATAAGTTGCTGGTGTGCCTCCTGGGTTAACTGTGGCATAGTGATGAATGTATCTGTTCCAGCATTCTTTCTTTTTGAGAAGCCAGTATGCGTTTATAATTTTATCCAGATCGTTTTTTGGGGGTCGATAATGAGTTACCCATGTATTTGGACATATGGAAACAGCTTTCGCCTTCTAATCAGCTGATTCATTTCCTTGAATATTTGTGTGTTCTGGGATCCAGATGAGTTTTAACTTTCCACTCTGCGATATAATGTTATCTCGAATGTTATTTATTATAGGTGTTCGGCTTTTTATACTGCTTATAGCTTGGAGAGTGGAGAGACTATCTGTGAGAATGATAGTTTTCCTCTTTGATGATATTGCTATTTTTGTGGCTTCCAATATAGCTAGAACTTCTGTGGAGAAGATGGAAAAATAGGTTGGAACCTTCACAGCAGATTGTATATCCCCATGTTTGTCGACAATAGCAAATCCGGTGCCCTCGCAACTCTTAGACCCGTCTGAGTAAAGCATGTTCCAGGTGTTATTGGGATAGTTGTTCAGGAGTTGCAGGATGAGTTGGGTATATTTTTCTTTGGGATTCGTATTTTTCGGATATTTTGATAAACTGATGTCGATCGAATTTGGTGGTAATAACCATGAAGGGTATTTTTTGATGGGCACACATTTTATATTGGGTTCGATATCGATGACTCTTGCAAAGGATAAAGCTTTGTATAGCGTTGAGGGTTGTCTGGGTGTTTTTTTACGTTTCAAGATTTTAGCTGCGTCTGTGTGAATTCGTGAACTGTGTGCAGATTTTCGGGAGGAGACGTTAATATGTCCTTTCTATCTTCGATTGTGTAAAAACCTCCTTCGGTCAGCATGTTTTTGATTGGAGTAGTTCGAAACAATCTACGGCTTGTTCTTATTGCCGCATGGTAAGAAGGATGTAACACTTTTAGGTTTGTTAAAGCACACTTGCCATATATGGTGAGCCCGTATCCAATTTTAGATGCAAAAATAGTTTTTATTTTGTTGATAAGGGTGTTAGTATGAATATAACTATTGCGTGATGTCAGATATTTTAGGATATTAAGTCTAGGTGCTAATTTTTGTTTTAATTCAATACAATGTGGTTTAAAACTAAATTTCTTATCAAACAATATTCCTAAGATACTTAGATAGCTAACAGTTTCTATTTGAATATTTCGCACTGCAATATCAAAACTAGAACAATTTAGTTTTCTGCAAATGTGTAGGTGTTTGTTTTTATTTAAAGATATTATTGCTCCTGACTGGCTACACCAATTACAAATTTCACTAAGAACTTCTTTAAATAAATTAATTGTACGGTTCATATCATTTTTTCTGGACATTAAGTACAAGTCGTCAGCATAGCGTGAATGATCAATGTTTTTAAATTTTAAAATTATATCACTAATGTCATTGTATGCAATTATAAAGAGGATTACCGAGAGCGGAGATCCTTGTCGTATGCCATTTTTAGTGTTATGCAATTTTGAGAAGCAGTTGTTAACTTTCGATCTAAAAGATCTGTTTATTAAAAATGCTTTAATAAAGTGAAATATTTTTGGACTGATATTCCATTTGATTAACTTGTTTAAGATAACGTGGATTCCTATAAGTTCAAATGCCTTCTCGAAGTCAATCGAAACAATTTAGACATGGTTTTTGCATAAGAGTGCAGTTGATATAAATTCGTCTAAATGCAAGAGTGAATACTGTACTACGGCCATGCTTGAAGGCGACCTGGTTTGTGTTAATAAATTTATGCTTTTCAATATACCAAAGAAGTCTTTTTGAAACCATTTTTTCTAAAAGTTTGCTTGTGCAGGACAAGAGTGAAATCGGTCTGTAACTATTTGTGTCAGTTGGGTGTTTTTTTAGTTTTGGAATGGGAACAGTGGTGGCAGTTTACCATGTATGTGGTAATATCCATGATTAAAAATATTGTTAACCCTCAACCCGTGTACTGGGCACTGAGTGCAGAGAGGAAATTTCAAATCGAATTTTAAAGTATTTATTAGTCTATGACATGCAAAAGAGGGATGATTTCCTAAAGAATACGATGCCTAAGTACATAAAAATCAACAGTTGAGCTGATGTTGTATTTAGTTTTCGTACCTCGGAGCTATAAAAAAAAAGACCGTTATCGTGTACCTGGACACTCAGTGCCCACGATTTCTCAGTATAGTGGTTTTCGAGATTTGCTCTCGTAGAAATTTAAGTTTTTGAAAAAAAAGGATATTTACAACAATAAATATATGAAAATAATCGCTGAAATAGAAAAAAATGATAAAGGACCTGCACATTCAATTTTATTACCTAACAGTCACTTCGCATGTGACGGCAGGCCAATTGTTTTGAATAGCACTATACATCTAGATTGAATGATGTTGAACATGAGGTTTTAGTTAACAATCTGCATGCACTTGATCAGCAAAATGCTTATTCAGAGGATTCTGAAGCAGATATTGATGATGGAGAGTTTTCAGAAGTTGACCCTGATTATGTTCCAGATGTGTCTCTTCCAGATTTGCGCGTTGAGCAAGTAGGCGATGGCTTGCGACAAGAAGAAGAAATACATATGCAAATTGAATCTGGTGAGCGGCGTCAAGACGATTTTCAGGAGGATGAACCTGTTGGACCAAACAGCTACACAGCTAGGAACGTCCGTCATTCTGATATTTGGTGGTCTATGCCAGATGAATTTCAGAAATCCAGGGCAATAAATGATCAAAACGAACGAAAGAGAAAAGAAGCAAGATGCAAACAAATATTTTCAAAAAAAGTGGATGCATTTAATTGATAAGCCTAGAAATTATTGATACTACGGTTCTTGACACAAACAGGAAAGTGAAGAGGGCATATTAAGACAATCGTTTGTCAGCAACACCAAAGATACTTCCACGATGGTATCATACGGATGCAGATGAGATGTATACATATATTCCAGTATTACTGTCTGCAGGTGCCGAAAAATCGTCAAAAGAAGAACCTTAGCTTATGCCTTTTTATAGAGCTACCATGTCTTTAGAACGATTTGAACAAATATCCCATTTCGTTGGGTTCGACGATTCAATAACTAGAGCATTTCGCATGCAAACGCTGGCAGCTTTTAGATATACTTTCAACGTATTTCATTCAAATATTACTGCACTCTATCATCCATCAAAAGATCTTACTGTGGATGAACAACTAATAACTACCAGAAGCAGATGTTCGTTTCGGCAATATGTGCCTAATAAACCTGGCAGATATGGTTTGAAAATATTTGGAGTTGTAGATGCCAAAGCCAATTATCCTCTGCGTGGAAAAATTTATGTAGGACAGAAGCCTGGTGACGATCTTTCGGATGACACGGCCTTGTGATGCATCTTTTAGAAGGTTTTTGGACGAAGATTTTAACGTTACCACCGACAATTCTTTTACATCTGTGCCATTGGCTTTAGAGCTAGCAAGTAGAAAGACTACACTAGTGGCCACAATAAGAGGCAACAAACCACAATTACCAATGGAGTTTACAAAAAATGACAGGCAATTCAAAAGAACTCGGGAAAAATTGAGTTAAATTTTTTGTTTCTCACGGTGCATACAGTTAGTTAGCCATGCGAGTAACACAAAAAAGAACATTCTTTTGTTGTCAACTTTACACCACGCCGAGGACATTGATGAGGAATCGCAGAAGCCTGTTATTATTATAAACTATAATAGAAATAAGGGAGGCGTATACAATTTTGACCAAATGGTTACACTCTACAGCTGCAAACGAAAACTAACCGTTGGCCAGGCACATTATTTTACAACATCATAGATACTACAGCCGTAGCTGCTTACAGATCATATGATATAAGCTAACCGGAATGATATACAACTAAGAAAAGATCGGGAAAAAGAAAAGCCCTTATCAAAGAACTATCATTAGAATTAGCCGCTAAACCTTTAGAGAAAAGAATTTTAAAACCAAATTTGCGAATTTCTGTGAAAACGGCGATGGCAATGATAGGATATAAAAAAGATACGATTATATCATTCCCTTCACAACGGCAAAACATAAAAAAGCAAAGATTTGAATCCTGCAAAACACAAAAGAAGGATAACAAAACAACTGCAGTTTGCGATTTGTGTTATGTTCCCACCTGCACAAAGCACTATTTGCGAACGATGTTACTCGTATATATATAAGAGATGAATCACCTGCTGAAGCTATCGACGTTCCTAATTAGGATGGTGTTGATGAAAAATTTGCTTCTACATCAAAACCAAAACATAGCATAAATCAATCCCGACTTGAACATTCAACTGTAAAAAATATATTTATATTTATGTTTTTTAAGTATGTATATACGAGTAATTTAGATTTAAATAAACAACATTTTTGTTAACTTTGAGCTCATTTGAAAAATGCAATCTTCCATACTTATTTGACAGGGCACTGAGTGCCCAGGTACACGATAACTTCAAATTTTACAGTACACGGGTCGAGGGTTAAATAATAACAACATACGTTTTTTTAATTTCGAATGGCATGTTTTTGTTCATCGGATACGATATGCGATCGTACCCGGGTGTTTTTCCTTTAACTGAGTTTAGGCAGCTTTCAAATTCAAGTGAATTGAAAGATAAAGATTAGGATTTAGATTTGAGGTGAATTTCTGGAAACTTTCAATTTTGGAAGCCTTGACTTTCCTATGAAATAAAGAATTCGCTTTCCGATAATTGATAAGGTTTATTTCGTTAGGATACTTTCTAAGGATTTTCCATGAATGTTGTTTCTTTTCCGCAGAGCAGCGATTTCGGGGTTCCATCAGGGGACCATGTTTTTTACTAGTTTGTTTTTCGATTGAGGGATTGCAAAGTTGGCTGCGAACCGAAGTCCTCTACTTAATAATGCTGCCTCTTTGTTGACGTTTGTGGATTGTGGTTTATTGGTAAAAAAATCTCTTGCTTTGCTTGGAAAAGGTTCCAGTCGGCGCGATCGGTTAAAAACTTAGGAATCGGCTTAGAGTAAGTGTTATTGTTTTTAAAATTAAGGTTGGTTATTATAGGGAAGTGGTCGCTATCGTGCAGAAAATCTAATCTGTTCCAGGAGGTGTTAGGTAAAAGTTGAGGAAATATCAACGTAAGGTCTACGTGCGTAAAGGTAATATGGGTAGAAAAGTGTGTTGAACTTCCATCGTTAAGGAGAGAGAGGTTTGAATTTATTAAGAAGTTCTTAACTATTTTGCCTCTTGCATTTGAAATTTGGGAACCCCATATGGGGCCCCAAGCATTAAAATCGCCAGTAAGAATTAGTGGGGAGTTCACTGATCTAATAATATTTTCTAGGTTTGTAGAAGAAAAAGTCTGGGTTGGGTGAATGTAAAGAGATAAGATAGTTATTTTAATGTTAAGATATACTTCTACTGCTATTGTTGAGATATTTGAGCTAATTGGTTGGACTGCGTGTGTGATTGACTTATGGATTAGGAGGCCAACTCATTGTTTTGTGGTTGTTTTATCCACTAAGATTATGAAAATATGGTAAATATGGTTTTGGAGCTTTATCTTGTGTATTGTCGTAAATGTAAGTTTCCTGGAGAGAAATTATGTGGGGTTTGTTCTCTTTTATTAACAGCTCAAGTTCATGATAGTTGTTTAGATATCCGTTAAGATTCCACTGAAGAATCTTGAGAATTGTATGAGCTGACGAATTTGTGGGAGAGTTTGAAAATTCAGATTCATCGTTTGTGTGATTGTTGAAAGAGTGCTTTTGTTTGACAGGGAGTTGGATGCTGTTGGTGTTCTGGCAGGTAGAGGAAGGATCGTAAAGTTTGGTGCTGTGTTTTGATTAAGATTAATGGGGGGGATATTGAGCGAGAAGTAGGGTCGCTTGTTTGTTTTAGTGTTTGGGTTATCGGTTTGTTTGTAATAGCAGTTTCTATTGGTGTGGTAGGTGTGAGACTTGTTTTTTTGGTTGAGGAGGAGGATGTTGTGATGCGTGACGGGGCTGGGGAATTGCGAGAAACAGGTTCTCTTCCGTTCCTAACAACTGAAGAGAAAGAGAGAGATGAGGCGATTGGATTTTGTTGGCTGTAGATTTGTTTGGCTTCTGCCATGATGCATTTTTTTATTGTTTTTATTTTTAGAATCTCTTTTGTTTGCATATACCGTTTGCATAGCTTTGATAATTTCGGGTGATTTCCTGCACAATTAGCACAATATGTGCGGGTACAAATTTCAGGAGAGTGTGGTGAGGGGAGATTGCATGTTTCGCAAGTTTGAGAACCAGTGCGTCTTTTCATAGTGTGACCGAGTCGTTGGCATTTTTTGCATCGCATAGGGTTAGGGAAATACTCCTCCACCTTGAATTTATACCAACCCACCTTTATAGCCGTAGGGGGGCGAAAGAGATCAAAGGTAAAGAGCATTAGCCCTGTGACCCTTTGAGCGCCATTTTCTGACTTCTTAAATTTAAATACATCGGTGACATCTTGATCTTTCATCTCCTCGATTATTTCTTTTTCAGTGACATTTGTTAGGCATGGTGCATTGTGGTGCCTTTAGAATCATTAAGCTGATTATGTAGCGAAACTGAGATTGGAAAGTATTTTTTTTTCGAAAGAAATAGATTGGCGATTTGTTGGGATTTAACGAGTATGAGCAAATTTCCGTCTCGAAGTTGAGTTATGTACTCGTACGATGTACTAATTGCATCAATGGCTTTGTTTAATAAAAATACACTTATGGAAGTGAGAAGTTTTTTAGGGTCAGTAGGGGTTATAACAATAAATTTGGAATTTTTAGAGTTAGAATGGAAGGGAATGTCTTTGTTGGGGAATATGTTTGTTTTTTTCATTTTTTTCTTAGGCGGGTCGAGATGCTGACATAACTCAGCAAAACGATTACCCGAGAGCACGGTTGGCCCAGAGGCCATATTCCACTTTTTTTATCACTTGTTTTGTTAGTTTTCACTCACTTGGTTGGTGGAAAGATAAGACGAAAAGGGAAATGAGAGGGGGAAAGCGCGGGAGAAAGAAGCTACCAACTTCGAGGAGAGCAGAGAAACGCAATCGATGTTGACGGCTCGAAGTACAGTCGGTGACTGTATATTAAAAATAAAAATATTTCACTTTAAGATAAGCAACACACAGTCCAACAACTAATCCCCAAACATAATATGATGGCCACCGGTTTTAAAATACACAAAACATAACAGACATGTACTCGAACGTATGTACATATGTACATATGTATACGAGTATTGAACACACATATCTGCTGTATCGCCATCATGTCTGAAGAACAGGGTATTGGGTTTTAAAACTGCCTTCTACATTGTTGATAAATCTTTGATTAATATCTGACCTCACTCAATTTGCATAGCTCTCACTGCTTCAATGTACGAGTATTGAACTGCTCTTCGATCGGTTATAAAATTGATTAACAGACAACTTCTAGTAGCTATGTTTCTGTTTCTGAACTTCATATTAACCGTTATTGTTTAGTTGAGAATATTCTGACTCCTTACCACTGGTGGGGGGAAGTCAATAACAACACAACTATTTTAACGAACTGAACTTTATTTAAATTAATTTTGCCTTAAATACTACAATTTTGCTTATTCTACATTATTTACACACCTTAAGTAGGCTAAGAAACAAATCGTACGAGGTGTTCAGTTACGTGGCATGTGGCACTGCTTAGTTCTCAAAAAAAATGCAGAGTTTTAATTTGTGCGTTGTTCGTCGTTTGTTGTTCGATACTTGTTGTTGTGATTATTCACAACATGCTGGGGCCGGCTTAAATAGACGTCACGCAGAAGTCTGATTCATCAAGTTTTCGGGTTGTAGAGGGTTCAATGCTATGTAGCTGCGTGCTTGTGGTTTTACCTGGTTTGTTCTTGAAGAATCGCGTTCTAAAGAGCAGTGTCGTAACAGAGCCGATGGTGGTGTAATGTTGGATCTTGTGTGTCCTCAGTAACAGCAGCAATTTTTCCTGACCTTGTTGGACTTCAAGAGCATTTTCTACCTTGCCAATATCTTTAAATATATATCTTTAAATTTGTCTGGCCGTAGAACTGGAGCTTCTTGCCTCATGTGCGTGAAATTCGTCAGCTGCTGCGATATGTTGCTTGTTGGCAAAAACGATGCTTGCAATCGACTTGACAGAATTCGTTTCCCAATGATAATCATCCCTTCTTGACGTATCATGCAGGTTTCTTGCAGACTTATGGTTCCGCTGCCAAATAATGAGATCTGCTTCGTTTCTTGGTCACAGATAACGTCTACACTTCTTTTAAAGGGCATGCTAAATATCCAGGTATTAGGATGATGCATCTCTACCCAATATGCTCTGGCAGGAACTGTATGGGTAGTACAGGCTGTTGAGAGTAAGTTGTAGTGTTGACGTATGCTCATCTCGCATGCACTAATGGTGGAGCCAGTTGTATAAATTGGATGGACTAAATTGCACCAGTACATGCCAGCTGACCTCTGCTTGCAGGAATTGATTTTTTGCTTTGTCATAGGGTAGTATCGATCCAATTGTAGACTAACTAATAGGTACTCTGATGATGGTACTAAGTACGTGAAATTCCCGTTATGCCAAGTTGGTACTGGTAACACATTGAAAACCTTGAATTCCTCGTTGAACAGTAAGGGAATCGTGATTTCAATAATAATGTTTTCATCTGTTACTCTTCCCTTTGGACGAAGGTCTTTATAGAGTTGGAGAATCGTTTCATGTTGTCGTTCCCCCGGTATCATTAATGTGCGAGGGATGTTGTCATGTATCCTTATCAATTCATTCTGCAGCTGGTTTACACTAAGTATAAGAGGATGCATTCTGCCCTGATGTGTTGATAGTACAATATCCAGCATTATGTTTTGAGTGTTCTGGTAGTTGATCATCATTAACACTGCATTCATTGCGGTAGATACCAACATTTTAACTGAGTTGAACTTATGGTGTTGTTTATTCAAGTCATTTATAAGAGAAGTCAGAAAGAAATTAATTTTGCCTTAAATACTACAATTTTGCTTATTCTACATTATTTACACACCTTAAGTAGGCTAAGAAACAAATCGTACTAACAAGAAACAAATCACTAACTCTTACATACTAACAAAAAATGCTACCTTAAAATTACTTAACAATCTTATACTAACTTACTGGCCCCATAAAGGTACTCTAAGCTACTCTAAATTCTTATATCTATGTCTTTCGACTTTATTTACATTTTACTAAGAAATATTTATTTTATATACTTAAAGCTAAGAAAAAACAAAAACTTAGCATATGGGCACTTTTTATATTTTTTATAAAACTTAATATCTAACTTAAAATAAACCTTAGTCTACCTAACCTCCATACACAATTCACACAAACAGACACAAAGACATTATGCACAATAATATACATATATTAGTATATACGTTTGTATATCAATACATGTATATATTCCTTAAATGCTAACCTAAAACTATGCAAGCTGGCCATCTCTATTTACTGAGCAAATAGATTGGTCAGCTCTGCCTCATTAGTGAGGCTCCGTAATTGACGGAAACGACGACGAAACATCTTCTCCATCATTCAACCACCAGAAATGCTGGTGCTGCCGAACGACATCCCTCTTATCGCTATTCCCCACAGACCTACTGAACCTGAGACGATCCACACTGCCATATGCGACGTCTCTGTTGTAGTTGAGTCGCCTGTCCCCAGCTGTCCGAGCGACATGGAAGATTACCGGGACCGCTGATCTATCCTGGATCAAATCTATCTGATCAAGGTAGAGGAATGTTTCCGGCAGAACGAAGCCGTCAGAGCGCACACTCTCGCGGTAAAGGTAATTGGGGTAGTAAGCCCCAGATATCAGGTTATTCGTCGAGGTAATTTGCTCTTGCAATGAGTCTTACAGTCAGCTTAATTATACGAAGTTGTCTACTCGTATCAGGTTCGCCCTATTGTAAAGGACCTCGTTAGGATAAAATTGTTTGTACTCCGACTCTGGTGTCTCGTGCCAGCGAACTCAAGCCCTAAGGCAAGCCCTCTCAAACACCCGAAACTTTTCCATTAAGCTTCCTCGTACATTGAACCAAACGGGACAACCAAATACCAGCATAGGCCTAAAAAGGGCCATGTAGCAGATTACCTTTACCCTCGCATCGAGTTGGCTGCTATAAAACAGTCTCTTTGTAAGGGCAAAAGCGCCTTTAGCTCTGACAAGAGCAGCATCTACATTTTTGCTAAAATACAAAAAATGACCTAGCCAAATCCCAAGTTATCTGACTGCATTTCGACAGGCAAGAGGCTGTCCGCGTTGTCCAATGATCGAGAACTTTCGCTAATTTTTTCTGGTATTATTAGAGGCTCCAGACAACGGCGTCCTAAAGAGAATGGTTTCCGACTTCTGAAAGTTGATTTTCAACTTCCAGTCATCGCAAAATCGTCTTATCTTTTCGAAGTCACTCTGTAAGAGAGTACTAATAACCTCGATTTCTGAACCTGTTCTGTACGCTACCAAATCGTCTGCGTACGCAATAGTATGGGGAAGTGTACCTATCAAATCGTTTGTATAAATGTTAGATAGGATACGCGAATTGACCGCGCCTTGCTGAAGACCAGTTTTAATTTGAAATATTCCAACAGAAGTCACATCACCATTTTTCACGACGAACTGTTCGTTGGTTAGCATATTATAAAGAATGTACAAGAGTGGTTTACTGATCCCCAGCCTAGTCGGCTTATAGAAAAGACCCTCTACTCATACGGTGTCGAAGGCCTTTTCCAAGTCAACAGGGCAGGCACAAGTACATTGTTTTTTGCCTTTATTCCATTGGATATCGGACACCAGTTTAGACGCGGCATGTGAGATATCATGTCCCGCCTTAAAACCGAATTGATTATCCGGAACTATATGTTTGTCCTCAACCCACCTAGTCAGAGCTCTATTGATTACCTTTTCAAAAACCTTACTGTTATTTGGAAGGAGGCTTATCGACCGGATTCGGCGGTTTGGATATATCCTTTCCCTTTTTGGGGATAGGTTGAACCACCACCGTTTTCCAATGCGCTGGATAATGTGCATTATTCATTGCATTATTAAACAGGGTGGTGTAAATGTCCACCGCTTCTAGAGGAAGATGTCGAAGCACGATGTTCGGAATACCATCGGTCCCCACTGATTTCTTAACTCTGATTGTGTCGAATATCTCATGGAGTCCTTCAATCGAAATGAACGGGGGTAGGTCACCCTCTCTGGCAATGACATTATTTGCCATATTTTCGTCGTTAAACTGGGTGAAACCCGAGCCTTCGGACCCCCAATTCTCAACTTCATTTCGAATTTAGCAGTTGGGCACTAAGACGCGATTGTCCAGGTCATAATTAGGGCCAATGGTACCAGTGGCCGAACCTTGTTGTTCCAATATAAACTTACAGGAATTCTGTAATTCTATTTTATTAACGTTTGCACATTTTTAATCAACGTCTTCTGTGTCCTAATCTCCGGGTTTTGTCTGTCAGTTAACAGTTTATACAAGTTTTTGAGTCTTGTCAGAAGTCTACTTTTCTGTCGGTGCAGTGCGTCAATAGTAGGATTGCGGAACAGGTCTTCGTTAGTTGTACGTCGATACTGCGGTATTGTAGTGTCCATAGTTTGTTTAGTTGTCTCGTCCATTTGTTTTCGGTAATTGTCGATCTACTCGTTTGACAATTTCCTATTGAACGGTGGGTGGAGAGTGTTCGAGGAGAGCGCTCTTGTCAAGGTTGCGGAGAAGCGTGTCCACTGTAGTTGTATGAATATCTTTGGACAAACTTCTCCAATTCCCCAATTTCGTTGGGATCTGTAATTTCGGTGCTAAAACCGCAATGGTCGCTGTCATACACGAATGTACGCAGACTGCTTAGTGTTTGTAAATTCGTACCTGTTAGTCGTATACGTTCATCGTACAGCAGTAGATCCAAATAAGACCCGCCTCTGGGAAATGACGGGTTATCTGTCGCAAGACTCAGTCTGTACATGACATTGTGTTGACCCCACCAATCGAGGAGTAGGTTCCCTCTAGTATTTCCCCAATCTCTGTGTTTAGCGTTGAAATCCCCGCCGATTATAAAATAATTCTCCCCCGATTCCAGCCTCAGAAGTCGAAAAAGCGTGTCGAGCTCTGTAATGAATGGGTGGATTGTGAAGCCTCAGGTGCATAACGGAGGCCACGTACAGCCGCTTTTCACTCCGGAGCGGTATCTAAATGACGACTGCTTCCAACACCCGGAAACTGCGCAACACTCCCTTGTACACTCTGTGAAATTTTATACTTTCTTTAATGAAGATCGCGAAACCGCCTCCACATTTGGATCTGGGCCGGTTTCTTCTTCTAACAATATAATTATTGTACTCCAGTTTGTGCTTATCGGTTAGCTTGGTTTCGCTAGCGAAAAGCACATCAGGAGTTTGGTCTTGTAGCAATTTAATCATCGCGGCTCTTCGTTCGATCCTAATCATTGAATTAGCATTCACCGCGAGGACCTTCAAAGTTTGCTCCACCATGTGCGTACCCATTACGACATGTGTTTCGTTAGGCCCGGCAGCAGCGCCTAGATCTGGTCCACCCGTTTGGCCTGTTCTTGCACCTGCTTTTGCAGCTGAGCCATCTGCCCTTGGATTGCAAGCGAGATGGCCAGCATGTTAGGTGCAGCTTCCGTTGTTCTCGGCATTGGCGCCGGAGAAGCAACAGTCGCTTGCTGTACTATAGCCCCCCTACCTGACGCCATTTGGGCGCAGGAAATTTGGGGCGTGACGGCTTGTGTTTGAATCCTAACAGGTGAACGTTTGACCTCCACCTTCTGCTGCCGAGCCAGTTTTGCTTTCTTAATGTCAGCGAACTTAGGACAACCCCGATAGTTTGCGGTGTGTCCCACGTTCCCACATAACACGCACGAGAGCTGCGTCCTATGGGATGCTCCGTCAACACCCAGAGCACACTCCTCGGAACTGTGGTTCTTAGCGCACTTCACACATCGAGGCTGCATTTGGCAGTTCGACGCGGCGTCGCGTCCGCAGGGAACGCATTGTATAACGCCTTCGCTCCTTTTTAATTTTTCCAAGTGAACCACCTGGTAGTCTAGGACAATGATACTCCTTAGACTATCCAGACGGCTTTCGGGACTGATCTGCACCAGGAAGAACGGCAGACTCCGTTTGCCCCGCCTGGCTCTAGCTGTGGTAAATGGCTCTAAGCCCACAAACTTGAGTCCTTCGTACTCCTTCTCTTTGAGCAGTGCCAGGATCTCCTCAGGATCAGAAGACAGTTCCAACCCCTTCAGCAGCATCGATTGCCGCTTTTCACACTTCGGTGTGGATGAGTAGTGCTCCGCCGTCGTTTCCTTTAGGAGTTTCTTTCACTTTCACGTAGCTGTCCACTGTATTACAGTGGATGGCATGGCGATCGTTCCCCAATCGCTTAATATTAAAATTATTACCAATTACACAGGTCCTTGGTTTCATTTATCTCTAATTTATAGGTGTTGATAGGAGGCACCTTCTCCTTCTTCTTCTACTGCTGTTGTTGCTGTTGCTGCTGTTGTTGTTGTTGCTGCTGCTGCTGTGGTTTTAGCTGTTGTTGTTTTTGCAGTTGTTGCTGTTTCTGCTGCTGCTGTATTGTTTGCTGCTGTTGTTGTTTCTGCTCTTGTAACTTTTGATATTGGGAGCTCTCTACTTTTGATTTCTCCCTCTGCCTGCGCGCAGTTTGTTTATGCTTAATAGCAAGCACTTTTTCTTCCAGCTTTAGTATGCTGCTGGTAATATTGTATATTTCTTCTACGCTACAGAGGCAAAGTTGTTATTGCCCCCCTCATACTGGACCTCAACTTTATCTCCTTTAGTTTTTAACACGGCACTTTGTTTTTTTTTCTTAGATTAAGAGGGGTTTTCAACCTACTCCTCCTTTTAATGCCTTTCGCCACGGCATCAGCAACCGTATTGTTGCCTTTTGTATCTCCCGTTATGGGTAGAGCGGAACACTCTCCACCATCCATCACTTGATTTCGTTTCTTTTACCTGTTTTGTTTTGAGTTCGCGTAATTTGAGGAGAAACCAACAAAAAAACGTTCTGAATTTGGCCCGGGATTCGACCCCGTGTTCAATTTTTCGATCCCAGACGCCGCTAACCACCGGGCTACCGAGTCAATTGATAAAATTGTTACTAATTTAGTTTTGGGAGGAAACTGAATCACTTAATTTATTTTATTTTAAGAAAATCCGACACACGTTTATTCTCTGCGGAGATCTGCGAACGACCAGCGATTCCATTATTTTCCTTTGATGAATTCGCTGCGTAGATATACGAGTAAATCTAGTATTAGACGACGTGTAAAAAACACATAATTGTGTACCCGTGACGTCAAGGAAAAGTTCAACATACGTGTTGCATATTCAGTACATGATGCAAATATGGAGAACTTCATAATGTGTGTATTGTGTAAAAAAAGCAGCATATAAATATATGATCTAGGCGATCGCATAATTATAATGTGGTTACAAATGCGTACACCAAATTTGCTCCATATTTTTGTGTAGATTACACTCCGTGTAAACTTTTCACATTTGGTTCATATGCACACATTTGCACAGCGACAATTGCATACGGTGCTTTTTTAAGTTTCAAAATGTCGAGGAAGAAGTAGGCTGCTGTTGCTGTTTTGGCAACGTATGTGGCTGAAAATGAGGAAAAATGCAAAGATATAAAAGTTAGACAGAAACGTCGCATTTGGAGAAAGAATTGAGTGCGACTTCGGGAAACGGAAAGATTTTGTGCGAAGTTGCTGCTTGAATTGCATTGCGACGAACCTCGCTTATATCAGAATTTTGTACGAATGACGGCTGAACAATTCGATAAATTGCTTCATTTGGTGCAACCGTATATAAAAAAATGGACACAAACATGAGATCGAGCATACCTGCATTAGATAGGCTGGTGCTCACGCTACAATATTTGGCCACCGGTGACAGTTTTAAATCGTTGCAGTTCATTTTCCGCATTCCACAACCTACCATCTCGACCATTATTCCAGAAGTTGTGGACGCAATTTATAAATCATTGGTCAGCGATTATTTAAAGGTGCGTATTTGCTTTTAGGGAGTATATATGTATTTATACATATACTTATAAGACAAGGATTTAAATTTGCATATGGTAGGTCCCAAAAATACAGGTGCAATGGGAAGCTGTAGCACGCCAATTTAATGAGCAATGACAATTTCCAAATTGCATAGGCGCGCTGGACGCAAACACACCGCCAAACGCGGTTAGCGTCGTTTATAATTATAAAGGTAAGGAGAGGGGTTATTATTTGTCTATAATAAAAATATTTACAATGTAATTCATTTCGAAAGGTAGGTATACATAGCATCGTGTTAATGGGAATTGTGGACGCAGATTGCAAACTCATATACTCGTATGTGGATGTTGGTCGAAACGAACGATATTCGGACTGTGGCGTGTTCAATCGTTGCACTTTCAGTCAAGCATTGGCTCCAATCATCTGTGTCTGCCACCACCGAAACCGTTGCCTGGTCGCGAAATGCCCGTACCATACGTAATTGTCGCAGATATGCATTCGCTATGCGTCCAAATATTATGAGGCCTTATGCTCAAGGCGGTCTAAAGTTATTGCAAAGGGTTTTCCACCACCGACTGAGTCATGCACGCCGCATCATTGAAAACACCTTTGCAATCATGTCGGCTCGTTTCCGCGTGTTGCGGAAACCAATACACTTGGATGCTGAAAAGACAAAAAAAAAATCAACTCGCGTGTTGCGTTCTTCATAATTATCTGTTGACAACAGATACCACGAAGTACGCTCAATTGATCAATATGATGCAGAATGCAATCTAATAAGACAAGGTGATTGGCGTCACGATAAAAAGTCGACGACAACGTTGTATCCTCTCGAAGCACAAAGACAATGCCCAGACAGCGAAAAAGAAGTACAGAGAGAATTTACTAACTATTTTACCACTCGAGTGGCAGTACAAACACATTTGAGTTTATTTCTTATAATAAAATATAGTAGAACAGTTTATTCTATTTAAAACTTGTTTAATTGGGTAGCTGGTGCGATCTGTTGAACGTTTTAAATAGGTGTTGGGCATCGTGGTGTTGACTGAGCAATAGTGTTGTGGCTTTACTAAACTCCAACGTCCTGCTGCATGGGCACCAAATTCTCATCAAGATTTGCATTTACATTATCTATGACTGTTCGACTTCAGAAGCGTCCATGAAGTTGTACATCACTTGCATCAACAGTCTATGCAAATTACGTGATTTGACGTCTGAAAGAGTGCGCAATTCTGCTAACAGGTTGTCGCAGAAGGTTGAATTGGGGTCAGACGTCTGCAGGCCAGCTACTGCGCTGGTCAGTATAGCTGACATGTGTGGAGTTGCAGTTGCTTGCGTACATTGGCGCTTGCATCGCTGACTCACTTCAACATTAGGTGTTAAGCGTTGAGGTGAATCAGCAAATTCATCTAAAATCGAGCGATCGTTGACTACTGATGCCTATAATACACAAAATGTTGGTGAAAAATAATGATATGTAAATTAAAACGAAACAACTACTACCAATTCCATGGGTGACATGGATTCAGTTGATTGGTGCACATTATTGGCCCCCAGAAATAGCATTTGCTAGAAATACCTCCAGTTCACCGTCTGTAGTTAAACTGCGCCTTACCCCGATTTTTTTCACGCAATTTGGCTAAGTTAGTTTTAAATGTGGGGCGAAGAGCCAACCACTTTCTTTTTATTTCATTGACGTCGAATCCTTCAATATTTAATTCACCCAAAACTTCGCGCCAGCCAATCTTGAATATTTATATTCGCTAGAACCAGTATTCCATAGCACTGAACGCACTTTAACGGTCGTAATCAGTCTTTTTGTTTCTTCCTCTTTCCACTCGTGCTGTATTTTTCTTTCCCCTGCAGTCGATTTTCGACCGCGAGCTTTTTCTGCAGGTGCAGATGTATTTGATAACAAACTCTGATCTCCAAATCCGACATTTCAGGTCTAGATATTTCAAAACTCATACTTTTTTGCTCCATTAATAAGCCAAAGAACACCACAAAACACGACTGCAGCAATATGTGTAGCTGCAGGATTTTAAACGGGTACACTATTTTGACTGGGCACATATTTGTGTAACAAAACTTTTAAGTGCCAAAAGTTGTATGTGGACTCGATTACACTACACGTAAAAATGCACATACTTTTATGCGCAATGGGTTCCACATACTGTCTACATAATTGTACGTGCTATATGTAACTGACATAATTATGTCTATTACACGACATGTAACCATTATGACAACTTCTGGCGTCAAAATTACGTCACGGTACATAATTATGTGGTTTTTACACGTCGTCTAATCTAAGCTTAATACTTACGAAACCTTATAAGTGTGCAGAAACTGAAATGATAATATATTTGTACGAGTCGTAGTTCTGAATAAGGAGTTCAGCTTTTGCTCAAATTGGATTTCTTTTACAACTTTCTTATCGGTGCTCTAACTAAAACGATCATACTTTAGACTAGGAATTAGTTGTAGCATAGAGCGTTATCTCAAGTTAGTTATTGTAGATATAACTTATTTGCGTAACCTGCTCTTGGCCTTATATATAAATTGTTAAATGTTTTCCAATTTGCTTAATATGATTAATTTGAAAATGAGGGCACTCTGAACACAATTGAATTCCGTAAGCGATTTTTGTGATCATCATATACGTCATTTTTAACGATAATAATTTGAAAGGGAGAAAAAAATGGCCGTTGATATGTTTCTTTTCTAGAACCATTTCATAAGGACAACAATTTTTTTTTAACGTACTCGTATACACTGTTTACTATGAGTCATTTGATACTTAATATTGTCCATGCATTAGGTTATGCATTAGATGATGTCCAATTATACATATGTATAAGGCGACAAAAGAAAGGGGGATTTGATGTAGATTAGCAAAAATATAGATTCAGTAATAGAAACTTTTGGGACTCCAGTATTACCACCAAATAATACCAATTATTGCGAACAATATAATTGCCATCGCAAACAATTAATAACTATAATACACTGAATAAATTTGATCTCTAAACCTTCTTTACTCCCCGTCACAGTTATTTCATTCAGTGCTCATAGAAAATCATACCACAATGTCATTTTTGCATGAATATTTCTCAAAAGAAATTGATTAACTCCTTTCTGATACGAGTATCAGCCTCAGTCATGACTTTCACATCAGTTATCTACTGCCAGACTTAAACACCACAGCACCACTAACATAGAATCAAAACGTCAGCAGTTACATGGTTGTAAGGCCTTGATCAACGATTTTTAGGAATGTATCACACAAATTTTTTGTCGTTGCATAATTGAAAGTTCAAAGTTCTTTATTGAAACAAGTATAGTCTCACATAGTAAGATACAATATCTCTTTTACAGTGCATGTTTAATATCTTGTTCAAATTCATGCGTTACATTTTTGAACTTTTAACCGTTTTATAACTACATTTATTGTACAATAGTTAGTTTGACAGCCAATCATTTTCGCTTCGAATAACTAGGTACTAACGCATTAGTAGTTTGATGCAGGTCTATTTTTATTTCGAAGAAATACGAGTAGCTGACAATTTTTTTCGATTTACTCATCCTGATGATTATGATGATACTAATAGCAATTTGTTATTATTATTATCATTTTATGTGATTTATTATTATTTATTTATATGTAATTTTTTTAGTGATGGGCTTACGCACAACAAACGTTAAGTTTGAATATGCAAAAAAACAAATGATCGAAAGCTCCAGTAGCTTCACTGAGTAGGTAGAATAAGTTATAGTTGTTTTCATTTTCTGCCACTACATCTTTGGTATTACATGTCGATATTTAAGCATATGATACATATGCATATTGTACATGTGCTATATAGGCGTATTAACAAACAATAATATCTCAAAAAGTAAGTTTCAACGATTTTTCAACGATTTTGCATATGTACATTGTACATACTCGTATTATGCCAACCCACCATAAATGCGACAAAAATAATATTTCGATACAATGGAAACAACTTTATATTTTAATTAATTTAATTGTTAGTGATGTCTTTATCGTAAATACTTTGACAAAGCACGTAATTTCTGTTAGAAATAAGGAAGTTATTTTAGTGCAAATGGCTAATTTGAAGTAAAAGGTACAGTTTTCACAAACGTTTCAGAAAAATTAGTAACATATGTGTATGATCCAAAGCCAATTGGATGCAGTGTTTGTTAGGAAATAAAAAATCTTTGATTTTCCCTTGAATTTTATTTTTATTTTTCACTGGTCGAGGTGCAAACAGCAAGTGCTTCACCAAGAATACATTTTCATAGTGAATGTTAAATTTACCGTTTTACAATAGTGCTGCTGAGAGCGATGCAAGTGAATACATATACATACATACATATGTGGGGAAATATGAAAAGCTACTAGCATACTTATTAAAAGTAAATTAAACCCAGTGGTATATTACTCATGAGATAGCATAATTCAAACAAACATAGGGTAATACATGAATGTTAAAGACAAATAAATATTGAATTAAACGTTCAGTTTAAGACTGAACATGCCGGCCTCCTTGAAGATATCTAGTATCTTCAACGATTATTCTATTGGAAGTGGTAGAATGTCCTTTATGAGTCTGTCAGCTAATTCAACCATCATGACGGCTGCTTGCAGCTCTAATCTTGGTAGTGTTGTCGACTTGATTGGAGCTACACGAGATTTGGAACAAATGAGTTGACAAGTTGTTTCTCCCAATCGATCAAGGGAGCGTAGATAACAGCACGCTCCTCGCTACTGTCGGAAAATGCGTGAAGTTGAATACTTATGGACTCGTTCTTGCTCAGGAGATGGCGAGGGCAGGATAAGTATTTGACCAGGTGAAGTTGCTGAATATAGCGATCCCAATCACTCCTTAAGTCTTCAGTTAATGGTGAATCCCAGGAGAGGTTGGACTTCCATAGTTGCTGCAAAAAGAGCTTCCCCTTAACCATGATTGGACCAATTAGACCGAGTGGGTCGAAGCTTTTTCCTAAGTCAGATAGGACTGTTCTTTTAGAGGCCTGGTGATGAAATTCGGGAATATAGTTGAATTGAAATAGATCTTGATGCGGTTGCCAGATTAAACCAAGCGTCTTTACCGTTTCGTTATCATTAATTTTAATGAAACTTTGCCTATGTGCTTCTGGTGTGTCCTTAAGAATATGCTCATGATTGGAACATATTTTCCTAAGCTCAAATTGTCCCCTCGCCAGTATTGACATTATGTCCCTTTTTAATTGCTGAGCCTCAAGGAGGTCATTGGATCCTGTCATGCAATCATCTACATAGACGTCCGCTAAAAGCGCCTTCGCTGCTTTGGGAAAATTAGTCTCTTCGTCGGTTGCTAGTTGAGTCAAGCACCGGTGGCTAAGAACGGTGCACAAGATGTGCCATAAGTTATCGTGTTTAACTGGAAGTAGCGTAGTCGATCACTGGGGTTATCGCGCCAAACTATCATTTGATATTTTCGGTCGTCCTCGTGGACCAGCATTTGCCGAAACATTTGGCGTATATCGCCGGTGAACACGTAGGCATACGATCGGAATCGTGTCAAGACTGTAAATAAGTCGGATTGGATTGTTGGTCCTACTATCAGCAAATCATTCAATGACAAGTCGGATGTAGTTTTTGCGGATGCGTCAAATACCACGCGGAGTTTTGTCGTTGAACTATCCGGTTTGAGGACAGAATGATGCGGGAGAAAATAATTTTCGGAAGGTATGCTTCTTACTTCTTGCAAATGGTTAAGAGCTTGATATTCGTTGATGAAGGCTGTGTAAGCTTCCTTAAGTTCAGGATTGGCATTCAATTTACGCTCTAGCGTCTTGAATCTTCTAATTGCTGTGCTGAGCGATTCTCCTAAAAGCGACGGAGTTTGTCGAAATGGTAGGCGTACTACGAAGCGTCCTGAAATTGTGCGTGAAAAGGTATCCTTGAAGTGCCTTTCACAGTTTTCCTCTTCTTCCGTGAAAGTCTTGGTGGGAGATTTGTAGTCTTCTAGGGCCCAGAATCTGTGGATAAGTTTCTCTAAAGTGGAGAGGCTGGGCGCGTTAGTTGCGATGCAGCATTGAAAGCGCGGCTGTGCTGTGGATTGAAGCTTGCAGGTGACTATCCAACCCAAATACGTATTTTGCAAAATGGGGAGATTTTCAGAGAGCCGATACTGTTCTTGTATCAAAAGTTTAAAATGCAGTTCTGCCCCTACGAGGATATCAATTTTGTTTGGCTGGTAAAATCTTGGATCCGCGAGATTGAGATTGAGGCTCTTTAAAGTCTGCCATTCATTGATGTTGATGAATGTTTCAGAGTGGCTACCACTAATTTGAGGCAAAACATGAAGGTCAATAGCTGCTGCAAAATTTTCAAACCGCGAATGGATTGATACCGAGACAATATGACGTATTGTCGTGGGCAAGTTGCCGATACCGTTTATGGTAAGATTTGTTCTTAGACGCTCGATGCCAAGCTGCATCGCGCAAGACTCGGCTATGAAATTTAATTGCGACCCTGAATCTAAGAGTGCTCTGCATAAGAGAGGTTGGCCGTATTTGTCGAAAATTTTGACAAGAGCCGTGGCTAAGATGATTTGGGAGTTTTTACTGTGTGCTGATGATGCTGTGTTAAGCGCTGAGTGCGGAGAGCTACTGGTAGTTGTAGCTAACTGTAGTTGCTAGGCCTTTGGTGTGTTTGAGACAATAGAACTCGTTTTAGTGGAAAGCAAATGTAACGAGGTATGATGTTGTTTATTACACGTTTTGCATTTTTCGGCAGTGCAAGATGCGGTGGAATGTCCTTGCTTAAGACAATTTGTGCAATTTGTATGAGTTTTGTGTGGCGGCATCCTTGGTGCTGCTGGACGAAATTGGAATAAGGCAAGTCTTTCTCTCTAAATTGTGCGCACGTTTCTCTAGAAACCGTTTTAATTCGTCGAGAGTTGGAAAACGATCCTGGGAACGTTCGTCGTTCCACTTGTCTAATGACAGACTGTCAAGCTTAGAACAAATAATATAAATGATTAAGTCGTCCCAGTGGACTGTGGGTCGGCCAAGCGAATCAAGTGCACTCAAGTGGGTGTTAATATTGTCCAAGAATTCACGAAGTTCTTTTGGAGAGTTTCGTGCCACCTGTGGGAGGTTGAATATCAGCTTAAGGTGTTCGTGTGCTATTTCCTGCTTCTTTTCGTATCGGTCAATAAGTGTTTTTAGAGCTACATCGTAGTTGGTGTCTGTTACTTCAATGGACTGAATGCACTTGAATGCCTGTTCACTAAGGGATGAACGTAGATAGTGACATTGTCCAAGGCAGGATTTTTGTGAACCAATGCAACAAATGTTTCGTAAAAGGTTGTCCATTTCGCGTAATCGCCGGAAAAATTTGGTAAAGACAACTTTGGAAGCCTTAACGAGGTACCACTGATTGTTGTGTCGAATAAACAAGAGTCTTGAGCCGGAATTTTCAATTGAGGACTAGCATCCTTGATGCTTGTCCGAAGAGAAGGGCGCAAAGTAAAGTAAGATTCTTCGAATTCGGCCCGAACGGAGGATGTAACTTCGTTGGAATCTGCCTCCTCAATCTTTAGTTGAATTGCTTCGAAGTCCTCCTTCGCTCTTTCTAAAGCCTCTAAGCGAGTCTCTAGTTCAGCAATCATTGCACTTGAAGAGCGCGTGGTAACAAATTCCCGTATTCTGCCTAACTGACCTATAACTACTTGGCGTCTTGTTTTTAGCTTTTCTAGTTTAGCTTCAGACATTTTAAATAAAAATTGATACTGCTCAAAAATTTTTCGGTGGTGGTATGATTGGATAAACCCTATTTATATGCTGATTGCGGTTTTGAAAAAATCAATTATGTCAATATAAATATGTACGTACGCGGGGTAATCACTTAATCATATGTATAATATAATCTTAACTGTTTAAGCGTATTAAAAATTAACTATACAGTTACCAAATGTTTTCTCCGTTTTTCTTTCGTCCGGCGATGCTGTTATGGTGATTTGTCCGCTATTTTGTTTCACGAACTTGTAGACAGTTGATGATGTTGGTGAACAGCTAAAACGAATGATCTTGAGAAGTATGCAAGCTATCTGTAGTAGCGTTATGTATAGCTGTATAAGGGTAACTAGCGACCAGACGTTAGTGTGTATGTGTGCCTTATAGCGATTGCAGTGATGAAATATCGTTTTGAAAATGTTCTCGTAAATTTGTTTTTGCAAATTAAACGTTGAAATTTCAATGATTAGCGTATATATGTATATAATTGCTGCACAAGACGAGATAAAATAATATGTTAGCCCACCAGTTAAATCCGCAGTTCGGCAAAGTGTCCCTATCTAGCCCACGCCTGAGGTGCAGTTTCCAATGCGATGATCCGTTTTATTAACGGTGCTGTTAAATCCACAGTTCTGCAAAGTGTGTCGATCTATCTCACGCCTGAGGTGCAGTTTCCAATGCTATGATCCGTTTTATTAAAGCTGCTGTTGTCCAAGCGATTGGGATTTTAATTAAATCGTAATCCAGATTATTTCCCTAGATCACGTCGGGGTCACCAATGTATGATCCAAAGCCAATTGGATGCAGTGTTTGTTAGGAAATAAAAAATCTTTGATTTTCCCTTGAATTTTATTTTTATTGTTCACTGGTCGAGGTGCAAACAGCAAGTGCTTCACCAAGAATACATTTTCATAGAGAATGTTAAATTTACCGTTTTACAATAGTGCTGCTGAGAGCGATGCAAGTAAATACATATACATACATACATATGTGGGGAAATATGAAAAGCTACTAGCATACTTATTAAAAGTAAATTAAACACAGTGGTATATTACTCATGAGAGAGCATAATTCAAACAAACATAGGGTAATACATGAATGTTAAATACAAATAAATATTGAATGATTATTATTTAAACGTTCAGTTTAAGACTGAACAATATGTAATATGTACATATTAAGTTATATACAAATAAGATTTAGAAAAAAAGTCATACTATTTCATAGATACCTAAACGCCTACGCTTATATCCATTCTTCTATCCTACAGAGGAGAGTCAGGTTACTACAGTCATGTATAGAGATTCCTTAATGTGTTTGAACAAGGCCTTATGTATTCTCGTGGCTCCGATGATGTGTCATTATCCGCTATTAAGAGGCCATGATAGATAAAATCTTTTACAGCCTTAAATTTATGTAACTATATATTGTAATATTCTATCCGATTCGTCGATGTAGGACCTTCATTTTGTTTGACAGCATATAAGCACTTTGATCTACTCTCGTTGACACCTAAATACATTTTTACAGCTTCTATTTCAAGGCCTCGAAATTGCACCAGTCCTAACCCTTACATCTCAACTTTTAACATCGGCTCCCAAAATCACATATCTCGAATTTAAAATAAACAGTTCGAATGTTGCGCAGGAGGAGGTGGTTTCAGCCTACACCGAAAAGCAAATAAAGAACACGTTTTTCTTATCTCACTACCCTTTCGGCAAACCTTCTTTCACTATCAAGCAATCCGGAACCGGCAAAAAACCGGACATAAGTCCATCTCATTGTGCACAAACTGACGAGACGAACAATGCAGTAACTGGGAGAGTCTAGTCGGAGGGTCGCGTCAAAAATGTATATATTTTTTTAATAATCTGTTGCCCAAATTCATGAAACTTTTGAGTTTTAATTAGTCAAGGAATAATTGTTTCATTCTCAAAATATATAAATACATTCACTCTGCACAGATTATGAAACCGGTAACAAATGGGGCACATATTCAAATGATTCAAGTAAAGTGGTGGGTTTTCAGTTACTACATTAGTTCCTATCAAACGCAACCTAATAGTATTTAGAAGAATCATCAAAAAACTGAAATCCTAAAATTCAAGAATTTCACGACAAAAACAAAAATCACTCCACCCTATTCCTTCAGAACTTGAGACTCCTTTGAACTAATAACAATTTCATTCAATTTAGACAAATGAAAATAGAAAGAGAAAATGGAAAATGTCTCTCAACTAAACGCATAAAATAAATTCCTTCTCAGGAGGGAATATTGTTCAACGTCAATATTTTCTGCTGCCTTTCTCATGCTTTTTAGTCCAATTAAGGGAAACCAAATGCGAAAGAAAATTGACGTGGTGCGGCGCGAAACACATCTTCGATTCCACGATGGACTAATGGCTTTATAAACAGTGGCTCCACTGGGGTGCATTATGCAAATCGAATAGGTAACTTAATTATAATTTCATATTGAAATTCCATCAGCGTTTACGGAATAGCAAAGAAGTGCGAAAGGAACCACCTTACCATCTGATAACATATTACTCTACTTTGCATTGTTGCTTGTAACCATTTTATCCTTATACGCATAAACGAACGAGTGACGTAGCTCATCCATTTTGCTGGCAAATATGAAAACCGCGAAATTACCCACGCGCAACAGTGCGCCTACTTTTCAATCGTGCGTGTATGTGCGGTTGTGTATGCTTTATAAAGACAAAGCAGTTCGTAATGAGAACCATAAGGAGAAGGCACATCGTCTCGTTAACTTTAGCTGGAGGGTGAAACACGTCTTATCTAGGCGCTGACATAATGCCAGTCGCAGCAACATTCGCTCGCCTATTTTATTCCGCCGCAAATGAACTTCATTTAATTTTTCACATCACTGCGTAAAATAGCAGAAATTACTTTTTATCCGCAAGCACAATTCAATTCCGACACTAGGACGATGATGGTGTGCAGACGTTAAGCATTGAAAGCATGTTCCCCAAAAATCAGTAACATCACGTCCTGGAGCCGGATAAGACACTGGAGCCCTGCATATTTTTTTCATTATTTTAAATGGATATTAGCAGAAGGGATTTGGACCGTATAAAAATAACACGATTATTTTCATATGTACGGATTTGGATAACCAGGATATTATTTAAAAATTTTATATCATGAATCCTCACATCACCTTCATAAGCCAGCAATTAAGGTTTAAGCCACTAGTTAATGCAATTTGTTTTTGCTGTCGTACAAGAAGAACGAAAAATATTCGATGATATCGAACCCGAAAAAGGGGACAAAAATAATTGATTGTGCATATACTCGCACTGACCGGAAGAAATTAATTGAAATCATTCCATTGTACATTATGCAATTAAAATGTTCGTCCCGGAGAGATTTGTGGGTCCTTGAAAACATTCTCCTATAACCTACATTGTGCGACATTTTAATCACCTTGAAATTATAGGTTTTTAGCGATGCGATTAAGTTGAACCAATTCCACTATAGACTTGGTAAAATGTGTTTAGATCGATAAGTAATGGATATAGAACCTTATAGTTATGGTGTTACTGGCCGAAATAAATAGGTAGCTTAGGCTCTTGGGTGTGCTGTCGTGCCATGAAAATACACACTCCCTCTATCTTTGTTCGCCCCCTCCTATGGTCCCCATATCATCGTGTTCATATCTCGAGAATTGAATGCATTCAGCGCCGTTTTCTTGGATTTGCTCTTCGAGGTATGCCCTGGGACGATCCTGTTAATCTGCCCCCCTATCAAAACCGTCTCAACCTTATCAACTTAAACACCCTTGAAGATCGCAGAGATGCAGCAGATTTTCTCTTCATTCACCGACTCCTTTCAGGTCCCTTCACAACTCCATTTTCCTCAACACTAACCCTCGTAATCTACGTACCCCTCGACTCTTCTATCTACCAACCCACCACACCTCCTACGGCGCGAACGAACCAATCTCCCGTATGCTACGTCAAATCAACTCAAACCTTACCGTCTTTGACTTCCATCGCACCACTCCCTACCTCAAATCCGTTCTCCTTCACCACTCCAACCAACCTTAGTTTTAAGTTTTAGTTTAAGTTTAATTTGTAAGTTATAGTTTGTATTAAGCCGAATAAATGGGGGCGTTGGCCCCCACCAAAATTAAATTAAATTATCCGAAGTTTAAAACGAAGGAAATTTAAATTTTTTTATACTTGTGACTGCAGAGATGTACCGGGTCGTCCGGTTTGTGATACAGATATCTTGGGACCTGACTCATGCTATAAAGAAAAATCTTATCTTCCACTTCAAATCAATCTATCTTCAACATCCACTGTGTTGTAGGGCGTTCAAAAGAGTTCCTTCAGGGAAGTAGATACCAGCAATTATTTAGTTATACCTTCTAGTGTATTAAACCTAGAGCAACCAAGCTGGACTCCTTTGATATCCAATTGATTAATGCTTAATTCATTTAATTACTATTACCATCAATACTTTTATTTTTGAGACATTGATCTCCAAACACAAATTTTTTTAATAATATTTAATAAATTTTTGGGAAAATCGCATTTAACTCGGAAAAGAGTGATAATAATTTTTTTGTTTTAATATTTTGGTGCGCCATACAAATACAAATTCAACAAAGTTTTGACCGGGGGCGTATAATTTCCTAGGTGTAACGTAAAATAAATTAATCTCCAATACGACTATTTTTTATTATTACTAAAAAATTACTCTAAAATAAGTGCACTTTGGTTATTGAATCTCGATCGCATCACATCGAAATTAAAGTGCTATAAGTATTTTTTTCAATGACAGAGTATTCCGGTGAAGAATATGCAGCCATCCATTTTGTTATGTATTTAATAATGGTAGTGCTGAGGCAGCGCGAGCAGAGTATCAACAAAGATTTCCTACACGTCGTCTACTAAAGCATGAAGCGTCCTAGAGACGAACTCTGTTAGGTTATTAGTGGTTGATTTACCTTTCATGGAACCGTGCTGATTTGTGCAGATAGTTGGCCTACAGTACGGAAACAGTTGTTGATAGACTATGCTTTCGAAAAGTTTGGTTATGCAAGAGAGTTTTACTATGCGCCTATAATTATCGACTTCGGCCTTACTTCCTTTTTTATGAATAGTGATGATATAAGATTCCTTCCATAGAAAAGGGAAAGTACCTGTTGAAGCAGACAAGTTAAATAGGGCAGCGATAGGAGGACCGAGATGAGTTACACACTTTTCATTACAATAACTGGAAGACCATCAGGGCCGGACGAAAAATCATCTTTAAATTTGGTAATATTTTCAGATACAAAAGATGTTGTTATATTTAGCTAGATGGATAACGTCTCAAGATGGTTTCCCATATAGCTAAAGTAACTAGGATCAAGTTCAGCTGTTTTCTTAGAAAAGGATTTGTTAAAATGTCAGGCAAAGAAATTTGTAATAGTTTTTGGGTCGGCAGAAGATTCACTAAGAAATTTAAAAATAGATGGGTAGCCTTCTGACTTTCTTTTGGTATTAACAAACTGGTAGAAGCGTTTAGGGTCCGAGATTGAGCTAAATTGCATGCGGCAGATGTACTCAAAGTAAAGAGGCTCACTAAGTTCAGAAAGACGATTGTATACAAATCGATAATTACTGTAGTCGGAATCAGATAGAGTTCTTAAGAATTTGTGTCACAACGTGTTTCTATTATTACGGAGAGAGCGCAAATCCTTTTTTTACCAGGGAGGAGCGGACATGCAGTCCTTTCGGACGATACGTGGAACCGATTGGGCAAAGCAGGAGCAAATTAATGAATTGAAAGTTGATAGGATAAGATCAATGTTAGTTGTCTCAGCAATAAAGTCATAGTTACTCGTAATATAATATAATTGACAATTGGGGATGATGGCGGTCTAGGTTGGAAAGAAGATGATCACTGCTATAAACGACACAGTTATCTGAATCGGATGTGAAAACAAGGTCGAGTTGCCTGTTCATTTTATTAGGTATTCCACTACTCTGATATAGACTTGAGTTGGTTATTTATATTTCAGAGGACGAATTAAGAGAGACAAAATGGGACGAATCGTCGGGGGCTTTATGGTGAGGGGGTTGAAATCCTCTACTAGAATAATACAATTTTCAGATTGTGCATCATCAGTCAAAAAATCCACTGCGTGAATTACAAGTCGATTACGAACAAAGTACGTGAAAACAGGGTTTGGGGAGCGTAGTGTTGACACATATTAACTCAAAGTTGTCAGTGTGGGAAATATCAACAGGAGTTACGTGAAAAGAGTTCTGGATTGCTAGTAAAACACCTTGGCCATAGGGAATATCATTTCTTTCAAATACATCTTTTCGAAAAACCTTGAAATTTGGAGGAAACAGATCATGGTTTCTAATGTCAGGAATTAGTTTTGTTTCAGTAAGAAAAATTAGATTATAGGGAAACTTTTGATAATTGAGATATACGGCGGAGATTTTATAGCGCAAACCTCTTACATTTTAGTAGTAAATGGACAGACATTGTGGACGAGTTCTTTGCAAGTGGGAAAGACGTTTAGAGCTGACATGCGAACACAGCTTAGAAAGATCATTCTGAACTTAGCCGAAAGAGGTGTTGAAACTCTCACGGTAGCGAAGAAAATTTGCATCAATTCCACTGGCTTGATAAGAAGACTTTCTCGTTGAATCGAAACCATGATATTGGTTTTGGTTATGCCACCAATGCAAACGGAGTTGGGGGTGTCGTGCAAGTAGGCAAGGTAGAGCCGAACATTTTCATAAATGCGGCGGTCTTTCAAACGAGATACTACTTGCATAACGACTGTTATCATTCATATCAGAACATTTTTTAGTGAGTTTGACAGTTGGTGGAAGGAGTGGGTCAAAGTATTTCGGGTAAGAATCGGGGGGAGGTGAATTCAGAGAACGAGCAGATGAAGGAAGGACAGGTTGGTCCAGGAACAAAGTTAAATGAAACTCTGTTTTGAAGCGGCTTTGAAGGTTCGGTGAAAGGAGGGAGAGGATTTGGTGTCGCGACTCTGGTGTTTTTTATGGAATGAGCAAAGGAGGGAAGGAGTGAGGTAAATCTTTGAATGATTTGGGTTCTAAATGACCAGTTTGGGTCGGGATGTTGATGGTATAGGGCAGAATTGTGGGTGCTAACTTTTTTTTTATATGTAAACTTTACTATATACCATAACCTTCCGTTGGGTGACGACTATCTTTTCCGAGATTGATATGCCGTCCGATGATTTTAACATCCATTCATACTTAGTAGGTATACGTATTTCAAACCATGCATTGGCCGTTTTTGTTCTTGACTTTGCCAACTATTATAGTTTACATTTGATGTTTTGTATACTGAATTTAGTATACAAATGAAAGTAGACAGTTCTGGTTTGTTGGTGGCTTAAAGATTCATTTTATTTAATTTTTGAATTCTGTTGTTCCATTCAGGGAGACTCCAAGATGTCCAAAAAGCCCTATATATTGGCAATGGTTTTGGAATGGGATTGATTATCGAAGTTGCATTTATCTTCCGTGATAGCGGTTATTGAATGAGTTGGGGCAGAAGTGGTTGTGAGTGATGCGCGAGTACATAGCTCATCGTGTAAGGATTTGTTACACGGGCTTATTGCAGATGAAGGTGCATCCGGCTTACTAGAAATGTTCTTTAATTCTTCCTTTATCTGCAATGTGGTTGATCTAGTGGATGCAGCTTGCTCACTAGGAAAATTGAGGTCATGTTGAATGGATCCGATGTTTTCGGTGTGTTCAGCATGCTTGAGATGTAGAATAGTGGATTGGTCAGCCAACGTTGACATAATTTTTCCCAACTGAATTGAAGTTGACTGAATCGCTGGTAAAGTGTTTGAGCAGTGAGACTTATCAGAATCTGCTAATTTAGTGATTTTAGAGTACAGGGATTGAACACTGAATTGAACTTCGCATTTCAGCTCTGCAGTCGGGTCTGTAAGCCCAATTAGTTGCTGGGTATTAATATTTATAGACAGCATTATATGTGCCAGGGAGATGGTCCGGCACTCTACACAGAAAAAGCTGAATATGCGCTTATTGTCTTCGAGATGAATTTTAGCGTTTCTGCTCAAATCAATGCATATTGTAATGGAATTTCTTTCCACATATCCCATTGCATGTAACCATTCCCACTGAGTTAGTACGTACAGCGCAGTCAGCAAATCCACAGGAACAGATGGTTAAATTAGGTCAGAGTATTAGCAAGTAGTTTTTTTTTTTTTAAAGACACTGTGTTTTGATGACACTGAAATAATATAAAGTCACTGTATTTTGATGACACTGAGAAATTATGGTGTAAGTAATTGGGAACAAGTAATGCGGTTCGGATGGGTTTAAACACGAAACAAAAAAGAAAAAAAGTCAAATAGAAAATCACATATTCACAATCGCGGAGAGAAACTGAAACACATCCCAACTTGACGGTGGTTTTGTTATTGTGCTATTTGCTCTCCATACATCCTCAACCTGAAATCGTTATTCCAGGTGATTTGAATGTACACGATTCTAGGTGGCCTCGACATTCTTCATAGAAAACATCCGAAAGGCAGTGTGATGAATACTGAAATGAATACAACTCACACCAATACCTTGGTAATCATGACGCCAACATCCTGGACTTTTTTCTAAGTCCTCACCCTGATAAGTACGAGTACACGGTGAATGTGCTCTTTTTTCTAGGCTCGATGGATCACTGTCTCATAACTACTAATTTCTCGAACACTGTCCATAATATGGTAATAGGACAAAGCCAATAGAGGAAACACATCTTCTTAGGGAATTGTGTTTCTTCGATAATGCTGGGGAACTGATATTTTTAGTCCCGGTTTCATGGTAAAAAGAATAATTTTATTCGCTTTTACTCTTAGTACTACTTAATACACTGTTTGTTGTTACAAGACCGAGGCTTGGCGTGTGCAGAGAATGCAAAAGTTAGGATTGTGGGAAAAGAGAAAAAAATATGAATCAACTGGAAATTGTGTTGAGGTCGTTGTAGGTTTGATCATATCTCATCGGAAGCTATTCCAATTCTCGGATGTAAGTTGGAAGATTTTTCCAAATATCAGTGCTGTTTTCAAAATTATTCATTAGAAAGAACCAAACTATCTGCTTAAAATAATTAATTTTTGCTCTACTAATCGTTATATAGTGTTGCGACCTGTCAGATACACCTGTTTAACATCACGCAGGCATTTTTTTATTTATGCTGTCAAACTATGGAATAATCTACCCAATCATGTGAGGTCCACTATAGAACACAGAAAATTTCATATAGTCTGCTTTCAACACTTTTCTAATTTGAACTGATTTGTCTTTTTTAGTGATTATTAATTTTCCCTTGGTTGCGATCTTAACTTTATTTGTATTATTATCTTGTCTTTTATTTATTTTATATTTACTTTGCATTAATTAATTGTAATTTTCTTTATATACTTTTGCACACTTTATCAAACACTAGTTTACCTAAGATTTCATTAATATTTGGTATTGGGTATCAATCATCAATGGTTTTTTCATTCACCTTTCTAAAGTATATGACTAAACGCCATTTTTGAACACCTTTGGGGTTAACCTTTGTCGGCATTATCCATCTGGTGATGACCGTGGTGAATTAGTTGCCCTAATAATTCCTTGATCCAGTATTTCCCTAATCCGGTTCTGAGTCTGCTGCTTATCAATGTACGGGTATCGATAACATTTTGAATATACTGGTTTTTCATATATAGTCTTTATTTCATGTTTAACAGCATTTGTGAACGTAAGATTATAATTTTTGTCCTTAAATATGATCACCTAATATTTATCTACTACTTCTTATAATTTATTCATTTCCTCACTAATTAAGTGATTCATGGCTATGTTATCTATTTAATTTTTTTGTTTGGTTTTATTTTTTTTATTATAAATTTCTTTTAAGTCTATTATCGACCACTGATCTATTTTATCAGATCATTGTGGATCTATTTTTTCGGATCCTGCCTCTTTGTGTGCGTCCCTTGGTCTTTTTCTGACCATATGAGTTTTGCGACTAATTTTGGTGTATCGAACGTACAGTTCGGGTGGAAAGTTATTGATACAGTTGAAATCAATGGCTTATATTTAAGCTTAAGTTAATTGGTTCTCCATATAAGATTCCTTTTCAATGATCCATGGTTATTCCAAAATCTCTGAGGATATCTTTTCCTACCAGAATATCGAAATAACAGTGAAAGTTACATTGATGAAAATCAACTGAGGGATCATCGTCTCCAAATTCTCTAAATAGGGTTGTTTCAAATCTTTCAGTTACTGTTCTTCCACTCTTTAGGTATATTTTATTTATTAGCTTGGGATTTACGAACGAGCCTGTATCAATCAGTATTTTACGTTTTTTGGAAGAGTGAAGTTGTACTTTTTCTTGTTGGATAAATTTGGATAAACTTCCTGTTTGCCGTAGAAGGCTTAGCTGATTATCGAGAGTTTTCTCGTCCCCATGGTCTGAAAAATGTTTAATTAATTCGTTTGATTTCTTTCCAGCTTTCTGGATTTCCGTATAGTCTAAGCCTGTTCGAGGCCCTATCATTAAATTTGTTTCTAATGGCATCTGCCCAAATAACTAGCGGGGCGTTTTCTATCAAACGCAGCATGTTTCATACTGTATCTACACTCCTTACAAAAACTTCTAGCTCCCTAGAAGTTCCACCGAACTTTGGCGGATTTTTAACAATATCTAGGGTTTGCAGCAGGTTCGCCATTTTTTTCATCACCCAGGACAGAGCTTCTTTGATCGCCAAAATTTCCGCCTGCAACACGCTACAGTGATTTGGAAGACGGAAAGAGAGGCTCAGATTTAGGTAATCTGAGAAAACACCGCCGCAAGCTCCGCTATCGGTTTTAGATCCATCTGTATAGAGATGGATTGACTTATCCTCCATGAAAGCATCTTCCTACCAGAATGATCTAGAGCGGAAGCTAGTTAAGGTATGGTTTAATCGATGTTCTCTGTGAGGATTCCTAAGGTGTTAAGAATGTAGGCGTGGCCAAATGAATTATTTGTCCACTGTTTAGTCGCTTTAAGGCGCGCTTTAAGGCGAATAGCTGCAGTCGTAGCTACTTGCTTGTTCCGAAACTTCTTAATTTTGATCAGAAGAATCATCCCTTGAGCATCGTTCAGGAGCTCTTGAATGACGTCAACCCTAACTTCATGAAAAGGGTCATATAACTGGTCATGAAACATGTGTATTGGCCCCATGAGACTTTTTCCTATTTCCAAAACTGAAGAGACCTATGATAGGACGGAGATTTGCAACGATAGAGGAAATAAAAACGGCATCGCTGGAAGATCTCAAGGCTATACCAAAAAGTGTATATGAGAAGTGTATCTAGGATCAAGTATTTGTCAATACCACGTAAGCCTTGAATGTTTACGATATTTCAGCAATTAAACGAAAAACAGCAGCAAAGAAGAAAAGGAAGAAAAGTTAATCTGAGATCTCGCAGAATATTGCTCGATCTTTTTTGCCGTGAACCTCCAACAGATAAAGACGACTCATATAACACACGGCTCACCGCGATTCGCATTACTAACTACCTAGCTACGTAATACTACCTACCTTGAATTGTTAAGTTACCAATTGCATTAATAAATAATTTATATCGTTTGGGAATATGTTTTAACCTCTACATGGGGGCGCGTCCAGGAATAAAAGCGAACAATAATTATCAAAAAACATTTTAATTAATAATTGCAATTTGCCTATTTTTGATTTGTCACGTGCACGTGGGTCGAGATATTTAATGAAGAGCTAGCATCAACCATCGAAGAAAAAATTTACCGTGAAGTACCTACTACAAAACAAGCCCGGCAAGTTGGTAAAATCATTAAAAAAAATTATTTTATCTTTATTATTATTTATTTATTGAGAGTTCAGAGCACAAAAGACTAAATTACAATAGGCTGTTGCAGATAAGAGATTAAAACACTCGTAAAGCAGGAAGAAGGAAATATTATAGTATCAATAGCATTACAGTGGTGACTGCACCATGTAACATGCACATTCTTGATTTGATTAGGCAAAAAAGTGGCGAATTCTTAATTGTTCTATTTTCTAATTGACACGTGGTAGATTGATAAATTAGTTTCGTATCAGTCAAGATCTGAAGGCGTAATAGAAACAGCATTGGGGGAAGAAAAGAAAACTTGGACACTTCGATGGTAATGGCAGAGTTAGAGAAAAGAAATAATCAGCTAGAGATTCACGAAAAAAATCTTGAGGAGAAAGAAAATAGTATTAGAAGGTATGTCGAAATGTCAATTATGCAAGATGAATTGTCGCATTTACGGAATAAACATAGAAGTGCTATTTCATTCGAAGATGTTGCGAGTTCCATTCGCGAGTTTAGTGGCGATGATCAATTTAGTGTTCTATGTTGGGTTGCAGAGGTTGAAAGCGGGGCGAAGCTTTTGAATTGGACACCTTTGGAGAATTTTTTGATTGCGAAAAGGTTTTGGTCAGGGTCTGCTAAGACTGCTGTTCGTTCCGAGTGATATTTAATTTCGCGGACAGAATTGAAAACCTTCTTGATAGGGCAATTTAGTGAACATTTTGCAAGCTCTTAGATTCATAGGAAACAAATGAGACGTAAGCAACAAGATGGAGAGAAATTGTTACAGTATTTTCATAAGATGAAGGAGATTGGATCGCGTACGAAAATTGATGATCTTTCTGTTATCTAGTATGTGATTGATGGCGTTACAGATACAAACTATAAGAAATCTTTACTCTACGGAGCAAATAGTTTCAAAGGTTTGAAACAAAAAATAGAGGTCAATAGAGCATTTTCAGAGAGGAATCAACCGTCGAACTCCAAGTCCAGCTTGCGGATGGAAAAAAAGCAAGGTAATTACACAAGCATGGCTAAAGTGGAAAATTCGAGTATCACTTGTTTTAATTGTGGGGCGAAAGGCGATCGTTCAGCCGAATGTCACAAGCTTTCAAATGGACCTAAATGTTTCAAATGTAAGGAGTTTGGCCATAAGGTTCCACAGTGTCGTAAAAACCAACTAGAAAAAAATGTAAAAGCAGCTAATGTTTCGCCAATTTGTGGTAGTCCTTTTCACTAGTTAGTTAATTTGTCGATAGTAACTACTCATTGAAAGTACTCCTTGATATTGGAAGTAAGGTTTCACTACTCCGATCGGAAGAATTTATCCAGCTGGGTTCACCTAATGACCGGACAAAGAATACCGTTGCGAGGCTTAGAAGTGACTCTTGGAAGTTTTGTAGCCAAAATCTCATTTGATAAGAACGTTTCCCAGGAAGAAATTCATGTCATCTCAGATAGATTTCTTTCGATGCCCATGATTTTAGGACAAAACATTTCTAATAACACTCAAATTTTGATTACTCCCGGAGATGATAAAGGTAAGAAACCCAACGGTATACTAGAACGTTTTGCAATAAGCGAAGATACACAGATTAGGCTGAATGTAGAGAATGACAAGTAGAAACGAGAGATTAAGGATATTATATATGCATACGAGTCAGGAACAGAAGAACGGCTTCTTTCATGTTTCGGTGGAAAAAATCAGCAGAAAGTTTACGTCCTTCGTAGCACCAAGTGGCCAGTACGAATTCTTCCAGATGCCTTTTGATCTATGAGTATGTACATCACCGACATTTACATTTTTCAAAAATATATAATTTAAATTTTCCAACCACTTATCAAGGAAAATATGGATGATATATCTTCGATTTGAGACCAAACAAATTCGCTATACTGATGAGAAGTGACGGTGAAGGTTACACTCTCCTCATTTTCGAAGAAGTATTCTTTCTTTAATTCTTTCTTTAATTCTTTATTCCTTTACAAATGATAAATACAATTCTACAAATTCTTTGAGATACATTATAAATTACAGATTTGTAAAGACTAGTTAGTACAATCTATTGTCAGAAGACAAGAGGCGAGAGTACATATCACTTTATGTGTATACAAACTAATAAAAAGATTATTGATGGGGAAATGAAATACAATATACAATTAATAGAGAAGTGATAACAAATAACAATAAAAAAGATAGAAAATTCATTTTATACCAATAGATTAAAAACCAAATCGATTTCATTATGATCAAAGGAGAAGAGCCACTTTTTAACATTTTTCAAAAATACTGATTTCTTTCTCTCACACCTAAGGTTTACAGGTAACAAATTAAATAAGCGAGACGCTGTAACGTAAAAGAAACGGGAGAAGTGAGTATTATGTGTAGTTGGAATAGTGGCGAAGTGCATGGTATTGATGCGTAACTTATACCTATCACCAAGCCTTACGTTGTAGTATCCGGAGTTGTAAAAAAATATTCTCAATACCTTATAGCAGTACAGATGTCTCAGAGGGAGAATATAAAGATATTTGAACAAATCAAAACTGGGTGTTCTACGATTTACTCTGGTCATAATCCTTATTGCATGATTTTGCTTAATCAATAATGGTTCTATTTTATTATAGTAAGCACCACCCCAGCAAGATATACCATACTGTAATTTGCGAATTGCAGTAAAGACTTAGGTGGTAAATCTGTCTAACGACCTTATTTAAATACTGTTTTATATAAGTTGTGTGATCTGTCCAAGATAGCTTATAGTCTAAAACAATACCTCGGTATTTAAAACTATCAACACACTAAATTCTAAAGCAAACCTTACTGCAACTTATATTTTCATTAAATGCCGGTAAACTACCTAAAAGTGAATCAGCTAAACAGAACCATTGACAATATGGTGAGTGATAATATAAGGGCAGATCTTTGCATACATTTAGTTTTATTACTGATTACCAAGCTATGTTTCTTGAACCATCTTCTGAAAATGTCTAAATCCCAATTTACATCTGATAATAAACTATGATAATTCACATTTGAATAGGAAATGGCTGTATCGTCAGCGAAAGCTGTCATTTTGCCCCTAAAATGCTGAATGAATAAAGAATTCACATATATAAGGAACACTAATGGACCCAATACAGATCCTTGATCCTATATTGGAAGAACGTACGGAACTAAATACGTTTTTAATCTTTACCACTTGTTTACGATTCAATAGATACGAGGTAAACCACTCAAGAATGAAGCCCCTAAAACCTGCATTAAACAATTTATTTAACAGTATATTGTGGTTCAATCATTTCGAATGCTTTTGTAATATCAATAAAAAGACAAGACGGGATTTGTGAGTTATTCAAACTATCATATATTTCCCCCGTCAGCTTTAACAATGCACTTTCTGTAGACTTACCACCTCTGAAGCCAAACAGGCAGTCACTAAAAAAGTGGGTCTTGTCTAGAAAAGATAACATTCTACGCTTTATACCCTTTTCAAAGATTTTTGAAAAAACTGAGAAAAGGGAAATAGGGCGATAGTTATTCAATTTTTTAAAGGCTTCAACTTACGAGTACTGTCCCTTATATTTTTCTTCTGGAAAGATAAAGAAATATAGTATTTTAGTCTTGAAACAAATCAAGAGCGATATTAGGATCAGTAGCATTATAAACTTCATCTTAGAATTCAAAATTCAGATGTGTTCTTAAGGGAACAAAATCGATTTTATTAAATTCTCTGCTTGCAGATAAGTTTTGTGCGGCAATCTCACAATTAAACTGTATACTGGTTAAACTATGGTCAGTTATTTTCAGGGTATAATTTATTGTTTTATAGACTACGCGGCTGTTCCTGTGTAGTCTTATAAACATATGGTCCAAACAAGAATTGGAACGGGTAGGCTGGTTAATTAAAGATTTAAAACCATATGAAGACATATAGCTATCTACATCAGAAGAATCAGCGAGGATATTAATATTAAAGTCACCCAATAAGACTATATTTTTATTTTTCATACTTTCTAAAAATACTAAGAACTCATCTACAAATGTTTTTATAGTACACTAATGCAATCTGTAGATACAGATAAAAAGATAAAGTATGGACCAATGGCACCACCAAACTAAATTGCACTATATATTGTGACATTTTCTGGATGCAATGATGTTCCGATAGTTACACGTGGATTTTTACTTCCCCACACGCGGAAATTTTGGTCGTTAACGTAACCATCGAGTGAAAAATGAGCCTCATCGCTGAAGAAAATATTGTGTGCAAATTGGCCATCCAAACGCTGGCGTTCAAGCACCAAATCGGCGTATGGTCTACGCATTCTGTGGTCAACTGGCTTCAATTCCTGAGTCAACTGAACTTTATATTATACAATTGAACGTCAGATAACTGAACATGATAATGCGTATGGATCAAATCGACACGCTGCTTCTGAGCCTAAAGCATCTCTAGTCGTAATGGGTACGTACATGGTGGAGCAAACCTTGAAGGTCTTTGCAGTAAATTTTAGTTCACAGGTGCGGTTTAAACCAAGTGTTAAGATTTATATAACTTAAAAAAACCTATGTTAGTACGTCCGAACTTACTTGCACACACCATTCTAAATCTCAGCACAATCCATTTTCTTTCTTTCCCACCAGACTGTAAAATATAACCCCACGACTCAAATTAATACACATTCCAGTAGTATCCCATATCTATCCTATTTTTTGCTCCCGATTGTAACACACGTAAATGCAAGTCATATGCACACCAGCAATTTGATTTTTCGCAAGGTGTCTGTATCAGTTGTCAAATATGCGCTAGCAATTTGATGACTCCAAATTAATTTCCACATCAAATCCCGGTTCCATTCCCACGATATTCATTTGTAAAATAGTATATAAGTTTGAATATATTCAGAATAAATTTCACTTGTTAAGAGTTCAGCACAAGAGACGGTGTTTTTTATTACTCAGTTGTACTGGTTTATGTGCCTTTACACAATCAACGCATTCGACAAGTTTATGTGCTTGACGATCATCTTAGAATCAAAATAGATTCTCTGAAACATTTGGTGACCTCGACGTGATCACCGCTCTTGTGCTTTCTCTCTAAAAAACATTGCCTTGTTTGCTACCCCCCACCAGAGTAAGGAGTAAACAAGTCAATCAAGTCTGAAACAAAGTTTTTGAACATTGTGCTTCCTACTACCCTCCACCAGTGGTAAGGTAGTCCGAGACAAGAAACAAAGTCCCGAACACATCAGAGAGGCTTGAGTAAAACCAAGGAACAATGGACGAAGTAGAGATCTACAAGCTCATTTCTCGTCAGAAGGCTCTGGCAGAAGAATTGACTAAACTTAAAATTAACCTCGGAAAGGATGGTCCACAGCGAAAGACCCCTGAGTACCGAGATGAAAGATTGCGACGAATCGACGCAATATGGGCAGAATTTTCAACCAATCACCAGAGACTTGCAGCGGCAATGAGAGCCGATACGCCTTACATACAAGGCGATACAGTTGGAAAAGTCGAGAAGCTGTTCCTTGATGTCAAAGCTGTATTAGAAGCGATTGCTCCAGAAGACGTTAAAAAGGGGGTTGATGCCTCGGCAGAAGCAGGGCCATCAACACAAGAGCCAACAGATGCAAAGCCGAAACCGACAAAATGAGCTCCACAAGAAGCTGCAAGTTATACGCAAGAAGGTTCTAATGAAGAGGCTGATGCCTTGACAGAAGCAGGTCCATCAACACAAAGGTCAACAGACGCAAGGCCGAAACCAATCAGACGTGTTCCACAAGAAGCTACGAGAAATACGTCGACTGAAACGACAAGGCTCATAAGAAGACAAAGGCTGATAGCTGATTCATTAAGAAGGCTCCTCGCCATTGTCGATGCAACAGATACAACAGCCCAATTAAAATCATTCTTTGAACTAAAAATTCAAGGAATCAACAAATATTGGACCCAAATGGAAGAACTTCATCAAGATCTTGGAGAGCTCACTCAAGACTACAGCTCATTAGGCTACGACATAAAGGCGTACATTGAATTAGAGGAACAAGTTTAAGAAGTACTAGTGTGGCTGGCTACCAAACTGGAAGCTCCCATGAACACTCATCAGCAAGTTCAGCAAGCCGCTTCATCCATGCTACAGCGGCGAAAAATCACCATTCCAGAATTTGATGGAGACTATGGAAAGTGGCGTCAATTTTCTGATCTCTACTTGGGAATGGTTCATAAGCAGTCATTGAGTAATTGCCAAAAAATGTGGTATCTCAAGACTAGTTTAAAGGGAGAGGCCGAAAAGCTCTTGAGGAAAGAAAATTGATCGAAGTACGCATGCTTTTTATGAACAAAGTTTGGCCAGTCCTAGGGAATTGCAGTCTGTGACGGAGTTTCTTAATTTTCTGGAAACACGTTTTTAATCTCTTGAAGCCTTAGGGAATAAAGGGATAAAGATTGAGGAATTCAAAACCCAGACAAGATCTGAGTCCAGCTAATCGTAACAAGTTTGTTTCTCGAGAAAAACTTTGCAAGAACTGTCTTAAGAAAGGACATTTCGCATCCAATTGCACTCTGAGGGGATGCAAGATATGCTCTAACAAACATAACTCATTACTACATGTTGATGTCATTCAAGCAAATTGTTCAACGGCCCAACCAAAAAGGTATACACTTCAACAGACAGCACATTCTAGCTCATCCGCAAGCACGCAGAAAATGCAGAGCCAACATCTGCACCCACCACAACGAGTCATACAAAGGAAAAATTCGTAATTCTTGGAACTGTGAAAGTGAGACTCACTAATAACAATGGAACCGAAATTGAATGCCGAGCACTTCTGGATTCCGGATCCCAGATAAACATAATTAGCAATTGTGCTGTAAAAAGGCTTGGTTTAGCGCCATCGTCTACAAACATGCGCATTCAAGGCATTGGTCATGGCCACCTAAAGTCTCAAAAGCGTGAATGTACTACTAAGCTCAAAACAAAATGCCTTTTCAACCAGACTAGAAGCCTTCGTATTACATACCATTATATCTCCACAACCTAGTAAAAAATTGGATATCTCGTCCTGGAAGATACCACACAATATTCAGCTTGCAGATCCTACCTTTCATGAATCTGAATGTATTGACGTACTTCTAGGAACTGAACTGTTTTTCCAACTCCTCTCAATTGGATAAATAAGTCTAGGAAAGAAATTACACACGCTACAGAATACAGTCTTCGGTTGGATAGTAGCAGGAGGGATAGAGCACCTGTAAGGAGTCAGTTGGCCACGGAGGCATCCATGATGCAGGAGTAGTTGGCAGTGGCACGCTCGCGGTTGCTCGGCTCTAGCTCGTCGAATTGGGTTGGTTCTTGCCACTACCCCGTACATCGCAACACAACTTACCTTTTTGTTTTCGTGCCGGGTTATAAAAAAAAAGAAAACAAGGATAGCCTGGAGAAAGCTACGTTATTTCACGGACGGACTCAAAAGATAGGAAGAGAGAAAGATGATAGAAAAAAACAAGAAAAGAAACAGCAGGATCACATCTGTGTGCCATCACCACTGTGCAAGACCGGGACTAGCGCGATGTAGCTAACTAAACCTACTCTATCCTAATCCCTAACTACCGAACTTAATTTACGACTTATAACTAAACCTAATACTAACTTAACCCTACGTACCCTACACCGAATAATGTGTCCCAGTATCATACAGCGATGACAGCTCGTTACGACCTGAAATAAGCCAGGTGTTGTTGGCTGAGGATGGCCAACCCACCCTTATCGCACTTGGATGCGACCAATTGCTACCATTCTGGCCAGATCTGTGAATGGTAGCCCCTAACGAAATTCCTCCCAGTCACCACCTGTAAAAAAAAGTCAGCGGAAGTCAGTCACGTCATTTCCTGTCATGTCGTCATCGTTTGTGCGTCATGTTTCGTCACAGTCGCCCCATCGAAGGACGGTCGGTCCGGCCATCCACACACCACTTGCGACAACGGCTTTACCCCATCGTAGTAACAAAAAAAAACACGAATCTTACACCATCATACAATCCATAATTTGTACATGAATATATTTAAAAGAATAAAAAAAAATAATAATTCACGAAAGGTAAACTTAAATAACTAAAAATTTATTAAAATAGGAAAGAAGAAAAAGAAAAAAAAATGCAAACTTATGATCTAAGAGCAATAAAGATTTTTTTTATATTTCCTTTTTTTTTTTTTTTTTTGAATTCTACTCTAGTAATTTTACTAGGCTAGGTACTCTCCTTCCAGCCAATCAAATCTTATACAATTAGGACTTACCAGTTATAAACGAATTCCTCGTCGTTCTGGCGCCAGCACTTCGAAGAATCCTTGAAATTCTATAATATTTTTTTTTTTTTTTTTGTTGCGCACACAAAAATAAATTCAAGTAAAACTCAAAAAAAAAAGACAAAAAAAAAACAAACAACTTGCTTAATCCTAACCTTACTCTACACAGTAAAATAAAAAAAAATTAAAAAAACTCAAATCTAGAACTTAACCTATTCACTAAATTCAAAATCTTTCCATTTATTTATTTATTATTATTATTTATATATATATATATATATATCTATATATCTTCTACCGCGAGCATCGAACTTGTCGAGTTGTAGAGGCTGAGTAGGGTCAATGAATCTCGAGAAGAAATTCTCCAGACGAGTCCTGAAACCAAAGGATGCTCTCCCCCCCCTCCCCAACTCCCAAATTACTCCATCATTCCCCTGGGCTGGATCAAGGTGTCATACGACCCGTGCCGAAGATCAACCTGGCTGAGGGCCCAGTATCTCCAAAAATAGCTCAGTCGCAAACGGAGTATCCGGATACCTGGCGACCTCCGGATTAGCTAGCCTTATCTGTATATGGCGGATCTCTGTACAGATGGACAACCCTTTCTCCGCTACTCGTGGGACTATCAATGGAAAATAACCATAAAACAAAAACCGAGGCCGGTACTCCTTCATTACCGGGCGGTGGAACGGTGACTACACCGACTACCGGCAAGGCTCCTGCATTGCCGAGAGGAGGCAAAACTGTGGCAGGCCATGGTGCGCCATCCTCTGAAGGCAAAAGGAATACGCCTAATAATAAGAATTCAGGAAGTGTTAAGACTGTGGCAGGCCATGGTCCGATCACCTCCTCCACCCCTAGCAGCAGCAAGTTTGTGGCAGGCCACGGACTTGTCGCAGCTACCAAAACTCCTTCAGGGAGTGTTAAGACTGTGGCAAGCCATGGTCCTATCACTTCCTCCGCCCCTAGCAGCAGCAAGTTTGTGGCAGGCCACGGACTAGTCGCTGCTACCAAAACTCCTTCGGGGAGTGTAAAGACTGTGGCAAGCCATGGTCCTATCACTTCCCCCGCCCCCAGCAGCAGCAAGTTTGTGGCAGGCCACGGACTTGTTGCTGCTACCAAAACTCCTCCCCCCAAAGAGGAATCTGGAGCTCAGCCGCATCGGCAAGCTCCATCTAAGGCGCTCTACATAAGACGCCGAAATGCTTCACGCATCATCAAAACCTTCGGATCCATTCCGGAGGTAGAGAGAAGTGCGGAAATAAAGAGCAAGGTTGAGTGGGCTAAAAACGTCCTAAAAGACGGATTTCCCACTGCTTCCACTGCTCACAAAACGTCAAAAGACTCCTCTAAGCGTCAGAGATCGTTGGAGGAAACCGTACCGGTTTCCAAGAGGCCCAAAACACACAGTTCCACAACCCCTGGGCCATCCAACAGCAGATCTCTGAGGTCTTATAATGAAGTCCTAAAGGACGCATTGGTGATCGCGGTGATCGACAGAAGCGATACCGACGGTTCCATTACACCGGAACGGTGGCAATTGGTCAAGTTGAAGCTCTCGAGCAACTTCTTGGCCATCATGCGGGAGAACCCAGGACCACCTCCTATCACAAGCGACGCTGGCTGGCACCAAGGCCATGTCAAGCTCATCGCTTACTCCAACCAGAGATCTCTCGATCTCTTCACCAAGGCCATCGATGGTTTAGGAGAGGTTTGGCCAGGTGAAAAACTCGAGGTCGTATCTAAGGAAGACATTCCTAGTAGACCTCGAACTCGTACCTGGATTCCAGCCGAACCCTCCTCTCTAGGAAGTATCCTGGAAATCATCCGGCTCAGCAACCCGACTCTTCCGACTCATGACTGGAAAGTCGCGAAACTGGAGGAACTAAGGGGTTCTTATAGACGCGCGTTAATTGTGATCAATAAGGAATCCCTTAATCCTCTGGCGCAGACGAAAGGCATGATTCGGTTCGGATTCGAGTCAATTCACTTAAGGGTGTACAAAAAGGATGAGCTGGATGCTGATAAGCAACCTCCTCCTCCTTTAACACCCGATATCACAACCTTGGATCTTGGAGCGTCGATATCCTTTCCAGAATTGGATAGCGACGACTCCAATCTGTCCGAGGTGACTACCAAGCCGTCGGTCTCCTCTTCTGACACATTGTCGGAAATGGAAACCGATGGCGAAGCAATTAGAGGTTCTACACGATCAGAGATAGAAGATGAGCTCTTGGGCACATCTTCAGAATCGGAGGACCTCAACAACACCGTGGTGGAGGCGACTCTGGAAGACTGTATCAATGATACGGTTTCTCCAGATTAATCTCCACCACTCAAAAAAGGCTTCGGCCGCACTCATTCTGCGTCTTTCCAAAAAACTGGCCTCATAATCGGATGCGACGCTAACGCACATCATACGGTATGGGGCAGTACCGACATCAATGATAGAGGTGAGTCACTTTTAGACTATATTTTAAGTACTAACCTCTTAATTTGCAATATTGGCAATGAGCCCACTTTCATAACAAAAAACCGACAAGAAGTATTAGATATTACTCTTGTCTCCGACAGCATCACCCAAAGGCTAACAAACTGGATGGTATCGTCTGAACACTCCTTTTCAGACCATAAATACATCCAATTCAGTCTGAGTGATGCTCCCCCCAGCCAACCAGCTTTCCGGAACTATCGGAAAACTGATTGGACAAAATATAGAGGAATACTGTCGGAAACGATATCCTCTAAACTATCAAGTCCCCCGCGTGACACCAATGAGCTCGACATGAAAGTCAGGGAATTTACTCTGACTCTCAATAAGGCTATGGCCGCTTCCTGCCCTCTTATTCAACCAAGAGGCAAGAAAAAGCCACATTGGTGGTCATCGGCACTAGGACTGCTCAGAAACACCTGCAGAAAACTTTTCAACGCAGCAAAAAGCACAAGAAAAGTGACCGACTGGGACTCATATAAAGAATCCCTCAAATTATACAAAAAAGAACTGAGGAAGGCAAAGCGACAATCCTGGAGGTCATTCTGCGACAAAATCACAGAAACCTCTGAGGCTTCGCGGCTAAGAAAAATCCTCTCCACAAATCCTATGATGCCCAGCTGTTTGAAAAAAACCGATGGCTCTTGGACAACCTCAAGTGATGAATCACTCAACCTGCTTCTGGACACCCACTTTCCAGGTAGCTCCCATCTCGCGGCCAGTAGCAGCCCAAACAAGCCTACTGCAACCGTGACCAAAATTCATAGTCTGATTACGAGAGACAAACTGCTCTGGGCGCTGCATAGCTTCAAACCATACAAGTCTGCTGGTCCGGACGGTATTATACCTGCCGAGCTACAGAGATCCTCAGATATTATTCTACCAGTGTTGGAAAATATTATGAGGAGCTGTGTAGAACTTATCCACATTCCACTGTTATGGAGAGAAGTCAATGTAGTATTCATTCCCAAAGCTGGAAAATGTTCTCATGTGGTCCCAAAGGACCTCAGACCTATAAGTCTATCATCATTCCTTCTGAAAACTTTAGAACGACTGATTGATATCCATATTCGAGCTAAAGTTGATCCAAGACTTCTGTCTGCGGCTCAACATGCCTACTGTAAAGGGAAGTCGGTGGAAACGGCTTTGCACTCTCTGACTAGCCACATCGAACGATCCCTACGATATAAGGAGTACACAATGGTTGCTTTCCTAGACATAGAGGGCGCCTTTAACAACGTCAACACATCCGCAATCACGACTGCGCTGTCAACTCTGCAGGTAGACGGCTCACTTGGGGAGCTGATTAATCTAATGCTAACAAGCAGGATAATCAACTCCAAACTGGGTGAGACTTCTGCTAAAAGATATGTCAGTAGGGGTACGCCGCAAGGCGGTGTCCTCTCCCCCCTTCTCTGGAACTTAGTGGTTAACGAACTACTGATATACCTGGAAGCGGGTGGTAGCAGAGTGATTGCCTATGCGGATGACGTTGCCATAGCCGTCTCAGGAAAACATTTAAATACCATTAAAGAACTCCTCCAAGTAAATCTTAACAGATTAACCTGCTGGGCAGATCGCTGTGGATTGGGAATAAACCCCCATAAAACTGATCTTGTCCTCTTTTCTAGGAAATATAAAATTCCAATCATAGACCCTCCTTCAATAAACGGTACCAGTTTAGCTTTCTCCGATACAGCAAAATATCTGGGTCTCATTTTTGACAGGAAACTAAACTGGAAACCTAACATTCAAGAAAGAGTCAATAAAGCTACAATAGCTTTATTCTCTTGCAAGAAAGCCATTGGGAACAAATGGGGCCTTCAACCTCGCATAACCCACTGGCTATACATCTCGGTCATAAGACCGATACTTACTTACGGGGTGGTTGTCTGGTGGACGGCCTTGGAAAATGCAGTCAACCGCATTAAATTAAGCAGAGTCCAAAGAACAGCATGTCTATGCACAAGCGGAGCTTTGCGGTTACCCCCTCTGCGGCATTAGATATTCTGCTTCACTTGACACCCCTCGACATTTTTAGCAAGCAAGTAGCTGCGACTGCAGCTATTCGCCTTAAAGCGACTAAACAGTGGACAAATAATTCATTTGGCCACGCCAACATTCTTAATACATTAGGAATCCTCACAGAGAACACCGATTACACCATACCTGAACTTTGGTTTGACAAAAACTTCCATGTAAGCTTCCCCTCTAGATCATTCTGGGAGGAGGATGCTTTCATGGAGGACAAGTCAATCCATCTCTACACAGATGGATCTAAAACCGACAGCGGAGTTGGTGGCGGTGTTTTCTCAGATAAGCTAAATCTAAGCCTCTCTTTCCGCCTTCCAAATCACTGTAGCGTGTTCCAGGCGGAAATTTTGGCGATTAAAGAAGCTCTGTCCTGGCTGAAGAAAAACGTGATATCTGCAAAGGATATCCGCATATTTTCGGATAGTCAGGCTGCCATCAAGTCCCTGGACTCGGTCTCATTGTGTTCTAAAACTGCCCTTGAATGCCGATCATCTCTCATGGAGATGGCAGAGCAGTTCAACATTCACCTCTGTTGGGTGCCGGGCCACAGAGACATTCCAGGGAACTGCAGAGCCGATGAACTCGCCAAAATTGGAACCACTCTACCTATCCTACCGGACAAAGGTAGTATAGGTATACCAATCGCTACGTGCAAACTAACATTAAAGCTAGATGCCAATAAAAGAACGGACCTTAGATGGACTGCTGGACAAACATGTCTAGCAACCAAACAGATCTGGCCAAGGCTGGATCTGAGTCGATCTAAGTGTCTGATCCTTTTAGATAGGAAACATCTCAGCGCCATAATAGGTGTCATTACCGGACACTGCCTCATAGGCAAGCACGCAAGAAGGCTTGGCGCTTTTACTAACGATTTCTGTAGAAGCTGCATGGACGAGGAAGAGGAGGAGACAATCCCCCACTTACTCTGCACATGCCCAGCTCTCTCTCAGAGAAGGAAGCTTCACCTAGGAGCTTTCTTCTACAACGACCTAAACGATCTAGAAAAAATAGACGTTAACAGTCTCCTACGCTTTATTAAAAGCTCAAACTGGTTCCAGTAGTAAGAAGATCACAGATCCACGTGGCATCACAATGGGCCAATAGGCCTAAGTGGGTTGGTATTTCCAACAGCCACTCTTACCTAACCTAACCTAACCTATATCTATATATATATATATATATATATGTATATGTATATGTACATATAAAAGTTCCTTTTTTTTAAATAATAATACACTTATTTTTTTTTTTGTCACTTATTTTGCGTATGTTATTGTTTTTGGTTTTTTCTTTTTTCACTTTTATATTTTTGTTGTTGTTGTTGTTGAGGTTGTTGAGGTTGTCCCGCGGAGCACCTCTTGCAGGCGATGTAGCTTGGAGTATATGGGGTGGGGGATCGTATTTTGCACCCCCTTTATTTTTCTGCTCTACGCACCGCGTTGGTATAAGAGGGAGGGGGTGGGGGTAGTTCAAATTTAATATGTTCTCTTTTTTTTCTTTTTTTTTGCTAAAAGGCTGACGCTACAGGCTCGAAAGCAGAGTGTGAGTGGTCGTGAACATTTTGAATTCGTAAAATAAACCAAGGCGGCCTTTTACAAGAATTGTTCAGACGAGCGTGCCTATTACTCTCATACGTGGTGCAAGGGCCCACTCCCTGAGATACTCCTTTTCATTTCAAACCTATACCTACGAAGATCACAATCTATGCTTACAGAAAACCTCTCACATTTACCTATCTAACTTATACTAATATCACAGCTAAATTCCTAACCTAAAATAAATAAATAAATAAATAAATAAATAAGTAAAATAAAACATAATAAATAAGTTAATGTAAATGACTAGAAGAAAAGATAAATAAATAAATAAATAAATAAATTAATTAATAAGTCTATATATAAATAAAAATATAAATAAATAAATTATAAATAAGTAAAATAACTAAATATATAAAATAAATAAATAACATAAATAAATAGATAAATAAGTAAAATAAATATAATAAATATGAGTATAAAATATATAAATAAATAAACAAAACGATAAATAAAAACATCCAGCAACAGCAGGTAGAGTGCGTCAAGTTTATAAGGTTCCCTTTATGAAGCTAGGAATGGAGATCTTTTGCGTGGAAAATACCCACTCTCTCCCCATTTTGAGTACCAACTTCATAGAGGGAATTGCCTATCACCCTTAGTATCACTGCTTTTAAAAATTTGGGTCCTAATTTGGCATTGTAACTGTCAGCTAAATTACTTTGCTTAAAGTTGCGTCTATGCACTATTTGTCCTACGTTATATTTCATATCTTTACTCCTAGTATTATACGATCGCGTCGCCTTGTCATGTGCTAGCCTTAGATTGTCAAAAATTTTCCTTCGAATAAGCTCTAATTTGTCATTCTTTTCTAATACCTCAGTGTTCAGATATTTCACTACGTCTAGTTTCCTTAGTATTTCATATGATTTGGCATGTTGAATCATATGTGTCCCGAAAATGGCATAATACGGCTCAAACCCGGTCGAATCGTGCACCACGCTCCTCAAAGAAAATGCCACGTCGCTCACATGGAGGTCCCAGTTCTTCTGGTCATCATGTATGTATGACCGTATTTTGGCCAGTAAAGACCGGTTGACCCTCTCTGACGCATTAGCTTGAGGAGAGTAGAGCGCGGTTCGAACATGTTTGACGCCATATTTTCCTAGGAAACTGGCAAACAACTCGGAGACGAATTGTTTGCCATTATCCGAATGCACATACTCGGGCACACCAAACATATGAAATACGCCTTCCTCTAAATATTTTACTACCTCTACTGCTGTTGCCTTCCTTACTGGTTTCAAAAACACATACTTAGAAAAATGGTCCAACACGATAAAAATATGAGTATTCCCCTTCTTAGTTCGCGGATAGGGTCCAAGAAAATCAATATATAGCCTTTGGAAGGGCCGCTCCGTAATGACTTGTTGTCCCATCGGCGGTCTAGATACTGTATTGAGTGGCTTGCAGCACTTGCAGACCTCGCAAGACTTGACGAGATTCTGGACATCAGATACCATACCTGGCCAGAAGTACATCTGCCTCAGGCGAGCAAGAGTCTTGTGAATCCCGCCATGTCCAGCGGCTGGTGCAACATGTGCTGCAGCCACCAAGCTCTCGCGCAACTCCCTCGGAATCCAGAGTTTCCAGGATAAGTCGTCTTGTACCGGGTCTCCCGTTCGTATGTCAGTCCGCTTATACACAAATCCGTCTGAGACGCATGTGTCGGGAAGCCGGTCCTGGTTTTCTGTTACGATTTTCTTCAACTCCTCATATTCCTCTGACGAAAAACATGGAGAGTTGAGATCAACCTGCAGAATGTCGGATTGGGTACTGATCTCTTCCATGTGGGCGAGTGAGAGAGTATCGGGCACTACGTTTAGGGTACCCTTTCTATGCTCGATTTCGAAGTCGAAGCCCTGAAGTTTCAGGCTCCATCTGGCCAAGCGACCAGACAGATCCTTCTGTGTCATCAACCACTTCAGACTAGCGTGATCGGTTATAATAGTAAAGGGTAAGCCCTCAACATAGGCTCTAAACTTCTTCACTGATAAGACGGCCGCATAGCATTCAAGCTCTGTGACGCTATAATTCCGTTGCGCAGAATTTAGCTTCTGAGACATGAATGCTATCGGTCGTTCGTTTTTCTCTGCGTCCACCTGGAACAGCACACTACCCACTCCAGTCGTCGAAGCGTCGCACTGTATGTAGAATCGTCTCTTAAAGTCCGGATTTGAGAGTATGGGTGCGGACACCAAAGTCGCCTTAAGCTTGTTGAACGCGTTCAGCGCGTCTTCCGTCAAAGTAAAGGTTTGTCCTTTCTTAAGGCAGTCCGTCATAGGCGCGGATAGTCCGGAGAAGTTTGGAATAAACCGCCTATACCACCCTGTCATTCCTAGAAACCGACGGAGTTGCTTAGGAGTCTTCGGTACTGGAAATTTCTCTACCGCCGACACCTTGTCCGGGTCTGTCTTAAGACTGCCATCGCCAACGATGTATCCCAGATACTTTATTTCGCGATAGCAAAATTTGCTTTTTTCGACGTTGATCGTCAATCCTGCTTCCCTCAAACACCTGGCCACCTCGGATAGTAGTTTGGTATGAGATTCAAAATCTGGAGAACAAACCAAGAGGTCATCGAGGTAGACAAAGACATTCTCCTTCAACCGATGGGGAATGACTTTGTCCATTAGCTGACACATTCTCTGGGCAGCATTACACAGCCTGAACGGCATGACCGTGAACTGGTAAAGTGGCCGCCCCGGGACTGTGAAAGCTGTCTTCTCCCTTGATTTGGCCTCCAGAGGAATCTGCCAAAACGCGTTGTTTAATAGGAGCTTGGTGGTCGTCTACTTCAATCACATGTTCTAGAAGCTTCGTCTTGCCTAACCCCAGGATTGCGAACGACGGAAAAAGTTGTTTCACCCTCTCCAACTGCTCGGTTTGTGATTGGGTGAGCGCTTGGATTGGGGAATCGTTTCCGGTCGGCGATGGCAAGTCTAGTCCCGATATAATGTTAGGAGCGACCGCGAAGCTCTTCCAAAAGTCTACCCCTAAGTATACTGGTTGTTGTAAATTCGGGACCACGAATATTTCTAAGTCCCTGGTTTTGCCGTTCCATGAGACAGGAGAAGTAAACCGTCCAAGTATTTTCTGATGGTTGCCATCAGCTGTCCGTATATCGGTCGTCATGTTTGTCAGGGTAATGTTATGTCTCTTCAAAAAGTCTAGCGCCCCTTTTCCCAAGCAGGTTATGGATGCGCCACTGTTTAGCAGACCGAGGACATCCTCTCCCGCGATATTCACTTGGGCGAACGGTCTGTTGTCATGTCGTGTTGTTATCACAGTTTCGAGTATTCTCTTTAGTCGTCGTCTTTTTATTGCACATTTCTCCCTTAGCCTATGTATTTTTTTATATTTTCTAGTATTCTCCACAGGCACTGTCACTTCTTCTCCGAAAATACGCTTCCTCGCTTCGTTGTACTCCACTATTCGTTGGTGGAGAGTCTTCCGTTGAGGAGGATCGGGACACGTCTGTGCTCTAGGTGTCGTTGGGTCACGCTGCAGGATACTTACTGGCTGGGTTTGTCGAGGTTCGCCGGGGTTGTGGTCGGTTTCGACGGATGACTCCCGGCATTCCCGCCGATCTGCAGGTTTCCCTGACACTTAGTGCAGTGGAAATTGATGTTCCCTTGCCCACAACTGAAGCAAGTCAACATATGGAATCCGGAAGGACAAGCCTGTGGATTCGTCAAATTTATCGTCGGCTCAGTTTTGTAGACGTTCGTTCTTTCTTTTGTTGGTCGGTCAGGTTTAGTGTAGTTGTTGAGTCCACTTGTCCGTTGATTTTGTAGCGCCGCTACCTCAAAGTCGTCATTGTCCGAAAAATCTTGCGGAGGTTCGGGTAAAGTTGCTCGTCTATGAGTATGTAGTTCGTCGATCTCCGTCACGTGACGTTTGTATCGTTGGTCCCTAGTTGTTAAGTATTTCTCTGCTCTTCTACACTCATCGCGCAGGTCTTGTATACTCCGTATGGAGCACCCGAAGATGAGTGTAGCGACACGGTCTTTAATGTTGTGTCGCAGTATGTCTACCAGGTCCAGTTCGTGCGGTCGGTTGGTCATATGGATTGTCATCGACCGTATGTCGGCGTAAAAGTCGTCGAATGTCTCATGAGGCAACTGTTTCCTATCCATGATGGACCTAAGAATTTCGTGGTCCCGTCGTCCGTCTCTAAATTGTTTAGTCAGCTCAGCTTTAAGATCGCGGTAGCTGAGCTGCTCATCCCCCCCGATTTCCTCTAGATATTCCCAGTACCATCTTTCAGCCGGGCCTGAAACTAGGTGATGGAACTGGGCTAGCAACTGGTCAGAAGACACCCCATTCTTCCTCTTCAGAGTTTCAATCCGAAAGATGAAACTCTCTACCGGCATTGTCTTGGATGTGCCGTCGAATTTGATCCCCCACTTATGGATGATAGTGCTCATCCTTCGGCCATCGTCGCGGTAGCAGTCTCCTGGAATGTCCTGGGCCCTGTCCATCTCTGGTAATCGAGCATTTCGTCGGTCACTGTGGGTGTAAGTTTTGTTGTGGTATGGAGGCGATTCGGGTGCGTCTTGTCGTTCCCTAGTATTGCTTAAGCGTTTGTTAGTCGTCGTCATGTTACCCTTGGAAGATGAGGCAACTGAAAGCTCGAGACAGCTTATCTTTTCGCTCATGATGGCAATGCTCTTTTCGAACGTTGCCATCATTGCGGTCATCCTGTCGTCGAGCTTCGACATTACGTTATCCTCTTCTCTTTCTATCTTCCTAGGGTAGGCGTTTTGTTGTCTGTATGTCCTTTGGCTGTCCTCTGGTTGTTTCTGTCTACGTACGTTGTAGTCTTCGTCTTCGTACATTGTTCTGCGCCTCCCTCCTGGTCGTCTCTCACTATGTTCGTCGTATGCTTCGTACTGTCCAGTGTAAGTTTCGTAGGCGTCCTGGCGTTTCATCGGTACTCGTTTGCTTGTCGATGCTCGTATTTGTCGATGCTCGAAGTTCTCATCTTCCGAGGGATGAGAGCCAGATTCTTCTCCGGAAATTTCCGGAATCCCTGTTAACACGGGAACCGCCTTGTGGGTTGTTGGTTCTGCGGCTTCATTTGTGTTTTGACGATCTGGACTAAATCGCAGAAAGTCGTGCGAGATCGTCGTGAGGTCCAGGACATCCGCTCCGGGTTCGGCATTTGCTTTGGGCCGCGTGTGTCTGTGCTTACCCATCCTAAACACATCGTTCCTCCATGGAGATTGTGTTGCGACTCCTAGAAGGCTGCTTTCTGAGCTGTCCCTTGGAGCTCTCCGCTCATCCTCAAAACCGAAACCTCCAGTAGCTACATCGTCTGAAGAAGTGTCCCTAGGGACTGCCCCTGTTTCGTTATTCATAACGAAGAAAAAAAAAATTGCTACGACTTACCTCCTTTTTAACAAAAAAATTAATCAATTAAAGTTAATATTTTGCGTATGAAAAAAAAAATTGTAATTCAAAAAAAAAAAAAAAAATCAACAAAAAAAAATTCCAAAAAAATATAAAGAAAGAATATCTAATAAAAATGAAAAAAAAGGAAATATATATATATATAATATAAAAGATAAAAATAAAAAAAATTTATATAAATACTTTCGAAATAAAAGAATTTTTAAATGGCTGTTGGTGATTGTTAGAATTTTATAAATCGCGTTGGTGTGTGGAATTTGGGAACCGATTTTCCAGTCACTCTCCATGGGTACTAAAGTCGGTCAATGTATAGTTCGTAGTGTAACGTTGCGTCACGTATAGTGGTGACTGGTATTTCAGTGTCGTAACGAGTGTTGAAGCATAACCCTTATCTTCCCTCCACACTGGGTATATGGCTGAACCACATCCCAGGCTGGCAGAGAATGTCCAGGTTATACTTCAACACGACTAGAAGTTCATGATCTCAAGCCCACGCCTCACGATAAGTCACCCTAAGGCTAACTGTATCGGACAGCAGTCAGCTTATCGACCTCTCACTTCTAGTCCGCTTTTGGATCCTTTACAGACTTCCGGTTACCTCACTAAGTCCCTTGGCTTCTCGCTTGGAGACTGGACAGCCACCGTTGATCTGCTCAGAAACCAAAAGCATAATCAGAATGTGATCTTGGAGAAATAAAAGATAGATAGGAAAGTAAAATGTTGGAAAAAGAAAAAAACTAGCGGACTAGCCGTATACGTTGGGCGCCATTGTAAGGAGTCAGTTGGCCACGGAGGCATCCATGATGCAGGAGTAGTTGGCAGTGGCACGCTCGCGGTTGCTCGGCTCTAGCTCGTCGAATTGGGTTGGTTCTTGCCACTACCCCGTACATCGCAACTCAACTTACCTTTTTGTTTTCGTGCCGGGTTATAAAAAAAAAGAAAACAAGGATAGCCTGGAGAAAGCTACGTTATTTCACGGACGGACTCAAAAGATAGGAAGAGAGAAAGATGATAGAAAAAAACAAGAAAAGAAACAGCAGGATCACATCTGTGTGCCATCACCACTGTGCAAGACCGGGACTAGCGCGATGTAGCTAACTAAACCTACTCTATCCTAATCCCTAACTACCGAACTTAATTTACGACTTATAACTAAACCTAATACTAACTTAACCCTACGTACCCTACACCGAATAATGTGTCCCAGTATCATACAGCGATGACAGCTCGTTACGACCTGAAATAAGCCAGGTGATGTTGGCTGAGGATGGCCAACCCACCCTTATCGCACTTGGATGCGACCAATTGCTACCATTCTGGCCAGATCTGTGAATGGTAGCCCCTAACGAAATTCCTCCCAGTCACCACCTGTAAAAAAAAAGTCAGCGGAAGTCAGTCACGTCATGTCCTGTCATGTCGTCATCGTTTGTGCGTCATGTTTCGTCACAGTCGCCCCATCGAAGGAAGGTCGGTCCGGCCATCCACACACCACTTGCGACAACGGCTTTACTCCATCGTAGTAACAAAAAAAACACGAATCTTACACCATCATACAATCCATAATTTGTACATGAATATATTTAAAAGAATAAAAAAAAATAATAATTCACGAAAGGTAAACTTAAATAACTAAAAATTTATTAAAATAGGAAAGAATAAAAAGAAAAAAAAACGCAAACTTATGATCTAAGAGCAATAAAGATTTTTTTTTATATTTCCTTTTTTTTTTTTTTTTTTTGAATTCTACTCTAGTAATTTTACTAGGCTAGGTACTCTCCTTCCAGCCAATCAAATCTTATACAATTAGGACTTACCGGTTATAAATTCTATAATAATTTTTTTTTTTTTTTTGCGCACACAAAAATAAATTCAAGTAAAACTCCAAAAAAAAAGACAAAAAAAAACAAACAACTTGCTTAATCCTAACCTTACTCTACACAGTAAAATAAAAAAAAATTAAAAAAACTCAAATCTAGAACTTAACCTATTCACTAAATTCAAAATCTTTCCATTTATTTATTTATTATTATTATTTATATATATATATGTATATGTACATATAAATGTTCCTTTTTTTTAATAATAATACACTTATTTTTTTTTTTGTCACTTATTTTGCGTATGTTATTGTTTTTGGGTTTTTCTTTTTTCACTTTTATATTTTTGTTGTTGTTGTTGTTGAGGTTGTTGAGGTTGTTGAGGTTGTCCCGCGGAGCACCTCTTGCACGCGATGTAGCTTGGAGTATATGGGGTGGGGGATCGTATTTTGCACCCCCTTTATTTTTCTGCTCTACGCACCGCGTTGGTATAAGAGGGAGGGGGTGGGGGTAGTTCAAATTTAATATGTTCTCTTTTTTTTTGCTAAAAGGCTGACGCTACACACCCTTTCCCAAAATTGGCGACATGCGGTATGTCCTCAGGAGAGGAGCAAGAAGATATTAACGCAACAATAAGTCGATTCTGAGACATCGAACAACCAGAAGTACAAACCAAGGAGCAAACAATATCAGAGCGACGATGCGAAACATACTTTGAGCAAACATGCAAAAGAGACAGCAAAGGCCGGTTTGTAGTACGTCTGCCATTTTCAGATGATCCAAAAATCCTAGGCCAGTCAAAATATACCGCTCTCCGGCGATTCCTATCAATCGAGAGAAGGCTGATCAAACAGCCCGAGCCGCGCCACCAATATACAGCTTTTATGGAAGAATGTGATCAACTTGGACACATGGAAGAAGTTAACGCTCTACCAACCAATTACTGTTTTCTGCCACACCATTGTGTACTCAAACCTGAGAGTAGCTCTACAAAATTAAGAGTAGTGTTCGACGCCTCTGCAAAACCCATAATAATATTTCACTCAAGAACATTCTTTATACCGGGCCAGTAATTCAAGATGAACTTTTTAACATACTTCTTAGATTCCGGCTACCCCTCTTCGTTTTCACGGCTGACATTGAAAAGATGTACCGGCAAATTCGTGTTGATAAAAGAGATACGAATTACCAACTTATCTGGTGGCGACGCAACCAAGAAGAAAAGCTGAGGTGCTATCGCCTAAACACTATTACATATGGAACATCAGCCGTCCCATATTTTGTAATCAAATGCTTGCAACGGTTGGCAGAAGAAGAATGTGCCAGATATCCAATAGGAGCTGACGTATTATTGAATAACTTCTACGTCGACGATGTCATGACTGGAGCGGACAGCATGATAACAGCCCGTGATATGCAACTTGTCTCATTGCTTAACACAGCCGGTTTCAAACTGCGTAAATGGTGCGCTAATCACTCCCAATTACTCAATGGTATTGCACCAGAAGAACAAGAAGTGCAGTTAAATTTTTCCGATGAAAAGGATTCCCAGGTTAAAACACTGGGATTAATATGGCTCCCAAAAGCCGATAACTTTTGTTTAAAGATTAATGTTCCAGAAATAAACAAAATCACCAAAAGAACTGTGGCATCTGACATAGCGAGGTTATTTGATCCTCTTGGATTGTTTGGTCCAGTGGTTGTGACTGCAAAAATCTATTTACAAGAACTGTGGGCACTGAAGCAGGATTGGGATGCTGCTTTACCAATTGAGCTGCATACAAGATGGTCAAAATGCCGAAATAGTCTTCTCGCACTAGAAGGTATCCAGGTTCCACAACATGTCTTCGGAAAAAATGTTCCAATCTCCTTTAACTTACATGCGTTTGCTGACGCATCTGAAAAAGCATATGGCGCTGCAATCTACATACGGTCTACGGATGCCCATGGAAGGGTAATAGTACGACTCTTGTGCTCTAAATCTAGAGTAGCACCACCACCACCAAAGAAGATAACGTTACCAAGATTAGAACTTTGTGCAGCAGAACTAGCAGCAAAGCTTCTCGATAGAGTAAAGCGATGCCTTCGAATAGAAAACAAGCCAACCTACATGTGGACTGATTCAGAAGTCGTTTTGGCATGGATAAACTCAACTTCAGGTGACTTCCAGGTTTTCGTAGGTAACCGAATTGCTTCAATCCACAAAGTATCCGTACCCCAGCAATGGAGACACGTCAGATCTAAAGAAAATCCAGCGGACCCACTATCAAGAGGTATACAACCTGAAAAATTACGCCATTGTCATTTATGGTTTTACGGACCACCATTCTTACACGGCAATGAAACAATTTGGCCCCCTCCGTATACAAAACGCAGTGAATGTAAATAGGGGATCTGCAGCAGCTGCTATCATCGAACAAGAAGAAGGTCCCAAGAGCTTCATTAACACTATTGACCACAGAAATTCCTTTAAAAGGCTTCAGCGCATTATCGCATACATACTTCGGTTCATCGAAAAAAAACCCAAAACAATCTATAAAACACTAGAACTTCAAGCCGCTGAGCTAGAGAATGCGCGTTACATTGTTGTCAAATCAATGCAAAATGAAGATTTTATAGATGATATGGCAAACTTAAAGAGGTTCCGCGAACTTCCCAGGAACAGCGCCTTAACTGGACTTACGCCCTTCATTGACCAGATGGGCATCATGAGAGTGGGTGGACGATTAGTAGCATCGCATTTACCGTACGATTCCAAACATCCAATGCTTCTACCTTATGAACACCCAGTCACTAAAATGATATTGAACGAACTGCCCACAAGCGTTACTCGCAATCGCTAGACAAACTTACTGGCCTGTTAAAGGAAAAATAATTGCCAGATCCGTCGTCCAACATGGTGTATTTTGTGCAAAAGCAAGACCAAAGATGTTTACTCAGTTGATGGGAGATTTGCCGTCAACAAGAGTTAAGCCTGCAAGACCTTTTGTAAATTCCGGAGTGGATTTTTGTGGCCCAATTTGGACACATTTCAAGATACGCGGAAAACGCCCTCAAAAAACGTATATAGCAGTATTTTGCTGTTTCTCAACTAAGGCTATACATTTGGAGCTGGTCACTGATCTTTCCACTGAGGGCTTTATAGGAGCGTTGAAACGATTCATTGCAAGGCGTGGGAACTGTAGAAATCTTTATTGTGATAACGGAACAAACTTCGTCGGCGCAAGAAATCAGCTTCATGAAGTAAACGAAATTTTAGAATCGCAGTACGCTATCAATAAGGTTACAAGAGCATGTAGTTCTAAAGGGACAGACTTTCATCTGATCCCTCCACGAGCACCACATTTCGGCGGTTTATGGGAATCCGCAGTCAAATCAGCCAAACACTTACTCCGTTCAACACTTGAATCCGCATCTTTGACGTATGAAGAAATGGAAACAGTCGTTACTGAAGTCAAAGCTATATTACATTCAAGACCCACTACACCAATGTCAACCGACCCAAATGACTTAATGGCGTTAACTCCAGGCCATTTTTTGATAGGCGATGTTTGGCGATGGTTCTTTTGTTTAACCGTGTTGTACTTAGTTGAAAACAGTATCAACTGTTTTCTTATATTAAAAAAAATGTACTGTCTAAAAAACTGTGTACAAAACTGTGTACAAAACTGTGTAGAGAAAATAAAAATAAAACCAACTGTTTGCTTCAACGTTATAAAATTGATGATTTATTTTTTTGTCAAAAATGTCTTCCTTTTATGTTAAATTTTGACATATGCAATTTTATCTCATGAGAGATTTATCATAGGTGTGTTTGTTTACATATTTGAGTGTACAATATTCTATGTTTTTGTTCTACAATTATAATTTTAACTTTTATCAGCAACATTCTCCCCGCCGTGAACAGAGTTCGCAATTATTTTCAGGTTTGTACTTGAACACCCTTTGGCTCGTTGATCTACTACAACTTCTTTGAAGGCTCACATGAAAGTAAAAAAAACCAAATTAATAAATTTCGCAAAAAGGACAGACAACACGAAACACTTTGAAACACAAAAGTGAAAAGAGCACCCCAATACTTAAATGGCTGAATGTGTATGCTGATGTTTTGCTATTAGTTTCGATTGTGTAGTGTTGTCCTCTTTGCACTACTTTCTTTAATTGCGTATTTGAAGAAGAGTGCGTGATTAAATTGCGATGGCTATCCATTGATCAATTGTACTGGTAGTGTATGAATTTGGCAATGATAGCCAATTGATATTGTGTGTTTAAATTCAGTTTTATGGTGCGGGAATTTTTTTGTTTTTTAAGTTTAATTCGTTTATGGTGTCGTCGGTGTTGAAAATTCAGGTGAGTGTTGTTTTAATTTTATATTTTCATTTATTTATCTTTATTTATTATTGTATTGATATTGTGTTATTTATATTGTGTGAAGTGTTGTGCGTATCGCGATCTCTACGCATTTTTCCGGTACCATTTGTTTTTTTTGTGTTATGCGAAATTGTTTGATTTATTTATTTATTTATTTTCTTTGTAATTATTGTGTGTGAAATATATTTTTTGATGTGAGTGATATTTATGATTTGTACCTCTTAACTTATTTTTCTGTATTATATATAATGATGCGGTTATGGTTATGATGCGAGACAAGTTGTGATATATTTTAATTTTGATTTTATAGGTTTAAAGAATGATATATTTAGTTTAATTGTTGAAATTGTTAATGGACTGTATGTGTTTGGTTTATTCTTAAGATGAATGTTTGGACTATTGTGATGAGATGATTTGTGGCTATTGTTTATGTTTTGAGTTCAATCGGTATGATGATATGTTATGGTGTTATTGTATGAGAGATGTTTTTTTGTTTACCTTTGCCCTGAGTGTTGTGATTTTATTTGAATTTTTTACTTATTTTATTTATAAAAGTTTAAATAATTTGCTGTTCTTGTGTGGTTTTGTTCGTTGGTAGGTAACATAGTTTTGTGATTGGCCTTTTCAATGTGGATGTTTTTGTTTTCAATGTGACAACACGAACGTGTCCATCGTTTCCTGGATGCAACTGAGTTATTCGTGCGAGCATCCACTGTGTCGCTGGCAACCGTTCGTCTTTAAGGAGAACCAGATCGCCTACCTTGGGTTCTTCTTCAAGTTTCGTCCATTTCGGCCGTTGTTGTAGACGCGCTAAATACTCAGTGCTCCATTTCCTCCAGAAGCTGTCTGTTAAAACTTGAACCCTCTTCCATCTGTCGATTGTGTTGATGATGTTTGTCGATGTGTCTTCACTAGGTATCGCGTTTAGTGTTTCGCCGATTAGAAAATGCGCGGGAGTGATCACCTCTAAGTCTTCTGGGTTGTCGGAAAGAGGACACAGAGGCCTTGAATTCAGGCATGCTTCTATTTGCGTAAGAAGCGTGCTGAATTCTTCGAATGTTAACTTCCGGTCTCCTCCAACTCTTTTTAAGTGGTGCTTAACAGATTTCACTCCTGCTTCCCATAGTCCACCGAAGTGTGGAGAAGCTGGGGGAATGAAGTTCCACTTCGTACCTTGGTTGCTTAGGGTGTCTGCGATTTCTTTCCATTCGTTCCTCGCGTCTTTCATCCATTTTTTCAGCTCTGTATTAGCCCCGACGAAGTTTGTGCCACAATCACTAAATATTTCACTACAGATGCCCCTTCGTGCCGTGAAACGTCTAAAGGCTGCTAGGAAGGCTTGTGTAGTGAGATCACTCACTGCCTCCAAATGAATTGCCTTTGTTGCGAGATATATAAAAATGGCAAAGTAGCCTTTTAGTGTTTTTGCACCTTTTCCCTTCCACGTTTTTATGTCTATTGGTCCAGCATAGTCGACCCCTGTGTTCGTAAATGGTCTTGCTATCCGAACCCGTGCTGCTGGTAAACTCGCCATAAGTTGCGTCATTGCTTTGGCCTTGTGTTTGAAACACTTGACGCATTGGTGAATGGTGTGCTTTACACACTGCTTTATTTGGATGATCCAATACCTTGTCCGAATATATGCTGTCATTTGCTGGATACCGCCGTGTTGCGTTTTTTCGTGTGCGTCTTTCAATAGAGTTTTGGTGAAATGGTGGTTCGACTTTAGGATAATTGGGTGTTTTTGGTTATATGTCAAGTTCGAGTTTTGAAGCCTTCCCCCCACGCGAAGAATTCCATCTGCATCTATGAAGGGATTCAATGACTTAAGTGCTGATGTTGCCTTTGGACTGTCGTGCAGTTTTGTTAAGTCCTCAGGAAACATGTCCTTTTGCACCGATCTTATTGCCATCTGTGATGCGGTGTTCAACTCTTCTGGTTGCAAAGGGCCAGATTTTTTGCAACCTGATCTGCAGTTGGAAATAAATCGTTGGCAGTAAGCCAACACGCGTAATATCGTGTGCAGTCTGGAGAATTTGGTGATAGTTTCTCCTACTATGTTATGTTGTGTCTGTGTTTGTGTTGTGGCGACATGAGTCTTAATTGTTCGTCTTTCCTCTTCCGTGTTGATGTTTGTTGGTTGCTCTGGGATTGGGAAGTTCCATTGGTCTCTCATGAAGGCTGGTCCATTCCACCATAGGTCATTGCCCCTTAGTTCCGATGGCAAAAGTCCTCGCGATGCCAGATCTGCTGGATTATGTTGTGTTGGTATATGTTTCCACATCTGCGAGTCTGTTAGTCGTTGGATTTCGGAGACTCTGTTGCTAACGAATGTAGTCCAGCTGGAAGATGGAGCCCGAATCCAGGCAAGAGTTATGGTGGAATCTGACCACGCATACCAATGCTGACGTGGTACGTTGAAGACCTTTGCTGTGTGATCCATCAATGTCGCCAGCAGAACTGCTCCACAGAGTTCGAGACGCGGAAGACTTACTGTTTTTAGTGGAGCTACCTTCGTCTTCGACATCAGAAGATGCATCTGCGTGTGTCCTTGTTCATTCCATACCCGGATGTACACTGCTGCTCCATATGCTTTGATTGATGCGTCGCTGAACCCATGCAGCTCGATGATTCTGCAGCTTCCGTGGCTGTTGATCCACCTAGGAATCTCTACTTGTTCTAGTACTAGAAGATCGTTACGTAGAGTCTTCCATTGGATTTGTATGTCCTCAGGCACTGGTTGGTCCCATTCTGTTCCTCTTCCCCACAGTTGTTGCATAATTAATTTGGCTTTGATCACGCATGGCGAAATCCAGCCAAGCGGATCAAACAACTTGGCTATAGCTGAGAGGATGGTTCTTTTGGTCGTTTCTTCTATGCGTAGATGGGTTACCTGAAATGAGAAGCAATCCTTAACTGGAAACCATTTTATGCCCAAGGTTTTGATATGCACTGATGATTCAAATGGAAGTTGGTAATACATTTCGCGGTCTTGTGGTGGTATGTCTTCAATTAAGGCTCTTGTGTTGCTTGTCCACTTTCTTAACTTGAACCCGGCGGAGGAAAGTAGTTTACGGACTTCTTCTCGTTTGGTTCGAGCACCCTCAACAGTGTCATCTCCACTAATTAGGTCGTCGACATACATTTCTTCAAGAACCGTCTGTGCTCCGATCGGATAGTTGGCCATTTCGTCTTTGGCTACCTTTTGCAGGACCCTTATGGCTAGGTATGGAGCGCTTGTGGTGCCAAAAGTTACCGTCTTCAGCCTAAAGGTTTTTAATTGGCCACTGGAATCCCTCCAAAAGATCACTTGGTAATAACTGTCCGCCTTTTTAACAAAGATCTGACGGTACATTTTTTCGATATCCGCCGTGAAGGTGTGTTGATATCTTCTCCATCCTAAAATGATATCTACTATGTTTCTTTGTAATATGGGACCTACCAGTAAATGCTCATTCAGCGATGTTCCATCAGACGTTTTGAATGCCGCGTCGAATACGACTCGCAGTTTAGTTGTGGAGCTGGCTGCCTTAAAAACAGCATGATGTGGTAAAAAATAGTGGTGTGGTGTGGTGAAGGTAAGCTCCCTCTCAACATTTACCTCTTCCATATGGTCGAGTGTTAAGTACTCTCTAATACACTCGGTGTAGCTTTCTTTCAGTCCTGCATCTCTCTGGAAACGTCTTTCAAGATATGAAAATCGTCGTAAAGCTCCTTCCTTACTTGACCCCAAAGCTGGATGTTTCCCTATCTTGAAAGGTAATGCCACTTCATAGCGGCCGTCAGCTCGTCTTGTGGTGTTTGCTAGAAAGTGCCTTTCGCACTCGATGTCCTCTTTTGAGGCTTGAGTGGGAAACGGTAACTCTTCGATTTCCCAGAATTTTCTTAAAGTCTTGTCGAGACTTACATTTTGGGTGAAGGTCCGGAGTTTTAAAGGTGTCTCCGAGACCTTTCCCAAAACTACCCAACCCAATTGTGTCCTTTGGGCTATTGGCATACCGGGTTCGGTACTCCGAACGATGTCTGGCATGATTATGTCTGCATAAACATCGCTGCCAAGCAGCAAATCGATGGGTGCTGGAGTATGGAACAGAGGATCTGCTAATTCCAGATTGTTTAAGTGCCTGCACTCGTACATTGTTGTTTGGTGGGCCGGAAGAAGGCCAGTCAACGACTTGAAGACAAAGGCCTTGGTAAAACCTTCAAACGTCGAACGTCGAGACGCGAATTTTAGATCCACGTATTTGTTGGTAGTGCCGCTGCTGACCTTCCCTAACCCTGATATCTGTACGAATGTGTTTTGCTTTGGCAGCTTAAGGATTTGAGTAGCAGACTCTGAAATAAACGAAGCCTCGGAACCTGGGTCGATTAGTGCGCGAAGTTCAACGTACCTACCATTGGCTGATAATACCTTCACAACCGCAGTTGCTAACAAAACCTTTGAATTATACTGGTATGTGTGTGAAGTGTGAAAGGTGTTTCGAACTTGTCCGGATCCAGAGGGATGGTCTCCTTGCGTGGGATTAAAGGAGTCTGCATTTGGGTTCATTTGTGTCTCTTTGTGTTGTTTGTTATGTTGTTGAAGCTGTGGCATTGTTTCTGTGTTGTTTGAAAAATTGATGTGTAGTAAAGAGTGGTGCCTTCGATGACAAAAGTAACAATTTTTAGTACTTGGACAGTTTCGGGTAGTATGGCTGTAAGCCAGACAGTTGTCGCAGACCTTTGTTTGCCGAACAGTCTGTTGCCTCCTCGTCACGTCCATCCCCAGAAATCGCTTACATTTTCTCAACGAGTGTTGCCCGTTGTTGCATACCTTACACTGAAATTGATTGAAATTTGTTACAGTGTGGTATGTCCTAGCTGCTGGTTGCGATTTCGGACATGGCTTGGCGATAGGCCCAGATGCCCCTTTTTGTGCTACAGCTTCTAGTGTCCGGAAGCGTGTTTCTAAAAACTCGGTGAAGTCCTTCAACGTAGGAAGATCCTTGCTGTTACCCAGTTTTTCTTCCCATAGTTGTTGCGTTGAGGTCGGCAGCTTTTGTACCATCACATAAATGATGATGACGTCCCACGAATCCACTGGTATCTCAAGATTTTTGAGCGCGTAGATACTCTCCAAAGAAGTGTCCATGAGTGATTTAAGACCATCCGCTGTTTCCTTCGTTTGTGTCACTTGATTGAAGAAGAGTTGCAGCTGTGAGCTCACTAAAACACGCTTGTGGTCGTACCTTGCCTTCAAAAGTTCCCATGCTTTCTCATAATTCCCTGCATCTAGTGCCAAATGTTGCAGAAGTCTCGCCGCTTCACCTGTGAGACTTGACTTTAGGTAATGGAGCTTCTGGATGCCTCCCAGAGACGTGTTGCTATGAATGAGCGATACAAAAATATCATGAAACGAGCGCCACTTCGTGTAACACCCAGAGAACTCAGGAATATTAATTTTAGGGAGACGTATATCTTTGCTGTGAGGAACATTTGTTGCCAACGTTGAGTCTGAAAGAGAACTTTGCGCGCCAGAATACCTATCCAACCCATCAAGCAATTCACACCTGAACTCAAGGTAAGTTTCCCGAGTTTGTTCCATAATTGAAATGAATTCCAGCTTTTTCTTTTCTTCCAGTTTTTCAACGCTCCTGCCTGCTTCGTAGTGCCGTTGTGCTGCTGCTAGATTCTCTTCCAGCAACGAAAGTCGTGTAGAGAGATAATTTTTAGTACGACGGGATTCCCCCGTTTTCTTAAAGTTGGTGAAGTCTCTCTTGACTTGCACCAAAACATCAGTAAGGAGTTCAGCAGACATTTCAAATATTTTATATATTTTTATTTTTTATTTTTATGTGAGTTATGAACAATTAGAATATTTAAAAAAGAGTTGGTACTCACTTTGTGTTCTTCTTTTCAGGGTTTTGTTGAAAGGTGATCTGCTTGCCGTCGATACTGCTGGTGTTGTTGGTACCGCTTGCTGTTGTTCCAGATACTCCTGGTGTCGCTGCTCCTGTTTGCTGACGATGATGGTATTGCTGCTGTTGTTGTTGCAAATACTTCTGATGCGGATGCAAATGTCGATGGTGTTGTTGCAATTAATGCTGTTTGAGGTGCTTCCTTTGATTTGCACTGGACACTCAATGTGTTGATAATTAAGTTAATTTTAAGTTCCTTTGATTTATGAAATTTGAGTTTTTTATATTCGCACATATAATACATATATTTAGTAGAATTAACTGTCTAATTAACTATTTAATTATTCGGTTCGAACGGACCAAATGTTTGGCGATGGTTCTTTTGTTTAACCGTGTTGTACTTAGTTGAAAACAGTATCAACTGTTTTCTTATATTAAAAAAAATGTACTGTCTAAAAAACTGTGTACAAAACTGTGTACAAAACTGTGTACAAAACTGTGTAGAGAAAATAAAAATAAAACCAACTGTTTGCTTCAACGTTATAAAATTGATGATTTATTTTTTTGTCAAAAATGTCTTCCTTTTATGTTAAATTTTGACATATGCAATTTTATCTCATGAGAGATTTATCATAGGTGTGTTTGTTTACATATTTGAGTGTACAATATTCTATGTTTTTGTTCTACAATTATAATTTTAACTTTTATCAGCAACAGGCGAACCACTTAATTCCTCGATTAATTCGCACGCAGAACCCCTTAATGTCAACAGTACCACAAGATGGAAACTTGTAACACACTTAAAAAATGAATTTTGGAGGTGGTGGCACCTGGAATACCTAAACCAGTTGCAATATCGATCGAAATGGAAACAGCGCGTTGACAACATAATTTTGGGAACCATGGTTATCATCAAGGAAGAAAACGTTCCTCCCTCTCGATGGAAGTTGGGTCGAATCATAAAGACATATCCTGGAGACGATGGACTAGTCCGAGTTGTTGACGTAAAAACCTCGAGTGGGGTTCTACGACGCCCCATACACAAATTGGCACCACTTCCGATTGAAGACATATCAACTGAAATTCCAAGTTCAAAAAGCGGATCGACAAGCACAGTATTTCAACCCAATAAGAAATCAGAAGTAACTATCGAAAATAATTCGTCGAATAACGCACAGCCTAAGAAAAAGATGAAGGTATATTTGGGGTCTACTCTTGTAACATTGTTCATTACCTGTTTAATGATGACTAAAACACAAGCGACACCTATTGAAACTACAACATTCGACAATTAACCAGGAATATATTTTGAAAATTTGGGACCAGCAGGAATAATAAGCAGTGAGTGGAACTTAGGAGTTTATTATAACATAAATATATACTGGAAGGAGATAAAACTTTTAAATGGTTAAAAAGTGCAAGTTACTACACCACACCACTTACGACTGTCAGCAGGTCCTAACACAATTTCAACATCTTATCAATGAACTAACTCAAAACAATGAGCTTTTAAAAAACGAAAAGAAGAGTAGGATGAGGCGGGGAGCAATCAACGTTATCGGTAATGTAGCTAACGTATTATTTGGCATCCTCGATTCAGAATATGCTGATTGCATGCAAGATACGATACGAAGGGTGGAAAAAAATGAACTACATCTGTCCGATTTATTGAAAAATCAGACAACACTAATAGACGCAACGCTTAACATCATGAAAAAGGACCAGCAAGGTATAAACCAACAATTTCACTAGTTAGAAGACCACATTAATCGAATTACCTTGGACGCAAACAACGCACATCAAGAACTCTATCAAACCCAACTTACACAATCATTTATGTCATTAGCAATGCAATCAATATTGCTTATCACAAATTTCAATCGTATTCAAACCGCAATTTTAGACGTCATGATGGATAAACAGCACGGAAAAATGAGCACACAGTTATTAGGGCCATCTCAGCTCATCGAGGAAATCAACAAAATACAATCAAATCTTCCGCCATCATTAAAACTTCCGTCTACAGCAGATAACATTTTAGATTTCTATAGTCTCATGCACGTTCAGGGAAGTTCAAGATCCAATTATATAATCTTCAGAATCACTTTACTAATATTGTCTTCATGATGGATACACAGCACGGGAAAATGAGCACATAGTTATTACGGCCATCTCAGCTCATCGAGGAAATCAACAAAATACAATCAAATCTTCCGCCATCATTAAAACTTCCGTCTACAGCAGATAACATTTTAGATTTCTATAGTCTCATGCACGTTCAGGGAAGTTCAAGATCCAATTATATAATCTTCAGAATCACTTTACCAATATTGTCTTCAGAGAGTTTAGAACTGTTCCACATCATACCCGTACCAGTTAAGGTCAATAATACATTCATCGCAATCCAACCATCATTTCCATACATGACAGTTAACTTATTTCGGGATCAATATTATCCCTTAACTGAACTAGAACTTCACGCTTGCACTTCAATAAAGGAAGAAAAAACAATATGCAAACAACAACGTCCCATGTACAGAAACGGATCCCTAATTAGCGCATGCGAAATTTACTTCATGAATCAAGCCAAACAATCACACACTTGTCGTATATCAAAGGTTGAAGGAGGTCCTCATTGGATTCAATTGCGAGCCTCAAATCAATGGCTATATTCATTGGAAAAACAAACAACAGTCAACGTGGTATTTGGAACGAATGTAACACAAATCAGCCTTCACCGAGCGGGACTACTAAAAATGAAACCCGGTTGTATCATCAAACAACATCTATTCACTATAGAGGCACACAATTTATTATCATCTGAAAGAAGAATATCATACATTCCATCTACTAATATAACAAACGCATTGGTTCCTAACCTAACTTTGTCCGCAATGCATCTAGCACCTCATTACCAAATGCATACGGACGAGATAGACAATATCAAGGACAAACTATTACGCATGGAAGGGGAACTACCAAACTCATTAAACCAACACGATGTTCATCACTACAGTATGAGTAGTTTAAGTTTCCTCATAGCTGTTACCATTATATGTTACCTTGCATGGAGGGGAGGGCGAGCATTTATTAGGAAGCCGGGTGACATCTCTGTAACTAATAAAAGCCCTTCAACACATAATCATCAAATCAGCATGCCTAAGGACTTGGCTCAAGAAGACCAACTGACAGATGCAGATTTTATGATTAATTCAAATTCCAGTTGAATGTACCATTCAACGGGGGGAGAATGTTAAGATTTATATAACTTAAAAAAACCTATGTTAGTACGTCCGAACTTACTTGCACACCCCATTCTAAATCTCAGCACAATCCATTTTCTTTCTTTCCCACCAGACTGTAATATAAAATATAAATAAATATAACCAGACGACTCAAATTAATACACATTCCAGTAGTATCCCATTTCTATCCTATTTTTTGCTCCCGAATGTAACACACGTAAATGCAAGTCATATGCACACCAGCAATTTGATTTTTCGCAAGGTGTCTGTATCAGTTGTCAAATATGCGCTAGCAATTTGATGACTCCAAATTAATTTCCACACCAAATCCCGGTTCCATTCCCACGATATTCATTTGTAAAATAGTATATAAGTTTGAATATATTCAGAATAAATTTCACTTGTTAAGAGTTCAGCGCAAGAGACGGTGTTTTTTATTACTCAGTTGTACTGGTTTATGTGCCTTTACACAATCAACGCATTCGACAAGTTTATGTGCTTGACGATCATCTTAGAATCAAATTAGATTCTCTCAAACACCAAGAGCTACACTATTTAAGTTGCTTAAAGACCAAGAAAATGGTTGTATTATACATGATGTCTGTCTGTGCACCTAAAGCTACTCAATCCACCTTATTCAACTCAGAGCTCTAGACACTTTTTCTATTCTTAAGGTTGGAATTGGAGGAGAATTATTTTACTATTGGCGGAGATATGGAAATTGGGGAAATATTACATTAAATACCAGAGGGGACCTAGTATTCAATTGATTGGGTTAGCATATTGTAATGTACACACTGGATAGTCCATCGTTTCCTAGACATGGCTCTTATTTCTGATGTTCGACACATGAATAAAACTAACAGGCACTACACACTTTCGTATATGACAGTGACCCTCGCGGTCCAGTGTCGAAACTGCTGACTTGGATGAGTTCGTTGAATAGCATTCTTACAACTATGATAACGTACATTAAACACGCTTCTCCGCTCTACCCACCATCTAACAATAACCTATCAATTGAGGAGATAGACATGTATCTGAAACTAAGAGACGTGACAGTTAAACGAACAATGGACAAAACAATATCTCGGACAACGAAGACTTATTCCGCATCACAACTATTAATGCACTGCATCGACATGAAAGTAAACTGATGTTGATCAAGAACCTCCAAATATTAATAAAAGAGAACCACAGGGCTTCTGTAAGTTTGTACTAGAACAATAAAATTCGGTCAGTATCCACCAGCAACCCGAATATGTTCCCGCAAATAAATAAAATTTGTCCGAACGACGGACTACGAACACATGCTTTAGCAGCATGTCATAGATCCAAATGAGGCCGTTGATAATGATAACTTCTTTGAAATCGAGGATCCGCTGGAGAAGGTAAAAGCTATAGGAGCGACTTTCCGGGAAGTATACAAGGCGAATGACATCATTATCCCGAAGTAAGACCTAGAAAATAGAGGCTTTGTATATTCTTTTCAATATTACAGATAAACAGTTTATCGTGAAGAATGGCTATGTGACTTCTGCTGAAATGTGAAATGTTCATTTCACATTAAAAACAAGGTGCGGTAAATTCGCCGATCTTATTCAACATTTATACAAGTGATCTCATAGGTTCACTTCACCATGCCACAGCGTACGCGTTTGTGGGCAACTTCATCGCGTACAGATCAGATCAAAGATTGAGGTCATTAACATACTTTTGTAACGTGACTTCGATAAAATTAAATGATATTGTGACGACAGGAAGTTGAAAATTAACTTGAAAAAGTCGGAAACCATTCTATTTAGGACGCCTTTATCTGGGGCCTCTAGAGACACCTGACCAGTTTTCTATCATCGGCCAACACGGATAGCCTCTTGTTTATCGAAATGTAGTCAGATACCTTAGGGTCTGGCTACATGGCCCTTATCCAGTCTATGCTTGTATTTGGATGTCCAGTGTGGTTCAACGCGGGAGCAAGCTTATTAGAAAAGATTCAGATGTTTGAGAGGGCTCTCATTAGAACTTGTGTTCGTTTATACAGAACACCAGAATCAGAGTACATAGAATTCTATCCTAATGAGGTCTTGTACAATAGGGCGAACCTAATAACAATTAATGTCATGATTAAGTTGATTAGAAGGCAAATTGCAAGAGCAGGGGTCTCATCGAACAAGCGAATATATGTATCATTCGTGTGCAGTGTGTAGTGCGGTAAACAAGTGTTAATATTTTGCTCTCACTTCTTTATATTGCATTTTGCATTAATATAAAATAAAACAAATACTTTCTTTTCTTACTTTTTCTTATAAAATGCCTTGCAAGTGTGGTCAAAGAGTTGACCGAATTGGTGAACAAATTCAGTGTTCACTGTGTAAGGTTTACTACCACTTGAACTGTGTAAATCTTCAGCAAAGTGATGGTGAATACATGAAAAAGAACCACATTCCTTATCGTTGTGTGTCGCGTGACAAACAAAGGCGTCATTCTTTACGCTCACCTCCACCCGCTCCACAGAAAGTAAAACAAGTGCATAATAAAGTAAATGTCAAGTCACCCGTCGAGGAAGTGCATCCGTCTCACTCTAACTTAGTGTTCTCTCGGTCTGCTGATAATAATATTACGTCACCAACTCCTATCACTCTTGACATTCTATATAATGAAATTGCTGCACTAAAAGGAGTTAACTCTAATGCTTTAAGAAAAATTGACTGCCTGCAAGACGAAAATAAAACATTGTGTAAACATATAAACAAACTTCAAAGTACTGTGAACTTCCTTCAACAAAAAACATTGCAAAAATATGTTGATATTACTGGGGTTCCTAATGTTGACAACAGTAATGCTTTGGATGTAGCTGTCAATTTATTGAAAAAGGGAATCGATGAAAATTTGAAGACCGATGACATAAAACATTGTTATGTCAAGAACATCGCACGTAAGCTCAACTCTAACCGTTCATCTACACAGGCAAAAACTGTGAGGATCTTACGCGTCAAATTTAAAAACTATGAAGTTAAGCAAATGGTTTTACAAAAGAAAAATAAGTTAAGCACAAGTATTTTAGGGTTTAGAACTGATAATAGTCCAATATATATTAATGAGAGTTTAACTAATTATAATATAGCAGTATATAATAGAGCTAAAACATTTAAAAATGAAAATAATTTTTCGTTCTTGTGGGTAAATAGGGGAGTGACTTTTTTGAAAAAAACAAGAAGGTGATAAATCTTTTAGATTAAGTTCTTTTGAGGATATTGAAAACTTAGTCAATTTAATTTAGTTTCTTTTTATTCTTTTTTTTTATCTAATAATGCCTTTTAGCAATTCAAATTGTATTCAAAATCTGGATAGTTATTTCAAAGAATGTAATGAATTTTGTAGTTTTGATAAAGAGATTTTCAGAAGTTTTTATCATTCAGTAATTCCAAAGAAAACATTTTTTATCATTCATCAAAATATTAGAAGTATGCGTACAAATTTTGATCTATTTCAAACTCATTTCGAATCGTTTGTGAATAAGCCTGATTTAATTTTCCTTTCGGAAATATGGATTTTTGATACTGAAGCTAATCTTTTTAGTATACCTGGTTATAAATTTCATCCTACATGTAATAATTCTTATGCTGCTGATGGTGTGGCTGGCTTTATAAGTGATAAGTTGGAGTATGAGTGTTGCTGCAATAACTTGAAAAGTGCTGATATGGTTAAAGTTTCTTGCAAAATTGAGTCTAGAAAGTTTATTTTTATGTGCTTCTACAGGCTACATGAAAAAAGTAAAAATGTTTTTGTTGAAGAATTGACTACTCTGTTGTCTGACGAAAAGTCAAAGAATCTATTTATTCTTGGTGATATAAATTTAGATATTTTATCTGATTCTGCTATTGTTTTAAATTATTTATCTGTCTTAGCGGCAAATGGTTTGGAATCGTGTTTTAGAGGACCTACTAGATTAACTCCTTCAACACAAACCTGTATTGATCATATTTTTGGTAGACTTGATCTAAGCTCTAAACTCACTATCACCAGCTCCATTTCAGATTTTAAGATCACCGATCATTGTATGGTTGGTTTAGTGTTTCTATGCGACAATATGAAACAAATTGATATGTCTGTACGGTTTGAGAAAGTTAAAGACTTGAACTACGAGCGTCTTAACCATCTTCTACTACACGAAAGTTGGACCGATGTGTACCTTGAAAGTAATCCCTTTAATGCTTTTAACATCTTTGCTAATATCTTAAAAGCTCTTGTTAGTGAATGTCTTACTGAAACCCAAAGACAATGTAAAGTTAAAAAAGTAAGCCATGGATGTCTACAACTTTATTAAAGAAGATTGCAAATTATATATTAAATGCAAAAAGACACCGAATAATATCAGTCTTAGACTTCTCTATAATAGAGTGTGCAAGGAAGTTGCAGAGGAAGTTATTGTGAATAAAGACAATTATTACACCAATAAAATACATCTAGCTAGAGGCAGTTTAAGGGAAGAATGGACAATTATTAACAAACTTATAAATAAAAAACTACCCGCTTTAAATGAACTCAATTGTGTATCTTACCAGGGACATAATATAGTTAATCCTAGTGAAATATGTAATGTTTTTAACAAATATTTTACAAGTGTGGCTTACAAGACTCTTTCTAGTGCTGGTTTCTCTGAATCGTCGAATCATTGTGTAGAAGATTGCTTTAGCAATGAATGGAGTCAAGCCAATAATTTTTTTATAACCCGATTTCTTCTTTAGAATTATTTAGGATTATCAACTCTCTAAAAAATTCTAATTCGTCCACGAGAGATAGTTGGTCTAACAATTTTATTAAGAAGGTCTCACTAAATATTGTTGATGTCTTAACGGATATTTTTAATAAAAGTATCTACAGTGGTATTTTTCCTGTTGCCTTAAAAACTGCAGAAGTAATACCCGTTTTAAAGAAAGGTGATAGTAAAAATCTAAATAACTATAGGCCAATCTCTCTTCTTCCAGTGTTTTCTAAAATCCTTGAGAAAGCAGTGGAAAATAGAAAAATGACTTTCCTAGATCCATCTTCTTTTTTTAGTAATAATCAGTTTGGGTTTAGAGCTGCGAAGTCAACAGAGGATACCCTCTTAGAGTTCTGCTGCTGTAACTACGAAAGCCGGAACAATAAAAAATATACGGCTGCTATTTTTATTGACATAATGATAGTTTTAGCCTATCGTTAGATATTAAAATTGGTGTTCCACAAGGCTCAGTACTTGGTCCAATCCTTTTCTTGATCTATATCAATTCAATTTTTAACCTCGATGTTAAAGGTAAACATATAGGATTTGCTGATGATATAGCTTGTTCTTATTCTAATAGCTCTGCATTAGACTTAATTACTAACATTAGCTATGACTTAGAGCAGCTGAGACATTGGTTTTATTTACATAAATTGGTAATCAGTAATAAAACTAAAATAATCTTCTTCAAGTTGTCTTCTAACATTGTCGATTACCCACCTTTGATTTTTCATAGTGCAAGTTGTAAGCATTTATTATTTAGCCCTGTTACATGCAAAGCGGCATCATCGTCTAACTTATTTAATCGGGATTTAACTTGTTCATCTCAGTGTTTTTATATAGAAAGAACAACAGTTTTTAAATATCTGCGTCTGGAACTGAATTGGAGTAATCATACTGCCAGTCTAAGATCTTATTTGTTAAAAACTACGAAGTTAATGTACCATTTGAGGCAATTTTGTTCTAAAAAACTGATGGAAACAATATACTATGGACTAGTACAATCAAAGTTGCAGTACGGATTAATCTGTTGGGGAGGAACTCATAAAAATAAAATCCATACGTTACTCATTGTGCAAAAACATATAGTTAGAATAATCTGGAGAAAGAATCGCCGAGAAAGTAGTTATTTGTTTTTTTTTTAAACTCTAAAATACTACCACTCAAGCATCTTTACTTTTATAAAGTGTTAAGAATTTTTTTCGTTAGGAGTGGTTACTCCATTAACAGAAATCCAACCCATCAGTCACTGCGTAGTAGCAATAACCATCTTGCTTTCATTCCATCTTTCAACACACATCACTTTTTGCACTTTTACTCTTCTGTTGCTCCAAGATTATATACTATATTGCCGCTTGAAATTAGGCAAAGCAGAAATCTTGTCGTTCGAAATAGGAAAGTTAAGTAATGGCTATTTCACTTCGACCTACATGAAATAAATCATTTAATTGGTCGCATGGTCTAATTTTGTTGAATGATTAAATGAAATTTTTTAATAATCGATGAACCTTAACATTTGTTTTGTTCTTCTCTTCACACCAATTTATTATGTTTTCTATTTTTTAATTATAGTCTTATAATTGATGCATTCGACACTAGTTTTAGTTAACTACAGAATGTATTTTTTCATTTTTTCAATTGATAAATTATTTACTTTTATTTCTTTATTGTTATTCTATTAAGTAACTGTTTGTTTCTTTATTACTTCTGAATTTGTTTCGAATAAGATCTTGCATTCTATATTTGTATCTAATTTTGTCAATTGTAAAGTGAATAAATATATAAATGAATGAAAAACAAAATGAGTACGCTTCGACGGCTTTATTCCTGCAGAAGCATTTTTCTACTTCTATAAGAAAGGTCTAATCCAGTACAGATTAACGGTGTCACTAATGTGCAATAAGATATTGTAAATAGATTAAGTAGGTTAAGTAGGTTAATATTAATTTTTTAGGTAGCTTGTAAGTTTTAGCGTTGAGTTTTTAATATAATAACAAATAAATTCCATTCACTAAGTTTTTGTTAATAAAAAATATTTTCTTAGTTTTTTCATTTTATTAAATATAAAAACAAACATATACTGCTACAAAAGTCGAGAGATGAAGTTTAAATTGTAAGTTTAACTTAGAGCGCCCGTATGGGTCCATTAAGCTAGAATAAGATAACTTTAAGTTAAAAAAAAATAAAAATATTTTACATAAATATAAAAATAAAACATTTATTCCACATTTTATCAAATTAAAGGTAAATATTTAACTAATTTTTATTGAATTCACATTATTATCTTTAGTTCGTTGGTTAAAAGTTTTGCGTCACTAATAGTCAGGTTACAATGTTCACTCCTCTGCTTGTCGGAGCGAATCAAAACAAACAGAATAGTATGGAGTTCACTTTAAATCAAGAACTCTATATATCATAATGCATTACTTATTTGCTTCAAATGGTCCTTGACAGATCACATGGAATTGGCCGTGGGGAAAGCAAGGCATTCGAAGGTCTACGCCGCCCGTCTTTAGTGTCTGGCCCTGCGAGTTTTTGATGATTGTGGAGAAGCATAGGGCGACCAGGAGTTGGGGTCGTTTGAATTGAAAAGTGAAGTTAAAAGGAGTCAGCGGAATTCATGGAATGAAAACATCCTCTCCTGGGCCACATGCGTTTAAGATTGTGGCTTCTTTTATGTTCCTTACTAGGCTGGTCGTATTGCAGAGTTTCGGCGGATCCAAGTAATGCATGGGCGTTTTGGATGCCGCAACTATTAATTTCGCTCATACGCAGGCAGGTCAGATGCATTTAATGAATTTAAAAACTACGTGGAATAATTGGTAAACGCTTCTGTATATACCACGGGGTTGATGGTGAAGTACGTCACTGATTCCACCTCGAACATATCTAGGATGCCTCCTGGGGAATTCAAAAAAAAATCTTTTTGCCTTAGAGAAAATACTTATAATGATTTCTTCATAAGTATTCCGTTGTTCAGCAGTAAGTTGTTATTCGCTTTGAGCTCATATTGAGGCTGTTCATACTTCAAATATAATTTAAAATTAAAACTCTCGCAAAACTTAAAACTACATAAAAATATTATTGCAATTGTGAATTAGCTTAACATTCATTTCGATGTAAAAACCTTTATTGTAAGCTAAATTTCATTTTGAAATTTCCTTTTCTGTATACTTTTATATACCAGATAATTGTTGAAACTGAAATTTGTAAATTACGGCTGGTGCTTTCTTTTTAATTTGGACCATAGCCGAATAAACACCGAAAACCAGACGAGTCTAAAAATTAATTTAGTTGAAGTCCCGAAAACCATTTTTTGGTGCCGAAGCCCGGGATTCACATTAATCCCCATCATACTTTTAAGTCATAAAAGTCAAAACACATTTAATTTACTTCCACCTTGCTCAAGCGATTGCCAATTAAGGAATGAGCATAAAAACTCTTCTAAAATGTATGTATGTATGTATCTCTGGATATTGGTGATTTAAAGCTGTGGAAATACTATAATTTAAACATTTCATGCTCTAATTTTAATATTTGATACTGCATATGTAAAATAAATCTACATTTTAATTTATCATACATCATAATTTATGGTTCATTTGAAAGACATTTGAAGGACATTTGAAAGACGTAGATTTTTTCTTCTTTCTGCTTTCCATCGTCTTCGCAATCGCATTTTAATCAATCCAAAATAGTTGTTGCAAACTACCAAAAATAATTGCACAGGAATTCATTGCATTGGGTATACCATATACAATAGAATTTTCTTAGAATTCTTTCACGGACGAAAAGATTTTGAATTTCCATGTTGGTTGCTGGTTTGATCGTTGCTGCTTGTTGGAGATAATCTTCAACGTTGTTGAATCTGCCACTCGCTATCAGTTCATGTACTGTGGGTGAAAAGCTGTTATCGTTGTTGCTGTTTTCTCTGTGGTCATCGCTTGCAGTTAATATTTAATTCTTGCTGTTGAAATCGTTGGATTATTTTTTGCAAAAATTTAAATTATTCACGTTGTTGTTTTGGATTGCTAATCTTTCACTGGAAATTCCGTTAATAGTTGGATAGCAGTGTGTTCGTTGGATTTTGTTGGTTATTTTTTCGTTGGTTGAATAAATAATTGGACGGTTGATATGATTGATCAAGACTAGAATGCTGCACAAGGAGGTGGAGAGAAGTCTGGTGAGGGGTTAGATAATAATCAACTGCGAACATTGTCCGAATTAAAAGCGATTAGGTCTTCTATGAAAGGTAATATAACCAGATTAAAGAAGCTTATTAGTGGCAAGGGTTCGTCAATGTCGAGTGTGGAATTAGAATGTCGTTTGGGCATTATTGAATTCTAATTCAAACAAGGTTTGAATGTACAATTATCGTTGGAAAAAATAAATATGGCTGAGGAGGAAAAGGCAAATCATAGAGAGGAATTAGAAGACGCCTATGTGTCGACGAAATCTATGATTCAATCAATTTTGTTAGAACAGCGAGGAAATACAACAGTTGGGGATGGTTTTAATTCATCATTTATATCGCAGCAGCCTATTTCCCGTTCCAAGCTAGAACGTATAACATTACCAACATTTTCCGGCAATTTTCTGAATTTTATAGGGATTTTTTCTAATCTTGTTGACAAGGATAATTCATTAGAAGCACTACAGAAATTTCATTATTTGAGGAAATGCTTATCTGGTGCAGCTTTGAACGCAATGAAAGAGTTCGATTTAACTCCTTTGAACTATCGCAAGGCCCTGGATCGTTTGAAAAAACGCTTTGATAGCAAAACACTAATGTTTCAAGAACACTTAAATGGCTTAATGAATATTAACAAAATTTCTAATTCTGCGGTGAGTCTTCGCAATTTAGAGGATAGTTTTAATTCGCATATTGCAGCGATGCTTTCGATTGGAAGTCATGAGAGTATTTGTGACGCTTTTTTTATTTCGCTAGCGTTGGATAAGGTTGATGCTGATACTAGGGCAAAGTGGGATGAATCGGTCGATTACTCCACACTTCCGGAGTGGGAAAATTTTTCAAAATTGGTAGACCGTCGTTGTCAAACTCTTGAGGCAAAGGAATCAAAACTTTTCAAGAATGGAGCTAATACTAATCCACCGCCGAATAGATCTCATTTCCGAAATAATAATCGACAGCCACAGTTTCATTCCACATTAGTTGCGCAGTCGTTATCTTGCGAATTTTACTCGGCAAACACACATGATATAAGTACGTGTGAAAACTTCAATCAGCTGTCAGGAATCAGACGTTTTCAAGAAGCTAAGCAACGAGTTCTTTGCATTAATTGTATCGGACATTCGGTCCGAAGATGTCAAGCACCAAAATGCTCAATGCCACATCACCATTTGTTGCACAGATTTACATCTAATCAACCCACTAGCACCGGTAGTGTACCAGATGATAGCTTACAGCCAAGTACCTTTGGTAGTACTCACTTGGTCTCGAGCATGTTTAAGAAAAATTATTCTGAGGTTATCCTAGCCACTGCTCTAGTGTATATGAGAAATTCGTTTGGCCAATTATATCCTGTTCGCGTTTTTCTTGATTCAGCATCACAGCTTAATTTCATTACGGAGGACATGGTGCAAAAGTTAAAACTTAAGAAAAGGCAAACTCATTCAATCGTTTCTGGTATTGGTAAATCGAATGCCGCGATTAACTACAAAGTTGAAGCTAGTTGTCGATCTCGAATTTCAGACTTTGAAATCAATCCAGATCTTTTGATTCTAAAAAGTATAACCAACATTCTTCCTGCAAATGAATTGGTTATATCACAATGGAAGATACCTACCAATGTTTTGATTGCCGATCCCGATTTTTACCGGCCAAGTCCCATAGATTTGCTCATAGGAGCTGACACCTTTTTCCAGTTATTGTGCGTCGGACAAATAACATTGAACCCCCAACTACCGATCCCCCAGAAAACATTATTTGGATGGGTTGTTTCTGGCAAATACGAGATATCCTCTAATCCTCAAGTAGCATGTACCCTAGTTACCTGCTCCGAGTCTGAAGATGCGTTTCTTAGTAAAATAGTTAAGTGGTTCTGGGAAATGGAGGAGGTGAATCGAAAGCAAATGGAGAGGAGGAGTGTGAGATGGAATTTTTAAAAGGCGTACGTCGACAGGAAGATGGAAGGTTTCTGGTTAATCTGTTGTTCAAATCGAATGGCGGTCAATTGGGAGATTCATTGGGACAGGCTCAAAGGGGTTTTATTAATCCAGAAAAAAAGATTGCAAAGGAATAAGGATGTCAGAGCCCAGTACGTAGAATTTATGACTGAATATGAAAGCTAAGGCCATATGGAAGACGTTCCTAGGAATCAAATTGATCAGATCAAGTATTTCGCTCCTCATCAGTTTGTGCTCAGACCCGATTCATTGTTTATAAAATTGAGAGTTGTCTTTGATTGCAGCGCAAAGACAACTTCAAATATTTCGTTGAACGATATCTTACTAAAAGGTCCAGTAATTCAAGACGATTTGTACGATATCACAATTCGTTTTCGTACATACAAATTCGTTGTTACTGCCGATATTTCAAAAATGTATCTCGTAGATACTCGTGCATGATGAAGACCGGAACCATCAATGCATTTTGTGGAGAGCTTCGGATCGGGATGAACTAAAGACATTCCGATTAAGAACTGTGACTTATGGTACAACCTCAGCCCCATTTATTGCAACAAGGTGTCTAAAACTTTTGGCCGACAATAATCTACATATCCCTTAGGGGTTAAGGTAATAAATGAGAATTTCTACATGGATGATATGATCACTGGAGGAGATTCATTAGAGATCATATCTAAAATTTATTCCGAGGTTAGAACAATTTTGTTGAGTGCTGGCTTTGATCTTAGGAAATGGTGTAGTAATAGCGCTGAAATCATGGGAAGAATTTCGCATCAAGAGAAGGCAAAAGATTCATCTCTGAGGATTAATGACAATGACGTTATTAAAACCCTAGGAATAGTTTGGAATCCTACAAACGATGAATTCCAATACATCAAACCAAAAGAAAGCGAATATAAAACCATTACTAAGAGAGTGATTTTATCAAAACTGTCACAGATTTTCAATCCGCTCGGTCTTATTTATCCAATTGTAGTAAAAGGAAAAATCGTGATGCAAGACATTTGGATCATCAAAAGTAGTTGGGATGAGTCCCTTCCCATGGAGATACAGACTCGCTGGAAAGAGTTTCGCAAGGAAATATCTAAGGTAGACCAAATAAAACTCCCCAGATACATATCCTTTACAAACCTAGAAGATGTCAAGGTTGAGATATATGGGTTTTCGGATGCGACTATTCGGGCCTACGGCTGTTGTGTTTATTTGAGAACCACCGACATTGGTGGGAATATAAAATGTAACTTACTTAGCGCGAAATCGAAAGTAGCACCTATTAAGACCAAATCCCTGCCGAAATTGGAACTCTGCGCTGCTACTTTGCTCGTTGAATTGGCTCTAAAAGTGTTACCCAATCTTAACTACCTGATTGAGAATATTTATTTGTGGACAGACTCTGAAACTGTCCTTCGCTGAATCTCTACCTACCCGTCTTCTTGGGAGATTTTCGTAGCCAATCGGGTCTCCACGATCCAATCTTCGTTGCCTTCAGCTAGATGGAGGTACGTAAACACAAAAACCAACCCCGCTGACATTGTGTCCCATGGAACCTATAGCAGGAGCTTTTAAATAGTAGTTGGTTCAGTGGACCACAGTTTTTGTACGAGTCTATCGAGAACTGGCCGAAACAAAAACCTCTCATTTCGCTAGTTGCTGCTTACAAAAGCAGATGAAATAGTTGAATTTGCGGAAAATTTTGTTCGTTAAAATGATTTTCAAAAAACCAACAGAATCTTCGGATACGTATTGCGATTTTAAAATAATTTGAAATCTAAAGTATCTTCATTATCTAACCCCCCGTGTACAAGTACAACACTTATATCAGAGGAATCGGAAAGCGCGTTTCTTCGTATCATTTGGACCATTCAACAAATTCATTTTGTTGCAAAACCCGGGGAGGCAAAATTAAATTTATTGAAATGACAGATGCCGGGCTGCCGGCAAACAACAAACTTTAAAAAACAAGAGAGAGGAACGAACCGCAACCACACAGGTGGTGGTTGAAGAGCGAATGGAAAGGACTACGCAAAAGCGAATGTGCTGTCCAAGAGGGAATCGCAAAAAAACCGGAATTGCAACAAGCAACTGTTGGTTAGCTGCACACACCGGCTGCTCAGAAAGGGGGGGGGGGGGGGGGGTCGGGATGGTCGATCGACACAAAAGCTGAAAACAAACACAGGTAGGCGCCACCCAATTTTTAATGCGAAATTGGGAAAACAGATGAGAAAAAAAAACACATGAATTGTCTTTTCCCTGATGGGGAATTTATACAAATATATTTGCTTTTTTGGTTTGGGGAATCACAGGGTATGCCGAATTTTTGCCAAAGAACGTTTTTCAAAAAATTTGAATTAATTTTAATTTACTGGGTCAGCTAACGGAAGGCCCATAGTTCCGCGTCGTCGTACCGTTAAAGCTAGCGGGTCGCGCAATTAAATAAATCTAACCGTCTTACGAACGGTTTCAACGTAAAACGGTAAGAAGGCTTACGGACGCGGGTTTACTGCACAAATATGTGTTATTTGAAAAAAAAGGGGTACTTATCTCTTTTATGGGTTTCCTGTCTAGGCGGGGTCGCTCTCTAGCTGGGTCTCTGCTGGTGGAGGAGGGTAAAACGTCTCCCCCACAATCACCGACTTTTGTCCGGTCGTGTCCGTTGTGTGTTGTAATTTCCTTTCCCTTGTCCCTGGAGGAAATAAAGGATTTGATTAAAACAAACAAGATAAGCCCAAAAAGTGTTATCAGTAAACTCAATCCCTTTCTCGATACTGAGCACGAAATTGAACTCCTAAGAGTAGGTGGGCGTTTGCAGAATGCAGACATTCCCTATAATTCCATTGCCTTAGTCGCAATTATTAGACAGCGATTCTGGATTGTCAACGCTCGACACTTAGCCAAAAAAGTGGTAGATGGATGTCTCCATTGCTTCAAATATCGGCCAAAATTAATGCATCAAATCATGGGTGATTTGCCTGCAAGCAGAGTTACTGTATCCAGGCCCTTTGCAATCTCTGGTGCGGATTTCTGTGGGCCGTTTCACATCTCTCAAAAACGGCGCGGGTACTACACTCACAAGGCCTATATTGCAGTCTTTATTTGTTTCGCGACCAAGGCGTCCCATTTGGAAGTTGTTTCTGATCTTTCAACCCAAGGTTTCATAGCTGTGCTGAAAACATTTGTTGCACGAAGAGGGTTGGAAGTTGTTTCTGATCTTTCAACCCAAGGTTTCATAGCTGTGCTGAAAACATTTGTTGCACGAAGAGGGTTGTGTAGCGATATCCATTGTGACAACGGCACAAACTTTGTTGGGGCTCGGAATGAGCTCAAAGAACTTCGCAGATTATTTTTGGAACAGCAAACGCAGGATGAGATACAATCTTGGTGTGCTGTTAACCGTATCCAATTCATACACATACCGCCCAGATCTCCCCACTTCTGAAGCCTGTGGGAGGCTGCAGTGATGTCCGCTAAATCTCACTTATATCGGACAGTGAAATTAGCTTATCTGACATATGAAGAATTCTCGACCGTCGTAGCTGAAATCGAGAGTATCATGAATTCTCGTCCCCTTTGTGTTCTAAGTCCTGATCCAAATGATGAAAGAGTTTTGACCCCAGGTCATTTTTTAATTGGTGTCCCTTTAAACTATATTCCAGAACCAGCCGTTCAGAAAGATGTTCCACTACTTGACAGATGGCGAAAACTCACACAAATTAAGCAACATTTTTGGGCAAGATGGTCGAAGGAGTACGTACTGGAGCTTCAAAGACGAGCAAAATGGAAAAATTCAGTTGAGAACATCGGTGTCGGAGCGCTAGTGCTAGTTGCAGATGGCAATTTGCCTCCACAGCAGTGCTTGTTGGGTCGCATAGAGTCATACCAGGTGCGGGTTCAAAGATACGAGTTGCAGATATTCGAGTTAAAAGGACGATACTCAGACGACCAATTCATCGCTTGGCGCCGCAACAATTCATTGAAGAGATCTTCTAACCTGTTCGGCTCTTCAAGGCCGGCAGGATGTTCATACCTCAAATATAATTTAAATTTCCAACAAGTGACGAGATGCACATGCTGCTTGGTAAGTAGGGTATTTGATGTCATCATAACACGTCATAAAGTCATGGTCGAACAACGTTGTGCCACGCACTGTATGAAGAAAAATCGCAGGTAGACGTTCTCGCTTTTACTTCGGAGTATCGTATAAACGCGGACCTAGGTATTTTCTATAAACAGCTCGGGATGAGCGGGCATCCGAGTTAAACGTCGTCTCCAGTTGAACACTCCCCTTCGCGACACAGTTGAAAAAACGCTGTGAGAGTGGTATTCCTTTAATTTTCTGCACGGTGTTGTATATTCGAGGCATCAAAATGAGCGATGAACGTCCAAATGAAAAACTGGAGGAAACCGCTCGCAAATAGAGTAGACGAATATTTGCTACACTGCCTCAGACGCGCTGGCATATCATTTCATTGTTTTTAATTTGCGCAGAAAACGTAGCCTGGTCAGTACCCTCGTTTATATATTTACAAACGTATTTTACAGCTTCCACCCTACCAAAGTTGATAAGTATATTCAGAGAACACTATAGTACCGGCGAAAAGTGCACCACCCCTCCATTGTCTACCTCTATGATTTAGCCATGCATATGAATCATTGCTATATGTCCACCATCAATTGAGTGCCGAGCTGTCAATGTCAATCTTTTATCCTATTGAGGTAATATTTGTTGGAACTGGAGATAGAGCCTGTAGGGATGTACTGGCAAGTCTTGAAAAAGTATTGTTTCCGATTTGGATCGTCACGTTGCTGATCTGGATAACGTAAGTACCCTGAAGCAATTTTGCTTTGCAATCAGCATACCCTTGAAGTTGGTGAAGAAGATAGTGTCCTCCTTAATAAGTTCGATGCTTTCTTCGAAATTGGTACGAAACGTGCAAGCAGCATGATTGCCTTTCAAAAGTCGTGGAATACCGCTAATCTTTGGTAATTTTCGTAGATTTTTCTGCTCACATATTTACTATTGGAGCTGGCAATTTCAAGCTCGCGTTTTTGACGAAGAAAAAATGATTCGGTGACTCGGTATGAATATATGAATGTGGACGCTTTCTCTTTCACTCAGCTTTCGGTTGGCAGGCTATATGGATGAGTTTGCTTGTTTGTTTACGTTTCGCTTCATTGCAAAATTTGTCGACTGCAAAGTGAGTGGTTATAGTGATAGACGAGTTCCATGTTGTTCTCTGAGAAATACCATGATGACGTTGATTACTGTTGAAGTAGTTCGTGTTCGGGTGCAATCATGATCGTTTTTCAAAGCAGCTGAACATCCGCCACTCAATGGTGAAGCTTTTGCGACATGTAGTCACTGGTGAGTTTGTGCGCCAATAAAATCGATTTAAATTATTAAAGGTACTTCAGTTAAATTGAATTGAGGTTTATTATTTAGTTAAAATGTTATTGTTTGAATTTTTGTAATTTGTTTTGTAGTATTTTTTGTTGAATTGGTCGTGATTATTCATAGATGAATGTGCGCGATGCGAAGCGTGTGTGTGTGACTGTGCTTTGGCTATAGAGCAAGCGATTGGAAATGTGTGTGTGTGTGAATGTGCTTTGGCTAGTGAGACTCGGAACGAGAATTCTGGCAGAATTTGTTTGTACTTAAACCCCTATGTCATTTTCTGACAGTTCGTTGGTGGGAGCAAATTCGTATGAGAAGTTATAATTCGGTACGGAGCAGGATTAATAATGATTAATAATGAAATGTCGAGAAAATGTAAGCAAAGCACTTGTGAAATGCGAACTACACGGAGCGCACTCAGGCGGTGTGTGGAAGTTATTCCGGCCGCGTAAGAGTGCTCAGCCATTGCCGATGCCCAGATGGGAGCGGCGTACAAAATCACCGAACTGGTGACCCTTTGCAGTCTTCGCTTACCAGACTGGATGCCCAATGTATTTGCCATTATCCGGGACAGAGCCATTGTGATTCTGTCAGCTTTATCTTTTACTTGCTTTAGATGCTTAAAGCAGATCCTTGCGTCTAGCAAGACTCCCAGGTATCGCCGGAAAGACTTCGATGTAACCGTAAAATCGCCACTCTGGAAGGAAAACACTTCTCTCTTTTTCCTTTTGGTCAAGACGACTACTTCGGTCTTCTGTGCCGCCAGGTCCAATCCGTTTCTTTGCAGCCAACTGGTCACCATTCCGATCAACTCCGTGCTTCTAGTCGTAATTTCTTCAATAGTCTTGGCCACAAACACTACAGCTAGATCATCCGCGTACCCCACGATCGTGCACTACTCGGGCAGTGCAATCTCGAGCACGTTGTTGTACATCGCGTTCTTGAGGATGGGGCCCAATACCGAGTCTTGGGGGACTCCTCATGTCACTCTGCAATGCGGAACGCCTTCTATCCTTAACGTAATCGCGCATGATTCTCTGGAAGTAGTTTGCCACCCCAAGGACGTGCAGTTCGTATACGATACGGGACCATCTGGCTGAGTTGAAGGCGTTCCTTGCGTCCAACGTGACTACAGCATAGTATTTCTTGGAACCGCCTCTCCATCTTTCTCCAGCCGTAGCGCCTCGAACTATGCTGATGACCATCTCTATGGCATCCGGGGTCGATCCTTGTTTTCTGAAACCGAACTGCCGCTCGTTCAGACCGCCGGTTCGTTACAAGGCTTCATTCAGACGATTAATGATGATGCCTTCGAGTGTTTTTCCAAGTTCGTACAAGAGACAGATTAGCCGATATCCCGAGGGATATGGGGGATTCTTCCCTGGCTTGGGAATCAGGACCAAGTTCTGCCTCTTCCATTGCTTCGGGAACGTGGCTTCCTTCAGGCAAGCCTTAAATAGTCTTGCCAAAAAGGGCCGGGTTTACCTTTATGACCTAAGCGAGTGTCACGCTCGGGATGCCATCTGGGCCCGGGGCCATATTTGGCTTAAGCTGATTCATAGCCAAGGGGACTTTCGCTATACTAACCTCCGGGATCGGTTCTGGTGGTAACGGGGCGTGGTGCGAGATTCTGTCCACCGTCCTGGGGAACAGTGTGGCCACAATTTTGTTCATCAGGGGAGGATCTGTAGGTTACGGCGACCTACCTCCTCTTACGATATTTACAGCTATCTTGTAGGCCAAGACGCGCTGCTGTCGGAGGGGTTCTCCCTCGTGCGGTGTGCGCGACATCTTGCCTTGATGCACATGGATATTAGGATAGTGATCTCCTCATTCCACCTCATTCACCCGTGGCATTGAAGCGTCGCCGGCCGTTACTAGCTTAGACACAACCACCTGGGCCATTTTGCGGGCAATGTCTGGGAGTGCGGTCTCATCACTTAATACCATTTTGAAGACTTCAGTATCAAGTTGACGGTGTATTCACTCTCTTCTGTGGACGTGGCCTGACCTGCTGTCAGCGGTTTGGGTAATTTGAAAGAGTATAGTCCGATGGTCACTATTAGGGAAAATACCTCATACAGACCAAGAGGTATTTGGGTGAAAGTGCATCGTGTACCCAGGTGAGGTCGATTGCCGAACGGTTCCGTCCCGCTTCGAATATGTGTTCTTCCTTCTTGAGAACTACCACCTTCAGTGACGTGAACAAGCGATCATCCTCTGGCATTTGTGAGTCTGCTGCCCAACGTGGTCGACCAAGCCTTGAAGTCTCCCGCGATGACCACCGGTGATTTCGAACTGATTTCCGCGGCTATGTCCCGCATCAGCTGCTCAAACTGCTCCTGATCCAGGTTAGGAGGAGTGTAGCACGAAAGGAAATACACAACCTCCACCTTCGCCCACGTGAAGTAGTTGTGTAGATTTGGACTGGAAGGCTTTTCCGTTAGCTATCCAGATGCCTTTCCTGTCGCATCCGAATCCATGATGCATCGAATCTATTGTGGTGTTGCTCACACAGTCTTGCCAAATCAATATTGTGCTCGTGTACCGTCTGGAGGAGCAGGTCTTGCGCCACTATGCAGTGGTTCAGGTTTAGTTGGAGAACTCTCATTTCCGAAGTTTCTGAATTCCGGGCATAGTGTCTGACTTTTTAACGTAAACCACCTGTCATGGAGACATATGTTTACGGGATGCCCTACATCCATGGGGGCAAGGATATGCCTTGAATCGCTCTGCCGCCTTCCTGAGATACCAAATCGGAACTGTGTTGCCGGCACAAGTTCAACCCTTGGTATGAGTCGAGGCCGACCTAAAACCTCTTACTGCTCTTAGGGTCGCAGCACCCAGTACTTATTGCAACTCTACATTGGGTCAACCCCGCTGCCGCGGGGGTCCTTTTTAATTCCACGAGCAGGTCGTTTTTGGCCGTCCTGCGTATCCTTTTAACATTGCCTCCGACTGATTGCAAAGACTCATTTTTCCTGATGGACAGTTCTCTCTCGATTTTCGTGGGGTGCGCATCACATAGGGACATTCTATTAAATTTCACAGAAAATTGATCCCAATTGCACGTCTAAAATAAATTGCAGCGATTGCAAGCATTTTTTTCAGTCCGCGTGTGTAAACAATACAGAAGAAGAAGCTGATTTTTTTTAAATCTAGTGGCAATCCATTCCGCTGTGATAAATGTGCAATGTTGAAACGCCGTTCTCTTCACAGTGGTAGTACTGTGGTACCCAACAATTTAAATTTAAATAACAATACTTGTTTTCTACAACAAATTAACGAGCTTCGAGCAGGAAACACGCTACTTAAATTGAAGGTCAATGTTCTAGAGAGCAAGATTAACTGGCATCAACAAAACCTCCTCGACAATTCCATCGACATTGTGGGTGTGTCTATTGTCAATGAAACAAACGCAATCAGCAAGGCAAAACAGACTTCACCAAAGCCTTGTCCATCAATGTTACCGACGACAACATCGAGAGATGTTATGTTAAGAAAGTGCAAGCAAAATGCTCTCCAACATTTAAAGCAATCATCTGCGTGAGATTCTCCGATCCAACGAAGCAGCGAATAATGTGTGCAAAGAGGAAATGCAAAAATAATCTCAACACACACGTGACTGGCATTGATGTTGTTGGCAACAGCGGCAGTAGCAGCAATGGCAGCAGCGACAGTGTCAACAGAAAAGTGAGCGGCACTGGGATTTTCATTAATGATTCTCTCACGAAGTATACGCTTGCTCTTTTCTTGAAGACAAAACGGGCAATGAAGCAGAAAGGCGCAAAGTATGTTTGATATCAAAATAATCAAATTCTTGAGAGACAGGTTGAGGGGGGGAATAGTCACTTCTATAAAATCTTTTGATGATCTTGCACTTAATTTAGTGCATTAATTTACATCAGGTAATAAATGAATTTTGATATTGATTCTATCGATGACTTTTCCACCCCTATTCCTTGTAGTACAAATTGTGATAATGTTTTTATGAATAGTTCCTGTTGTAATAATAAAATCAGAATATCAGAAGCATGAGAGAAAACTTCTCAATTCTTGTCACACATCTTGATTCTTTTGCGTGCACTCCGGATATTGTTGTTATGTCCGAAAATTGGATTTACGACTTTGCAAAAAACGATGATTCTATTCCCGGGTTCAATTACTTTGCTAATCCTAATGAAAACTACGCTGCTTGTGGTGTTGGGTGTTTTATTAAAGAAAACTACAAGATAATTGATGTCTTGTGTGTTGATTTTATGAGTGCAGATGTTCTAAAGGTTTTCCTTGAAATTAATCGTGAAATATATGTTTTTTATGTGTCTATAGATTGCATATATTCAATGTTTCAATGTTTGTAAAAGAGTTTTCAGATTTGTTAGAAAAGGAAAATTCCAAAAACCTAATTATTGTAGGAGATTTCAATATTAACAATATGGATAATAGTGAAATGGTAACTACTCGTAGTTACTTGGTATTAGTATCTTCGCATTGACTGGCATGCTTTATCATTGAGCCTACTCAGACTGTTTCGGGTACTTGTCTAGACCATATTTACGGACGTTTTAGAAATATTGCGGTCAGTGGGTGCGAAAAATGCATTTACGATTTAGGGATTACTGACCACTCTTTGACTGGACTCTTAGTAAATATATCAAATAGAAAAAATTATAAAATTTCAGAATCCCCCCAAAGAAAAGGGAAAATTAACTTCAGGAAGCTTAAAACCCTGCTGGCTTATGAGTATTGGAGAATGTTTACACTTGTAGTGTATATCGAGGATATCGATGATATCTTTGGATATCGAGGCTCTTGTTAAAGAAAGTTATACGAAAAAATAAACTCAGATTAAAATGCAATAAGTACTCGTATCCTGATAACCTGGGTTTAAGTGGGAGGTATAAGAAATTGTGCGTGAAAAGGAGATTGCGATTTGTCAAGATACTTACTACCGTACTCAATTCAGCTCAGCAAAGGGAAATCTGAAAAATGAATGGTAGATAGTAAACAGCATACTAAATAAATCAACATTTTCAAAAAAACCTATTGTTTTACGTGTCGATGACTATGATTTGTGTGATAAGCGTGCTGTTGCTGATGCATTTAATTGCTATTTTTCCAATATAGGCTGCAACTTACAACCTTGCTCAGTCCAATTAGATTGTTCTCTTTGTCCGTCAGTTTGTGCTGAAACATTGCAATGTACTAGTTTTGTTTTTTAACCCATAACTCCTCTTGAAATATTAAAAGTTATTGGTACCCTAAAAATCGAATTCGTGTGATACTGATGGTATTACTAACTTTACACTTAAACAAATTGGATGTTTCATAGTGGATGTCATATATTTTTAATAGTTGCGTGTTTGCGGGAGGCCTTCCTGATGGTCTCTAATGCGCAGACGTCATTCCATTATTTAAAAAAGGTTCTGCTACTGAGATCGGCAACTATAGACCCATTTCACTCCTTCCTACTTTCAGCAAAGTTTTTAAAAAACTAATGAAAAATAGGATAGTGAGTTTTTTTAACTAAAACAAATTTGAAAAAGGAAAGACGACGGAGGACGCGCTCTTACAGTATTGTTCTCAAATAATGTCATACCACGATGGAAAAAAATGTATGGCTGGTTTATTTATTGATATAATCAAAGCTTTCGATATGGTTAACCACAATTTGTTGTTGAGAAAACTGGAAAACGCTGGTTTCCGTGGATTTATCCTTAATTGGTTCAGGTCATATCTGGAAAATATGTCGCAGAGAGTTGAGATAGTTGAAATTAGGAGCGAAATTAAGTTCTTGAAACTGGGTGTACCTCAAGCTCCGTTTTGGGTTCAATCCTATATATAATTTATAACAATTCGCTATTTGATCTTAATTTTAAAGGTTCACCTACTGCATTTACGGATGACATAGGCTTCTCTTATGGTCTGAACAGTCCTTTGGTCGTGATTTCTGATTTAAATTGGGATCTAAATCTATTGAGATACTGGTTTGCAAAACATCATTTAGTTATAAGCCCCAAAACTAAAATGATGTTTTTAACTTATCTTCTGCGCACAAATTGGAGGTAAATGTGTATTTTCACGCACCTGAGTGTGAAAAATACAAACTGTCTAACTCTCTGTCTCCCTCTCCCACTTTTTGTAGTAGTCTAAACTGTAGTGATAAATGTTTTTTAATTGAGATAGTCGACGACTTTAAGTACCTGGGGCCCACTCTTGATGCAGTTTGAATGAGTTTTTTGAATCACGCAAACTTATTGAGAAAGTACTTTCGATGCACACTTAGACATATTTACTATTTGCGTAATTTATGCTCATAAAAGCTGTTAGAGATAATTTACTATGGGATTTCCCATTCTAAGCTGCAATACGGAATTACTTGTTGGGGAGGTATCTACCTAAATAAAATACAGCCTTTGCTGATTTTACAGAAATTCATTTTAAGGAAAATTTGTCATTAACCTGGTAGATAACCAAGCCTTCCTTTGTTCTGCGACCAAAAAATTCTTCCATTTCTCCACTTGTATCGTTTTAAGGTGTGAAAAACGTTTTTCATGAAGTCTGGTAACCGTAACTTTCGTCTTATTTCAAATCATAATTTACGGGGAAACATCTCTAACATCTTATTTGTACCTTTTTTCCGCACCACTGCGTATCGTAATTTCTTTTCTTTTTTACCTTATCGGTTGTTTAATAAACTCCCTCAGTCGATCAGGGCAATATCAATGCCCGGAATTTTTATGAAATGCGCTAAAATGTGGCTTTTTGGTTTTAATTTTGCTGTTTCAGAATCTCTAATTTATGATATTCTGGTATAATTATATCTTTTGCTTTTATTATTTTGATACTGCTGCTCTCAACAATTACTTTTGATTGCGTTTTTGATTTACATTTTCTATGAACTAACTTATTACTTAATTTTTTATGAAGTTTCTTTTCGAGAGTCACCCCACCCAAAACATATCTTTTATTATAAATATGTCCATTGAATTGGCATTCGACTCTATTTTATTTTTTTAAATTAAAATATGGAATGTCACCAGCTTTTCTTATTTTTTTTTCCCCGTGACATGAATTATAAGTATGCATTATGCGAGTATATTGATTTGTATCATAAAATCATAAGAAAGGAATTAAAATAAAATAATTAAAATAAAAAATTAAAATATCCGCTATCCCTGAGTCTTTTCTCAGTCTTTGGCCTCAGTGACACGTCCACCATCTCGATTTCCACCAGATCATAGAGCAATCAGTCGATGGTGTCGCTCATCTGTTGATGAATCGACCGTCTCTTCTTTCCATCGGGCTTCATCTCATTAACCATTTCCACGTGGAAGCGGATTTTACTCCCCAACCTATTGAGGGAGCTTCCGGCTATATTGGTTGCTTCTCTTGATTAGTTGCCGTATCACTTGCGCTAGCATGTGAGACCGCTGAGGCGGACACTGGCGATCTGGTCGTCGGGTTATTGATGACGACGCCCGTTTCATCATGCCATTAGCCCAGAAGCCATTTCGCATTTCGGCATTTCAGAATGTCACTTCTAGCTACTGACGTTCCAGAATGACATGCCCACCAGCTCGAAATCAATCAAAATTGTCAGGGTTTCCAAATCGTAGTCCATGTGTGTTGCGGGTCCGTTGCCTTTGCTCTTGGCCGACGGGAAATGTGTGTGAATGAAGAATTAATGTGCAATGTACGAACTCGATAGCTAGCTGGTATTGGAGCAAAGAAACTTGGACTCGGTGTTGCGAATGTGTATTTGACTGATTGCGCTTGGGTTAATATTTTCTGATTTATATGGACTGTATTTTGTGTTGTATTGTGTGATTTACTTAATTTGACTTGTTTATTTTTGAGTTGTGTTGTATATTGTGTGTGGATAAAATACTTGAGATAGAGCGAATGTTTGAATTTGCAATTTTGAGCTCGAAAATATTAAATGTAATTTATTGTTTATTTGTGAACGTTATTGGTTTATGTTAAAGTTTGATCTGACTGTTCAGGTTCGTTGGTTGGTAGTGGGCATAGTTTGTTAATTGACCGTTTAAATTCCCTTGTTGCGTTTTTATTTTCTTGACTCGTGTTAGTGTGTTCTTTCCGGGATATGTCTCTAAATAAGACCAAATTTCCTTGTTTGAGTTGAGGTTGTGATTTCAGCCATTTGGGTCGTTGTTGTAGCCTGGAGAGATACTCCCGTTGCCACTGCTTCCAAAATATTTGCAGATGCCTTTGGATTGTCTACCAGCGATCCACGCAGTTTCTTTTGTCAGTAGTCAGATCTGGTTCTGGAACGGCGAACATTGTCTCCCCAATTAGGAAATGTGCCGGAGTCAGCGGTTGGAAGTCATTGGGATCTTCTGATAAGGGACAAAGAGATCTGAAGTTCAAGCACGCCTCTATATGGGTTAGTAGAGTGGCGAGCTCCTCAAATGTGAGTATCCCATTTCCAACAATCCGTTTGAGGTGGTGTTTGACGCTCTTGACTCCCGCTTCCTAAAGTCCTCCAAAGTGGGGGTTAAGCTGGAGGAATGAACTTCAACTTTGTTCTTTGTATCGCTAATACTTCGGCAATTTCCTACCAACCGTGGGAGGCATCTCTAAGGAAACGTGCGAGTTCCGCTTCTACTCCTACAAAGTTGGTTCCGCAGTCACTATATATCTGACTACGGACGCCTGTACGAGCGGCAAAACATCGAAATGCGGCTAAAAAGGCTTGCATGGTTAGATCCGTTACGGCCTCAAGGTGGATGGCCTTTGTGGCTAAACAAACAAAAATGGTTAAATATCACTTTAAGGTTTTGGCGCCACGACCGTTCTATTTTAATTAATATTTATTGGCCCGGCATAGTCTACCTCTGTGTGCGAAGATGGTTTTGTTATCGTAACTCGGACACTCTGTTCTTCACACACGTTTTCCACCTGAAGGCGGGTGTACCTATCCAGGCCAATACTATTCTGGAGACAGTTCCTACTGAGAACCTGAGAAACGTGATGCAAAAGTTTTGCCAGTATAACCGCTGCACACACACCACGACTGGCGGTGGTAGGCTTACTGGCTTTATAGGTGCGACCTTAGATTTGGATATCAGTATTTGCATGAGGATCTTACCTTCACTGTCTTCAACCCTCAGTTAGAGTGCAGCCCCATATGCCTTCTCAGACGCATTGCTGAACCCATGGATTTGAATGCGCTTGACTCTACCCTCGCTGTATTTTGTTGAAGTTGTCTAGGTCATTGAAAAATTCGTTTCAATCTTTAAGTACCTCCGGTTGAATGGTTTCGTCCCATGAAATCTTTCGGACACAGAGGAGCTGCATAACTTGTTTGCATTCCTAAGGTCTTCACTTCTTGTAAGCAGCCGGATGGTAGAGTAATTCTACCTATGATTTCCCCCGCTGACTCCAACAGTTCCTGCAGCTTCAAAGTCAACATCCCAACCAAATATTCGTGGTTGTTCCCTACTCCTCCTGGTAAGACAACTAAACCTGGGAAGATAAGAATTACAAAATGCTCTGAAGAACGAGAAAACGCACATCTCGAGAGTAATAAAAGTGTTAAAAATAATCGTAGTGTTAACAATAAAATTAAAAAAAGACCCCTGTCCAACTCCCTTCCAAATAAAAAATATGCTTCCAAAAAACGAAGCTCTAATCTCGACCCCAACTGGAGCTTCAAAACAAACTTATTCCCCAATTTTAGTCCTCCCTCCTCACTTATCCGACACAAAGCCCTTACACACCAATCTTCTAATCCCCCAATTCCCCCCGTTCCACCGAAGTCCCAACGCCAACGCGTCTCTTTCAACTTAACCCCAACCACCCATATTACTCCTTCTCAACCTTCTACGCCACCAAACCCAGCTAGCAACCCAATTCCCAACTTCGACCTTAAAACTGGAGCTAAGTACCCTAACTTCATTAACTCCCATACCTTAAACCCCACATCTCATCCCTCGTCCAACTCCATATCCAATCTATCTCCCTCCTCCAATGCTCCTATTCTTGATCCCCTTTTTCCCCCCACTGTTAAACTAACACAGCAAACCAATGGCACTACAGAAAGTCGATATGCTCTCTCTAGGCTCAGAGAACGAAAGATATATGAAAACATTCGTCTCTTTCTTGCCTATTTACATGACAAATCTGACTCGGTCTGCTACGAAGGGAAAACCAAAACCAGCGTCATGGTTTCCATCCAGCAGGAAGGCCTCCCTACCGACCCTATCAGTCTCAGGAACCTTTATGTTAGGTACCACGAGATATTTAACATGTCCCCTCAGAAAGTAGCAGACGACCTTGCTGCATTCGGCAACTATGTTCACTCTAAACGAGTATCACACCTACAACGAAGCCGAGCCGACCACGACAAATTTTTTCGTCCATAACGTGCCTCCCTTGCCAGCGCTTAAACCATCCTGCCTCACACCTCCACCCCACAACATCCCTCTTACATTTTACTACCAGAATGTAAGAGGTCTTCGCTCTAAAACCAATGCTGTCCTACGTCAATCGCATGCTCTTCCCTTTGATATTTACGCCTTGACCGAAACCAATTTGATTCCCGACATAAAGAACCAGGAATTGTTCCCTCCTACTTTTAATGTTTTCCGCGACGACGATACTACCCGCACAAATAAAGATTCCCCCTGTCGAGGCGTCCTACTGGCGATGGACAACAGCCTTAACTCTTCTCCCATTACAATTTCTTCATCCTCTAAAGCCGACTTTGTCGCAATAAAAATATCACTGCCTCTCAAGTCCCTTTACGTTATATGTTGCTACATCCTACCAGCTCAACCTATCGAATCTTACCAATTTGTTATTGATGCGATCGATCATTTAATTGACCTGTCAGACCCCACTGATGATATCCTTATTTTCGGCGACTTTAATCTTCCTCAGCTACAGTGGACTCCATCAGATGATCAATCGTTTTTCATCGCTTCAAATGCCATCTCAGCTAAGGAATGTCTCTTCTTAGATCGCTTAACAGACTCAAGTCTATGCCAAGTCAGTGGTATACCCAATTATATGGGCAGGCAATTAGACCTTATTTTCACAACAGATCCAATTAACTCCTCAGTCTCACTTTGTCCCCTATCTCTCTCAACAGGCGATAACTACCATCCCCCCCTTCTACTTTCATTTTTTCATAACTCTTCATTCCAGTCCACTCCCCCCACAACTCTCTCATCCCACGACTTTCATAAAGCAAACTTTCACAAAATCAGTGAATATCTCAGCAGATCCCACTTTAACTTTCACAACTTAAGTATAAATGATGCCTTATCCATTTTTTATAAAGAAATATTTAATTCTTTTTCCCTTTACGTTCCGTTTTCCCGCCTTAAAACATCATCTACTAGTCCTCCCTGGTATAATCGCAAGCTTCGTTCCTTACGAAATAAGAGAAATAAGTTGTGGGCTGTTTTCCTGCGTACCAGATCCTTTACCGACTATTCCAACTATCTTGGTGCTTATCTTCATTTCACCGAACTTTACGATTCCCTTTACCAGCGCTACCTTAACAATGCGCAAGTCAACCTTATAAACCACCCTAAGTCCTTTTTCCAATTTGTTAACTACAAAAGAAAGTCCGATGGTTACCCTCCTTCCCTCTCTTTCAACAACAGGTCATCAACCGATCCACTCACCATTGCCAACCTATTTGCCACCTTTTTTAAGCAATCCTTCACCAACGACTCCTTTGTACCAGATCCATCCTATTTTAGTTACCTACTGAACTTCTCTAATGGCCCACTTCTCTCTCATATTTTTGATCCGTCTTATATCGAACATAAATTACACCAACTCAATGACGAATTCACACCCGGCCCAGATGGCCTCCCTGCCATATTTCTTAAAAAATGTTCTTCCTCTCTTTCCCTTGCCCTTTCTAATCTCTTCCGTCTATCCCTTTCACAAGGAGAATTTCCTCAGGTTTGGAAAACCTCCTTCATAACCCCGATCCACAAGAAAGGATCAAAGAATGAAATAACCAACTATCGTCCCATCGCTAAACTCTCCCATATACCCAAACTCTTCGAAAGTATTTTGTATGAAGCTCTAAGCTTCCAAAGCAAATCACTTATTTTCCCTAGACAACATGGCTTCTTAAAGGGTAGGTCAACCACCACAAATCTCGTTGAATTCGTATCCTTTGCCCTCTCTGCCCTAGAGGATGGTAATGAAGTCGATGTAGTTGCAACCGATTTTAGCAAAGCCTTCGATAAAATCTCTCATCGGTTAATTATCTTCAAATTGTCTGCCCTCGGCTTTGAACCCATATTGTTAAAATGGATATCCTCTTACCTCGAAAACCGTTTTTACAGTGTTCGTTTTAGGTCAGCCCAGTCTGCTCCATTTTTGGCCACCTCTGGAGTTCCACAAGGCAGCCATCTCGGTCCCCTTCTTTTTATATTAACCATAAATGATCACGATATGATCATCAAACACTCGTCTGTCTCCCTTTACGCCGACGATACCAAATTTTTCAAAACCATTTCCTCTCCCCATGACTCTTTCCTCCTTCAACAAGATCTTGATAGTTTCTCGATCTGGTGCCTCAAAAATTCTTTGGAACTTAACATCGCCAAATGCCAATCCATCACCTTCTCACATAAGCGGAACCAATCTCCTCCCCGACTCTATCTTCTCCATAACCAACCTATCTCCTGCGTACAGTCTCTTCGCGACCTCGGCATTTTGTGTGACAGCGAGCTCAACTTCCGTTTACATATGGATGAGATAATCCTCAAAGCCAACTCTGCACTAGGTTTTGTAAAACGGTGGTCCAAAGAATTCACCAACCCATACGTGACCAGGTCCCTCTATATTACCTTTGTTCGCCCCCTCCTAGAGTACGCCAGTCAAGTATGGTCCCCATATCATCGTGTTCATATCTCGAGAATTGAAAGCATTCAGCGTCGTTTTCTTCGATTTGCTCTTCGAGGTATGCCCTGGGACGATCCTTTTAATCTGCCCCCCTATCAAAATCGTCTCAACCTTATCAACTTAAACACCCTCGAAGATCGCAGAGATGCAGCAGACTTTCTCTTCATTCATCGACTCCTTTCAGGTCACGTTGAATGCGCGTCCCTTCACAACTCCATTTTCCTCAACACTAACCCTCGTAATCTACGTACCCCTCGACTCTTTTATCTACCAACCCACCACACCTCCTATGGCGCGAACGAACCAATCTCCCATATGCTACGTCAAATCAACTCAAACCCTACCGTCTTTGACTTTCACCGCACCACTTCCTACCTGAAATCTGTTCTCCTTCACCACTCCAACCAACCTTAGTTTTAAGTTTTAGTTTAAGTTTATTGTTTAAGTTATAGCTTGTATTAAGCCGAATAAATGGGGGCATTCGCCCCCACCAAAATTAAAAATTAAATTAAATGCTCGTTCACGCTCATGGCTGGGAACTCCCTTCAGAAGCGTCTCGTCGTTAGATATCCACTTTCGTAAGTTGAAAACCGCTGAGCTTAACAATTTTTTAATTTGTTTTATTTTGATTTCAGCTTCTTCAATACTATCACCCCGGAAACGAGGTCATCAACGTGCATTTCATCTTTGCTGCCTTTGGATATTGTGTTGCTGCCTCCCCTGCTAGAGCCTTCAAAGTGCGGATTGCCAGGCATGGAGCGGAAGCCGTGCCAAATATTACTGTCGTAAGGCGGTACATTTTGCAGCGGTTCTGTTTGGTTCCTACTCCAGAATATGAGTTGATAATCCGTATCCTTTTCCGTTACCCGGATTTGGCGGTACATTTTTTCAATATCCGCCGTGAATCAATGTGTACCGATAAAATCTCCAACGCAAAACGATGTTCATGATGTTCTGTTGAAGAGCTGGGCCCTTCATCAGCTGATCATTCAATGACAGTCCTTTTGCATTGTTGAATGAAGTGTCAAATACCACTATGAGCTTTGTTGTCGAACTGCCCTCCTTCAAGACCGCATGATGTGGTAGAAAATAATGCTTCGGATTCGTGATTATATTTTCTCTGACTTATATAACACTATGTGACCCTGCTTAAAGTAGTTATCCATACAGTCAATATATCGGTTTCTGAGCGGGGAGTTTGCTGCCAAACGTTTTTCCATGCTATTAAAGCGTTCTAAAGCTCCGTCTTGTTACCTCACCAGAATAGGATGTACTCCTCTCTTGTATGGAAGCGCAACTTTGGACCGCCCATTTGACAAACGCTTTGTGTTTTGGTCAAAATATTCTTCGCACGTATTATCTTCGAAGTTTTGCACGTGCTCGAACGGTGTTTCCTTGATTTCCCAGAATTGTTTGAGCTGTTCTTTTAGATCGTATGTTTGAAAAAACTTACGGATGGGTACATGGGAAACTGGTGCACTGCCAAACAAAATCTGCGCAACGGGTAGAGTGGTCTCATCGGGTTTGATTATATCTGGTAGTAGGATTTCTGCCAAAACATAACTTCCTAAAAGGATGTCAACTTTAGCGGGTGTAAAAAAGTTCGGGTCTGCTAATATGAGACCATCAATATGATTCCATTGCCTAGTTGGAAAGACTCGGGCAGGGACATGCCCAGCCAGTGACCTATATATGAACGCCCTAGTGGTTGTTTCGAATGAGGAATAAGAAGAAGCAAACGTAATATCTACAGGTGTATGACTATATGCTAAACAATTCCTGCACAGACCTAACCTACCCACAGTTCGACAATGCTAGCTGCTAAGAATCGCTTACACGCATGGCGTCCTGACCATTACCACAAAGCTTGCAGTTATAATTGGAATTGGTTTTGAGAGCGTGAAAGGTGTTTCTTGGAGAAGAAATTGGCAATGCATACGCTAGGCGAGCATACTGTTAAGTGACAGCTCAAGAGCTCGGAATCTAGTTTCTATAAATTGGAAAAATTCAGCAAAGGTAGGTAAATCTTTACTTTTTATTTTCTCTCCTAACCTCTCTTCCCATAGATGTTGAATTTTTGCGTGTAGTTTTTGAAGAAGAATACAAATTAATAAAACGTCTCAATGTTCAACCGCTACTTGCAGATTAGCTAAGCTATGAACCACCTCGGTTGACATGTCCAAAAATTACTTCCCTGCTTCTGTGCGTTCTTGTTTAATGGATGTTTGGTTGAAAGGAAACCTTTTTTTTTTTTTTTTTTTTTTTTTTTTTTTTTTTTTTTTTTTTTTATTTGCACATAAATTTACTTTAACATTGTTTTACCTACAAAGCAAAGTGCTTATCTGCAGGTGGTTGGACATAACACTGATACAGTTCTGAAGTGATTTCAAATTGAAAAGATTAGGTTTAAATACAATTAGTTGTTTGTTTTGAAGTTATATGACTCTACTAATATGACTCTACTTTACATGATGAAATTCAATAAAATGTTTTTTAATCTCTTTTTTCCTTTTTTTAAAATTAGGAATAATTTTCAGTAACGATGGGAGCGAATTTAACAATTTAGGAACAGTGCATCGTAGTTCTTTGTCTCCGTACGAGTTGTAAGCTGTCGGAACTTCTAGCATCCCTTGGGCACGTCTTCGGGTGTTTAGCATGTGGTTGATGGGTTGAAGAAACCGTCGGTCGTCCATGTAAGTTAGGAGTGTTGTCATCTGAAAGATTGCCTTTACATCTAAAACTTTAAAACTTGAATTAGTGTGTCGAATAATTTTAACAAGACGATGCTGTAGGTTAGATATCTTCTCCAGGTGGGTTTTTGCTGCGTTTCCCCAGGCCAGAATCCCGTATCTAATGCGTGACTCTGCCAACGAGTAGTACACTTGCTTTAGTACCTCCATATGTGAGTAACGCTTAAGATACACCATTGCAAATATAGTGCTCTTAAGTTGGAGACGCAGTACGTTGATGTGCTCACGCCACAGGAAATTCTCGTCAATGGTAACTCCGAGGTATTTAATGGTTTTAACTACCTCGATTGTGCTGCTGCTCCTCAGTAATGGACAACGATCATTTCGATGAAAGATTTGAATAACTTCCGTTGGCTTCGATGGCGTCCGAATATGCATCAACTTAGTTTTATTTGCGTTGATCACCAGGCCGTTGTCATGACACCATTCAGATAGGAGGTTGAACTCGTGTTGCAGTATCTTTATGGCTAAGTGCAAGTCCTTGTGTTTTACGACGATTGCGATGTCATCAGCGTAGGCATATGCAGTAGCTTTTTTAAATGTTCTTAATAGTTCATTTGTGAACAGTATAAATAATATGGGGCCCAGTTTGGACCCTTGTGGCACGCCGTATTTGATCGTTCTTTTTTTGCTAAATGTGTCGGATATCTTGACTTGTATTTCTCTTTCACTCAGATAGCTTTTAAGCCAGTTTGCCAGCACTCCTCTCAGTCCTAATCTGTTGACGCTTTCCACAAGTTTTTCAGGAGTCAGGGTATCAAAAGCTTTGCTGAAATCTATAAAGAGCACAAGTACGTGGTGGTTTTTATTCAGTCCAGCATTCACGACGTTGGTAAATTCCCCCAGTAAGGATTGAGTGCTCTTGCACTTTTGAAAACCAAATTGGTTTGGATGAATCACTTTGTGCTTCGACATAAAACAATTAACACGATTAACAACTACCTCTTCCAAACATTTTTCAACCGCTGGTAGAATTGAAATCGGCCTATAATTCTCCATATCTTTTTTAATTCCTCCCTTGTATATTGGGCGAATTATTGAGGTTTTCATTAGTTTTGGCACACAGGACTGACACAAACTATGGTTTACGATCTTCGTGATTATAGGAGTGAGACACATAGCATTTATTTTGAGATCAACTGGTCTAATTTTGTCTGCTCCAGGACCTTTTTTGTCACTCAGTTGACACAGTATTTTGTAAACTTCAGGCTCTGTTGCTTCCTCTACGTAAATACTTTTTTCAAGTTGCCAGTTCTCATGGTTTGAGGTTTTTGTATCACAGATATGAATGATGTGTTCCGCTTGATTTGAAAACCGCTCCGCAAATTCCTCAACAATGTCTTTTAAGCCATCGGCAGCATTTGGAAAATTATTTTTAATTGCTTCGTCTACTGAGCATTTCTTTCTTCCTAGCAGTTCACTCACAATACTCCACGTTTTCCTCGGGTCGCTGTTGGCATTTAAAAACTTTTGCTTGTAGTATTTGGCCTTTATAAGTTGAATGTTCTTAGTAACTGTGTTTCGATATCTTTTGTATTCATCTTCAAACGTCTTACATCTGGGGCTGTTTTTCCACCTCCTATATAACTCATCCCTTTTTTTGCACATTGGGACTATTTCTGGAGTTATCCATGGCTTATGCTTCCGTGTTCTTTTCCTTGTGGTTATTTTACTTGATTCAGCATAAATCTTATTCATTTCTCCTACGAACTTATTATAGAGTGCCTCAACGTCATTTTCTTGAAGTATATGTTGCCAGTCTGTACTCTGAATAAGCTCATTAACTTTTTGCTGATTAATATTTTTAACCTCGGTTTCACATGGTGTTTCAGAGCTATTTAAGCTTTTCGTTGCATATAAAACAACGTAATGATCAGAGAGATCGGTTTCAATAACTGCTGAGAATATATCACGCTTAGTTATGCTGACATATACGTGGTCAATTATCGTCGCTGTGTTATTTAAAACATCAATACGCGTGGGACATTTAATCACGCATGTTAGCCCTTTGGAAGCCATCATCTCCATATATTTTAAAACAAGTGAGTTATTCTCGTCTCTGATGTTAATATTCATATCTCTCAACACGATATTCTCATTATAATTCCATCTAATTCTTCAATAAACCTTCCAACACTCGAGCTAGGTCGCCTGTATATTGCATGTACATGCTTTTGTTCACTGTTATGGCAAATTTCTAGGTGTATGCCCTCGTAGTTTATTGGGCTAGCTGGTAATATTTTGTAAGTTATATTGTCTTTTATAAATATTGCAACTCCTCCTCCTTTCGTCGCATCACGGTTTAGAAATTCAGGATTAAAACCGTCAATGTTATAAAAATTATTTTTTTTTCCGGTATATTTATTTCATTCAACACTAAAATATCGACGTAACATAGACATTTTCGATTTCCGCTATAAATACATCCCACGTTTTGGTGATCGATCTAATATTAAAACTGACACAACAAAAATTCATTTTTTCCAAATATTTCTTTTCGATGCCGCTAATACCATGTATTACCCTAAAGTCAACATCAGCTTCACTATATGTGTTTTCCATTTGATTATTTTATTTCGATTCTCTCGATATGTATGACGTACAACAACAATGATTAGTTGTTCATCTTATTTGCATGGTCGCAAGACCCGATGTGTATGGATTCGCCGTTTTCGTTTTTTTTTTCTAATATTTTGCCGGCTGTTTCCCACATAAACCTCCAGCTGCACTCTCTGGCTTTGTTTTTTGCTAGCCAAAGAAGGTGCTTATTAGTAGGTGTGAGATGATTGTTAACATAAATTGATGCTTCGATTTCGGGTGTTGTACTTGGAACAGGGGCATTGCAAGTATTTTCTCTGATCTTCTTCAGTGGAATACTCCGCATTGTTTTTGCTTTTTTAATTAAATTTGTTTTGCATGTGTGGCTTGCGAAGCTGACGATGATCGTTGATTTGTTTGGATTTTTTTTGTTGGTTCGGTAAATGTCAGTGATATCTGAGTTGTTTATGTTTTGGTCCAATGTTTTGCCGAGTGCTTGGACAACTTCGATTAGATTTTCGTTTTGTGTTGGCGGAATATTTTTAATTTCTATGTTGTTTTTTAATAATTGTTGTTCGAGGCTGTTAATTTTCGTTTCCATTAAATAAATTTGTTGGTCCTTTTTCTGGTTGCTTTCCTTTAGTTCCTTTATTTCGTTGTAAAGTTTTTTCAGTGCTTCATTGTTGGTTGTCATGTGCTGCTTTATGTCTTCATATTTGTTGGCCATAAATTCACAACTTGTGTTGATGTCTGACATTTCTTTACGCATTTTTCGCATTTCATATAGAAGTGTGTCGTTGTTAGTGACTTTTAGTGCTCCTATAGTACTTGTTGCTGGATTTTCAATTTGCTGTGCAACTTCAGGGGAACTTACGCTTCGCATTCTTTTCGATTGGGGTTGAATCGAAGTTATTTCAGCCGGTGTTTTGGGTGCAGAGAGGTCTGCAAGTTCCTTTCTACAGGTTGAACATCTCCATTCCTCCTTCCTAGCAATGCTCATTTTTCTGTAGGATTTTTCTGAAATGGAGGTACATCCATAGTGCATTTTTCGGTCACATCTGTGTCATGTTACGAAATCTCCATCGGCGGGGAGGTCGGAGAGGCATTCACTGCATGGATCCATATTGTACATGGGTACTGTAGTGTGGGTGTTTGCGGGAGATAAAATAAGTGAGTGGGAGAGGAATTGCTGTTTAAATGGTGTTGAGGGGGAAAACAAATTATTCTTTCTCTGCTTTTATAAGGGCTTATGGAATTTTTTTTATAGAAAAAAGAGTATACAAAGTCACTGTCTTTAGCACACTATGGTTTATTCTGAATTCGAAATAAATAAATTAATCAATTAAAAATCCGCGTTTGCTCACACCGGAGAATAAGCGCAATCACTATCACTATCACTGATGAACTCTGATTTTGGTGGGGGCGAACGCCCCCATTTATTCGGCTTAACACAAGCTATAGCTTACAAATTTAACTTAAACTAAGACTTAAAACTAAGGTTGGATGGAGTGGTGAAGGAGAACGGATTTGAGGTAGGGAGTGGTGTGGTGAAAGTCAAAGACGGTAGGGTTTGAGTTGATTTGACGTAGCATACGGGAGATTGGTTCGTTCGCGCCGTAGGAGGTCTGGTGGGTTGGTGGATAGAAGAGTCGAGGGGTACGTAGATTACGAGGGTTAGTGTTGAGGAAAATGGAGTTGTGAAGGGACGCGCATTCAACGTGACCTGAAAAGAGTCGATGAATGAAGAGAAAGTCTGCTGCATCTCTGCGATCTTCAAGGGTGTTTAAGTTGATAAGGTTGAGACGGATTTGATAGGAGGGCAGATTAAAAGGATTGTCCTAGGGCTCGTAGAGCAAATCGAAGAAAACGGCGCTGAATGCTTTCAACTCTCGAGATATGAACACGATGATATGGGGACCATACTTGACTGGCGTACTCTAGGAGGGGGCGAACAAAGGTAATATAGAGGGATCTGGTCACGTATGGGTTGGTGAATCCTTTGGACCACCGTTTTACAAAACCTACTGCAGAGTTGGCTTTGAGGATTATCTCATCCATATGTAAACGGAAGTTGAGCTCGCTATCACACAAAATGCCGAGGTCACGCAGAGATTGTACGGAGGAGATAGGTTGGTTATGGAGAAGATAGAGTCGGGGAGGAGATTGGTTCCGTTTATGTGAGAAGGTGATGGATTGGCATTTGGCGATGTTAAGTTCCAAAGAATTTTTGAGGCACCAGATCGAAAAACTATCAAGATCTTGTTGAAGGAGGAAAGGGTCATGGGGAGAGGAAATGGTTTTGAAAAATTTGGTATCGTCGGCGTAAAGGGAGACAGACGAGTGTCTGATGATCATATTGAGATCATTTATGGTTAATATAAAAAGAAGGGGACCGAGACGGCCGCCTTGTGGAACTCCAGAGGTGGCCAAAAATTGGGCGGAGTGGGCTGACCTAAAACGAACACTGTAAAAACGGTTTTTGAGGTAAGAGGATATCCATTTCAACAGTATGGGTTCAAAGCCGAGGGCAGACAATTTAAAGATGATTAACCGATGAGAGATTTTATCGAAGGCTTTGCTAAAATCGGTTGCAACTACATCGACTTCATTGCCATTTTCTAGGGCAGAGAGGGCAAAGGATACGAATTCAACGAGATTTGTGGTGGTTGACCTACCCTTTAGGAAGCCATGTTGTCTAGGAGAAATAAGTGATTTGCATTGGAAGCTTAGAGCTTCATACAAAATACTTTCGAAGAGTTTGGGTATATGGGAGAGTTTAGCGATGGGACGATAGTTGATTATTTAATTCTTTGATCCTTTCTTGTGGTTCGGGGTTATGAAGGAGGATTTCCAAGCCTGAGGAAATTCTCCTTGTGAAAGGGATAGACGGAAGAGATTAGAAAGGGCAAGGGAAAGAGAGGAAGAACATTTTTTAAGAAATATGGCAGGGAGGTCATCTGGGCCGGGTGTGAATTCGTCATTGAGTTGGTGTAATTTATATTCGATATAAGACGGGTCAAAAATATGAGAGAGAAGTGGGCCATTGGAGAAGTTCAGTAGGTAACTAAAATAGAATGGATCTGGTACAATGCAGTCGTTGGTGAAGGATTGTTTAAAAAAGGTGGCAAATAGGTTGGCAATTGTGAGTGGATCGGTTGATGACCTGTTGTTCAAAGAGAGGGAAGGAGGATATTGACCTAAAACCGCTGATGGTCGTATCTGTCCATTAGGACAGTCCAAGCCTTGATGTAATATCCATTATCGATGCCTAAGCAAGAAAGGAGTCTCTCAGCTGCGCCTGAAACACTGGTTTTCAGATAGTGCATTTCCTGGATCTCGGAAAGGGTCGAATTGTGATGAATCAGAGAAACAAATAGATCCCGAAAAGACCTCCACGTCTCGAAGTTCCCAGCGAAAGTTGGAATATTAATTTTTGGCAGCCAAATATCGTAACTCCTACAGACAGCGGATGAAGAATCTGTCTCTACGGCGGTGTCATCCTTCTCCTGGGTAGCCTTGACTTTGTCTCTGGCATCCAGTAAATCGCTTCGGTATTGGAAATACGTTTCACGTATTTGCTCGTAGATCACCTCAATTTCTTCCAACTGCTTAAATTCTTCTTCGGGAATTTTGTAGAAAAGATCCTCATACTGTTTCAAAGCAGATACAATGGTTGTCTCTAACATATCTAAACTACCTGATATAGATATAATTAACCGTGCGCTCTTTTGAACCCCTCTTAGAAAAATTTAACACATCTTTTTCCAATTGCTTCAGAAAACGACTCAAAACATCACATTACATGGTTATCTTATTAAATTCACACACAGGAAAGTAAAAATAATAGACTTCACTTACTTGTTTTAAGCGATGATCCTAAATCCACTTTTAAATTTTTCAGCTTTCTTATCCTAGGGTTTGGTATTCGGCTCTCAATCCTGTACTTCCAAATGGATGCTTAAATTTCCTCAGATTTATGATATGAAAGGTATATAAATTTTTTATTTTTTTTATGCAATTGTTTCTAAACACACACACTTCGATTTTTAATTTTATTTCATTTTATTGTATTTTTCTTTCAGTGTAGCGACGAAATAAAAACGAAAATTCGGTGTGAAATGGACCAAATGTGGAGCTGGCAATTTTAAGCTCGAGTTTTTGACGAAGAAAAAATGAATCGGTGACGACCGTTGGAAGAAATACAGTAATTGCGGAAAAAATGAAACTATCCGTTGTTGAGATTAAAACATTATAAAAAAAAGTTTTAGATTTTCTTTCATTGCATTTCTTTGACATTTGAAAAAAATGTCTCTTTGTGGAACGCTTTATTGTAAATGCGTTCAGTGGTTGTTCGTGGATGCATTCGCTGCATTCTTGGTGACGTCATTGAAGCCAACACATACCGTTGACTTGCTGATGAAAGGATCGACATGCGTCATACCATAAGTTTCCTATTGGTTAATGAGGATCTGTTAGCATTGTAAATCAATTTGACGTCCTCCTAATATCGATGACCTAATCCATAATAAGTTGTATTCCGTTCCTCTTACAATTAATAGTACGTAAATTAATAGGGAATCATTTGTATGCACCGAGGGCGTTCCGTACTGCACCGACTCGACCTCATTTGCATATGGTGGTATTTCTATCTAATGATGACCCGAGGTTGGTATTACTATAATTAAACCGTTTTTGCCAATTGACTTGCGTAGACAATCTCGTTGATCTGCTCTTTGATAATTAAGACTTGGTTAAGAATACCCTGTTCAGATTTCGCCATGCTTGTAGATCTTATTTCGTTGTTGGATCTCTCAATTACCCAGTTGATTTTGTGCATGATGTCCTCAGTTATGTTAAGAATTCTTTCGTTTTTTTTATACTAACTGTTATTGATATCTACAATGTCCTGCTTATTTTGGATTTTGTGCCAATCAGTTCCGTCAGGATTTCCCGCTATCCATTTCCATGCTGTATGTGCTGAAATTTGGCTAAGATGGCAACGGCCTTCCTTTCACATTCTTTGATATTAGCTTTCACTGCTGCAGTTATTTCCTCAGTTAGAGCTTGGAAATATTTCAAATTGATGACGTGTACGAGGTTGAAATGCCCATTGATAATTATTGAATTACTTACGTACAAAAAAAAATTAATGTTGAAGAGCAAAGAAAAATGCTTGCGTTTGTTTCAAAAGCTCGGAACAGAAGAAAGAACTCTTACTGTTCATTTATTGACGTTTGAGTGAAAAACGTTCAAAGAGAAAGAAGTTACAATTTTTTTTTGTATTACATAGAGATAACGTGATACTGAACGGCTCTTAACAATAATCCATCCATTCCCTTCGTTTATTAATACGATCGGTGATTGATACTCATAGATATGGAAACCTTGTGCTGATACAAAAAAATAACCTAGAAGATATATGTATTCGTATACTTAAAGTGTTTTCCTTTCATTAATTTTATATATATGTATATATATATATATATATGTATGTTTCAAAGGACTTAAAAAATAAAAGGAACAACTTAAACAGCGGAAATTTATAATACATGTGAAGAGTATACAAAAGGTATGCCTAACATAAGCGATAATCTTATTCGATCTTAATTTAAGTTTAAATTCCTGGGATACAAAGTAGTTTAACATTATATCTTATTTAGACTTATCAATTAAGTTACACCAAATAGAATTTTATTTTCGGCGTTTTTCCTCTTCCTTATAATTTCATTATAACAATTTGTTCTTTCGTGAAAAGTCCTGGACCACGTGTTTTTATGTTGGAGTTTGTACAAATAAGTGTTTTTATATATAAATTCTGTGTACAATATTTCTTCATATGTTTACTTTCTTCATTTATTACATACATTTACGGTTTTTTTTTCATGTTATTATTTAAATTGTAAATACAACATGAGTATGTAGTTTATATAAAAGTATGATTTGATTTTGATTTGCGGCCCGGGTCAACCCCGGACAGATTTATTAAGCTTATTGCAAGCAAATACATATGTTACTTAAAACAAACATTTTTACTTCAAAACTAAAGGGTGGCAGCGGTTAAAGAAAGTTAGAACGTGAGGTATAGGTAGAAATAAGTATGTTTTTGAGGGAGAGTTTGCTGAGATGGTAGTCGAAGAGAGGTAGAATGTCATTAACTTCGCGAAGCATCCTAGATATTGGCTCCAGGTGTCCGTAATTCGTTCTGTGAAGATTAAGCCGGAAAAGTGGCACAGACCTAAGATTGCGGGATTGGTGTTAAAAGAAATAATTTGAAGTAAGGAAGGACAATCGATATTACCTACTAAAATTTGATGAATAAAGAGAATGTCGGCAACTTTTCGGCGTATAGAAAGGGGTTGTAAATTTATAAGTTTCAGCCGGTCAGTGTAAGGTGGTAAGTTTTGGTTATCATCCCAGGGAAGACCACGTAAAGCAAACCGTAAAAACCTGCGCTGAACAGCTTCTATCCGGAAAATGTGAGTTCTGTAGTAGGATGACCAAACTTGGCTGGCATATTCAAGAAGAGGCCTAACAAAGGTTATGTAAAGTGATTTGGTAACATAAGGATTGGAAAACTCCTTAGACCAGCGCTTGATAAAGCCAAGGGCAGAGTTGGCTTTTTTTATTATACTATCAATGTGAGAACGTAAACTGAGTTCCTTATCGCAGATAACACCTAAATCACGCAACTGATTCACTAAGGGAACAGGCAGATTAAAGATTAGATAGCAACGAGGTGAAGTAGGGAGGCATTTACGGGTATAAGTTATAGCCTGACACTTATTATCGTTAAGCTCAAGAAAATTCTTCTGACACCATGTAGAAAACCTGTCTAGATCTTGCTGCAGCAGTAGGCTGTCTGAGGAAGATGATATATATCTAAATATCTTTATATCATCCGCGTAAACAGATATGTATGAATTTTTAATGATACAAGTAACATCATTAATGGTCAGAATAAATAATAAGGGACCAAGGTGGCTGCCTTGGGGGACACCAGAGGAGGTTTTAATTGGGTCAGAAACCATGGACCTAAATAGAACATAGTAAAGTCGTTCACTTAAATAGGATTGAACCCAAGTTATAAAGTTTATCTGGAAATCAAGAGTCTTTCATTTTAGAAGGATTATATCATGAGCAATTCTATCAAAGGCTTTGCTGAAATCGGGGGCAATCACATCAACTTCATTTCCAGATTCCAGTGCACATAAAGTGCTTGATACGAATTCCGTTAAGTTGGTGGTCGTAGATCTGCCTTTGAAAAATCCGTGCTGGTTTAGGGAAACAACAGATTTACAATGGAAAAGCATTATGTCATAGATAATGCTCTCAAAAAGCTTAGGTATGCAGGACAACTTAGCAATTGGTCGATAGTTGGAAATATCGTCTTTTCTACCTTTTTTATGTAGGGGAATAATAAACGACCTTTTCCAGGTTGATGGAAATAATCCCTGGGTGATAGGAAGCTGAAAGAGAGCTGTAAGAGGTTGGGCTAAATGCATTTGACATTTCTTTAAAAATATAGGGGGAAGATCATCAGGGCCAGCAGAATAATCATCATTGAGTTTTATTATTTTATCTCTAACTTGCTCTAAAGTTATAGACACCGATTCCAAAGCTGTTTGTGGGCAGCTGTTTAAGTAGGGAAAGTAAGAATGGTCTGGCTCTAGGGAATGGATGGCGAACGCTTGGCCAAAAAAGATTGCGAAGAGATTTGCAATAATTTGGGGATCGCCCGAGGACTTATCAAGAAAATTTAGAGATGATGGATAGTTATCCGATTTGCTTTTAGCTTTGATGAACTGAAAGAATCTTTTGGGGTCGGAAATGAGTGTGTGGTCCATTCGGTTTAAATCGTTGTTATAGAGAGTTTGGCAAAGTACAGAGAAATTTATTTGCGCAGACTGGTAGTAGAAGAAATCGGTGTCGGAACGCGATTTTAAATAAGAATGCCAGAGCTTATTTCTCTTGTTACGAAGAGATCGCAGCTCTTTATTATACCATGGTGGTGACGATGAGGGATTCCTTTTGGGTAAAAAAGGCACATATTGGGAGAGACATTTTAAAATTTGGGTATAAAAGGATGAAAGAGCATCGTTTACCGTAAGGTTAGGGTTATTGTAGAGAAAGTTAAAATTGACCATACTGAGGAGGTTGTTCAGTTTGGCGTAGTTAGCCCTATGAAAATTAGAACTGTAAGAATATTCATAGGAAACGGAATTAAAACCATTGTCATATGTCAGCGTAAGAGAAAGGGGAGGGTGGTAACTATCCAACTTAGAAAGCAGATGTTTACTTTCTAAAACGACGCAGTTATCTGTATCAGTGGCGAAGACTAGGTCGAGTTGTCTGCCGATATTATTGGTGACACCACTTAATTGATGTAGACCAGAGTCAGTTAGGCAGTCGATGAAAAGATTTTCTTTATCGGAGGTAGGATTTGTTGCAGTATAGTAGGACTGATCAGTCTGAGTCCATAGAAGCTTAGGTAGATTAAAATCACCTAAAAAAATAACAACGTCATTGGGATCAGCAGCATTAAAAATGCAGTCGATTGCATCAATAGCTAGCTGGTAACCTTGAATTGGTTGAGAGGGGCGAATATAGCAGCAACAAATATATAGGTTGCGTTTGCAAATAGGAATTCTAGTGCAAACAAATTCGAAGAATGCAGTGGACGATTTTTTAGACTAGACTCGAGACGAGAGTGTATAGCTAGAAGCACACCACGGCCATACATTCTCCTCCTTATCTGGACCATCGTCACGGTGTAAATCGAAGTCTTGGGAAAATAATTCATTATTCATAATATCAGGGGTGAGATTGGTTTCTGTGAGGGCAAAGATGTCGTAAGGCAGAATCTGCGAATTAAGATATATAGCAGAAATCTTACTTCTGTTACGTTTTGATAATACAGGGACAGATATTTGGGAGGCTTCGGCAAAGAATTGAGTGGTGGGTTAGGAGCGATGGTAGTTTTTGAAACTAGACCGTGTTCTCTGGAGGTGTAGTATCCGTTTGGAGCTAACATGTGATGCAAAAGAAGAGCGATCATTAGTCACGTCATCAGGAGTCATATCTAATTGCTCATGAAAACGTATAAAAAGTTACCGCAGATTATTACGATTAGTGGGGAGGCCTTCTTGCAGAATGGAAACCATTGCATTGGTTTTCGTTATACCGTCGATACAGACAGAGTCAGGCTTATCATGCAGGTAGGCGAGATATAAGCAAACATTATCATATAATCTGCGGTCTCTTAAACGAGAGAGAACATATCGGCCATTGTTCAGAATTGTCCATCAACACACTCACCCTGATAGTAAAAACGATTCCAACAACAACAATATTATCAAATGTCAATGTAATGTGAAAAATTAAAAATGTCATATTAAGAAGTCAAATAAAATTCATTACCCTTTATAACGTTGGCAGGAAAAGATCGTTTTATTTGTACATACATCTCAAAACTTAACATTTTGTCTAGCAACCCGAATATGTTCCCGCAAATAAATAAAATATTTCGGAGAAATAATCAGAACGACCTTCCATGTCTTAAAATCGCCAGAACGACGAACAACGAACAACGAACAAATACTTGTAGCAGCAGGCATAGATCCAAATGGGGCTGTTGATGATGACAACTTCTTTGTGATCGAGGATCCGCAGGAGCAGGTAGAGGCTATAGGAGTGACTTTCCAGGAAGTGTACAAGGCGAATGTTATCAGTGGCCCGAACCACGATCTGGAGAATCGAGTCCTTTTGCACAATTTCTACCTTCGAAATGAAATTGTGAATTGGCGATTCGAGAGCTCGGGTTTCACCCAGTTCAGTGACGCGAATATGGCAAATAATGTCATCACCAACGATAGGGTACTACCCCCGTTCATTTCGAAGGAAGAGCTCCAAACGATCTTCGAATCACTTAAAAGTAAGAAATCAGTGGGAACCGATGAAATACCGAACATTGTGCTTCGACATCTCCCTCTAGAAGCGGTGAACATTTATACCACCCTGTTTAATAATGCAATGAATAATGCACATTATCCAGCGCATTGGAAAACTGCGGTGGTACATCCCATCCCCAAAAGGGATAAAGACACTTCCAATCCGGCGAATCTCCGATCGATCAGTCTTCTTCCAAACATCAGTAAGGTGTTCGAGAAGGTGATCAATAGAGTCCTGACTAAATGGGTTGAGGACAAACATATAGTTCCGGATAATCAATTCGGTTTCAAGGCGGGTCATGATATCATTCATGCTGCGTCGAAACTGGTTTCTGATATCCAATGGAACAAAGGCAAGAACCAGTGCACTGGTGCCTGCTTGATTGACTTGGAGAAAGCCTTCGATACCGTATGGTTAGATGGACTCTTTTTCAAGCTGGACAGGTTGGGCATTAGTAAACCACTGCTGTATATTCTTTTCGATATGCTCTCCAGTAGACAGTTCATCGTGAAGAATGGCGATGTGATTTCTGCTGGAACATTTAACATTAAATACGGTCTGCAACAAGGTGCGGTAAATTCGCCGATCCTTTTCAACATTTACACGAGTGATCTGATAGGTTCACTTCACCATGCCATAGCGTACGCAGACGACATAATCGCGTACAGATCAGGTCCAAAGATTGAGGTCATTAATATGCTTTTGCAGCGTGACTTCGACAAAATTAAGCGATATTGCGATGACTGGAAGTTGAAAATCAACTTTCAGAAGTCGGAAGCCATTCTGTTTAGGACCCCTTTGTCTGGGGCCTCTAGGGATACCAGAAAGAATTGGCGAAAGTTCTCGATAGTGGGGCAGCACGGGCAGCCACTTGTTTGTCGAAATGTAGTCAGATACTTTGGGATCTGGCTAGATCAATTTCTGTATTTTAACAAACATATAGATGTTGCTCTGGCCAGAGCAACATGAGGGATGTTGCTCTGGCCAGAGTAACATGAGGGATGTTGCTCAGCAGCACTTTTGGTGGCTTGTTGAAGGGGAGGATGCTTCGTCGTCGAACTCCTTCAGTGATATGTAGCTTCATGTGAAGCAAAGTGGGCCAGCCTAATTTTTTTTAGCCATGGCCGGCTTACATAGTTTTAGGTAGGTTTAAGTTAAATTTTATGAAAAAAAAATATATAAAAATAAAAATAAATAAAAATATAAAATGAAAAAAAATATATATATATATATATACATATATTTATATATGACGTATATATATATTATGTATATATATATATATGCATGTAGATGTAAGTAGGTTAAGTAGATTAAGATTTAGTTTTAGGTAGTATGTAGGCTTTTAGTTTTAAGTTTTATAATAAAATTAAAATAATCCATGTACTAAGTTTTTGAACATGTTTTCTTAGTTTAAGCTATAGTTAAGTCACTAAGTTATAAAACCCATCATAAACGTCGAAAGACATAATTTTTAAGTATTATTTTTAACTTAGAGTGCCCGCATGGGGCCAGTAAGTTAGTATAAGATAATTTTAAGTTATTTAAGCTAATTTTTAAGCGTTTTTTTTTTGTCTAGCATGTAAGAGTAAATTAAGTAATATAATAAAAATGCATATAAACTGAAACTGAAAAACTTAACATTTTGTGGTTTTTATTTTAACTATTCAACACGTAACATTTGGTCCTTTCGAACCGTAGTTGTGAATCGGTTTAGAAAATAAAAGTTTTCAATTCTAATTAATTAGTCAATAATTAAAAATTAACGTGAAATAAAAGTAACTTAATGTAAATTAACATTTTTAATATTTGGACATAATACAAAAGTGCAAATCGGTTTCCCGAGTCGATTAATTTAATTCAGTGTTTAATAAAAAAAATTAATTAAATCTACGCAATTTTTCCGTTTGGGGGAAGATCCTGATTCCGTTTCCGGAGACCGTTTTTTCCAGCGTACGGCTTTCATACCCATTGGAATCAACAGCAATAGTTACGGTACAAATACCGGTGTGTGTTCCATAGGCACCGCTTCGTGCTACGGCTTTCCTATATACGGTACACATATCCGTTGACACCAACCGCAACAATTACGGGGCAAACACTGCTGTTTTTTGCTAATATCCAGACTTTCTTGAAACCGAAATCTGCAATTAAGTTAGAAAGTAAGTACAATTTAGTACATTAGAAAATCAAATCTCTTTTCTTACCTCGAATTAATTTTTTTTTGTGTGGCAAAATGAGCACAATGGAGAGATTACAAAAAAATATCTTCACTCAAATGCAAAAGGATTTTACGAATTTTGGGAAACGGCCTGAAGCACAGCGTACAAAAAATTATCTCAGCGCTCGGATAAACATCTTGGATAACAACTTCAATGCTAGCTCCGAGTATAACAAGGAGGCAGTTTCATCAAAGGATGCTGAATTCGAGAAGAATTAGAGAAGCTGTTCGACAAAATAAAGGATTTGTATGTGGATTACCGGACTGCACTGATGGATAGCATCGAAAAATTGGCAGCAACATCCGAAGCAGCAACAGATAAGCATTCAGAATCAACGGTGAGTACTGTGGAAACAAATAATGGTCATTCTAGAGATTTAAAATTGCCTGTTATTAATTTACCTACGTTTTCTGGGAGTTACGAAGATTGGAGATCATTCCATGACCTTTTTGTGTCTCTTATCCATACAAACGAGTCCCTTTCTGAAATTCAAAAACTCCATTTTCTAAAATCGACTGTCACAGATGAGGCTGATAGGTTAATACAGCATTTAGGAATTACACAAGGGAATTATGAGAAGGCATGGACGATCTTAACTTCGAGGTATGATCACAAACACATGCTCGTCAATGCTTAGCTAAAGCTTTTCTTCAATCAACCATTTTTAAATCAAGAAACTGCGACAGGGATAAAGAAGCTATTGGATACAATCACAGAATGCCGACATTCACTCCATAATCTTGATCTTCCGGTTGAGCAATGGGACTCAATCCTCATTTATTGTATGCTGCAAAAACTTCATGTAATGACTCAACAGTTGTGGGAAGAGAAGTTAGGGATAAATAAGTCTTTACCTGCTTACCAAGAATTTTCGGGGTTTCTTGAAGTAGTCGAGCAACAAGGGAAGAAAGGAAGTAACCTTCGGAGATTAGAACCAAGGGCCAGCTCTTTTCACATTAGGCCAAAACAAAAGGAGCAGTTTCGGTGTAAGGTCTGCAACAAAAATCCACATTCCCTTCGTTCGTGCAATCGTTTTCTTAGAATGGATATAGGTTTGCGAAAAACAACTGTCGAGAGAATAGGGGTGTGTGAAAATTGTCTCTCTTATAGTCACAGTACCCAGCATTGTCCAAGTCGAACGCGGTGCTATTTTTTCCAGCAGCCACACCATTCCTTGCTTCACTACTCTGCACATTTGCCTAACACAAACTCACAAAACCCCCATTTACACACTCAACATACTCCACACCGTTCTACAACTTACAATCAACACAACACTACACACTCTAACTTACTACATAACTCAGTATCTTATAATATCTTTGCAAATGGGCACACAACTGCCCCTACTACACAATCCTGTCAAGTCCCTACTCTAAATGCCAACACCGCGTCTTTTCACCCATCTGATCGTGTTCAGGAGTATATCACACCTTGAGAGCCTTAATAGATCCTGGTTCGGAAGCAACCTTTATAACAGAATCTGCCGTACAACTTTTGAGATTGAAAAGTCGTCGAACATTCGTTGAGGTATCAGGGCTGGGGTTGGTCAGCAGCGGTTCATGTCACAATTACATATGTTGACATTGCGATTGGGTCTCTACACTCGACTTTTAAGACAAACACACGCGCTTACATATATAAGTCGCTGACTGGCCTTCTTCCAGCCTGACTTTCCAGCCGTGGAAGCACATAAACGAGTTGGTATTAGCAGATCCCGCTTTCAATAAGCCAGCCCGAGTCGATATACTCCTAGGTAGTGATGTTTATATTGACTTTATCCTTCCAGAAATAGTTCGAGGAGAAATATTTGCATCGCCTATCGCCCAAAAAACCCAAGTTGTTCCAACGAATCCTCCAAGAAAAGTCCAAAGCTTCCACCAAAGTTTAAGCCTAGAGGAGCAATTAATAAAGTTTTGGGAAATGGAAGAGACACCATTCAAAAGGGACTTATCAAGAGAAGACCAGGCCTGTGAACGGTATTACATGCAACACTCTAAGCGCCTGCCCGATGGGCGTTACGAGGTATCGCTTCCATTTAAGGAAGGAAGACAACCTGAGCTTGGATCCTCAAAAGGAGGGGTCTTGTGTAGGTTTCTTCAGTTGGAGAGAAAGTTTGAGCAGAACCCAACACTACACAGGTAATATAAGGAATGTATTAACGAATACTTACTTCTCAACCAAATGACAGAAGTTGATGTTGACAACGACGAAGTCCTTAAAACACCGTTTCACTATTTCGTACCCCACCATGCAGTTTTTAAAGATTCCAGCTCCACCACTAAGCTACGAGTTGTCTTCAATGCGGCTACAAAGACCTTAGACGGGACGTCGTTAAACCAGCATCTTCACAATGGACTTAATTTTCAAAATAATATTATAGATATAATCTTAAGGTGGAGAATTTACAAATTTACCTTTACTGCAGACGTGGAAAAAATGTACCGGCAGATACGTGTAGCATATCAGGACTCCTATTATCAGCTCGTCTACTGGCGTGATAATCAAGAAGAGCCAATCAAGATTTATCGGCTACTAACAGTGTCATTCGGTACAACATCAGCACCCTATCTAGCCATTCGAACTATCAATAAATTGGCTACTGATGAAGAGCACAGATATCCTCTTGGAGCAAGAATGATTCAGCAAGACATGTACGTGGATGACCTTATAAATGGGGCTGGTTCTGTAGAAGAAGCCTTGCGTAAAAAAGAAGAAATCCAAGCTTTGCTTTCCTCAGCAGGGTTCATCTTAAGAAAATGGACGAGCAATTCCGTTGAAATTGTCCATCATATACCGGCAGATCAGCGTGAAGTCGACTTTTCGCTTCCCTTGGGTTCACCCGAACACATAAAGGCTTTAGGTGTTAAATGGTTTCCTCTAGAGGACTCATTCTCATTCCAAAACATTTGCTGCGACACATCCGAGGTGACGAAAAGGTCCATTCTTTCAGTAACTGCGAGATTGTATGACCCATTAATATGGATCTCACCCTGTATCATAAAGGTCAAAATAATGATGCAGCAATTATGGTCTCGAAAATTAGACCGGAACAAACCAATTCCTCCAGAACTGAACAAAGATTGGTCTATCTTCCGCAGAGAACTTTCGTTACTTGAAGGGATACGAGTTCCTAGATGGATTAACACACACAACACACAGCAGGACATAGAAATACACGGATTTAGTGACGCATATCAGCGAGCATACGGGGCTGCGGTATATCTTCGCGTTTAGGACTCTGAAGGTAGGATCCATGTACATCTGCTCCTGTCAAAAACAAAGGTTATACCTCTGAAAACGGTGAGCCTGCCACGTCTTGAATTGTGTGGAGCAGTAATCCTGGCCAGTCTCTTGGATTACACATCTACTGCCCTTGGTTTCAGCACGGTTCGTAAGTATGCCTAGGTGGATTCGACCATCGTTTTAGCATGGATTTCTGCACCTCCATCCAAATGGACCACATTTGTCAGCAACCGGGTAGCAGAAATACAGACGCTGACAAACGATGAGATCTGGAAACACGTCCCAACACAAATTGACCCAGCTGATCTGGCATCGCGCGGAGTTCTACCGTCAGCTCTGGTAGAATACAACCTTTGGTGGAACGGTCCAGAGTTCTTGCACAACAGCTGTAATTTTCATTATCCTCAACAGCCCACTGACCTAGAAACTGAAATAGAAAAACGGTCAATTCGTGAGCATTGCGCAATTAGGGAAGAAAATAAAATAAGTTTTTTGATTCAAAGCCATTTAAAATTATTAAAGCTTTTAAGACTTATTGCACTTTGCAAAAGGTTTATTTTTAATATTAGACAGGCATGCAATGATAGAAACCATGATGTTCTCTCGCCTTTAGAAATTTTTACAGATACACTTCTGGTAACACGGATAGCACAAGGTGAGATGTTCGACGCAGAAATTGCAAGTAGGAAGGCTGGAACAAGCGGCAAGCTAAAATCTTTAAACCTTTTTTTCGACAAGGATGACATCTTGCGAGTAGGAAGAAGGTTGCAACATTCAAACCTGACTTACGACCAACAGCATCCGATCATCCTCAGCCCAAATCATCACTTCACTCAGCTGCAACTTCGTGATGCACATGAGAGGACTTTGCATGGAGGAATCCAGAAGATGATGGCATACTTGCGAACCAAATACTGGATATTGCGTTTTAAGAGTTGCGTCAAAAAATTTATACATAACTGCACTATTTGTTTTCGCTTCCGAACCCGACCAGCACAACAAATGATAAGCAACTTACCAGCTCCCCGAGTTTGGAAAGGACGAGGTTCAAAGATATTTAAGGGATACTTTGCCATATTCATTTGTCTTGCTACTAAAGCTATCCATATTGAGCTGATAAGTGATCTTACCACTCAAGCATTTATAGCGGCATTTAGAAGGTTTACGGCGCGTAGAGGTATCACCATACAACTATTCAGCGACTGCCGAACCAATTTTGTAGGAGCTGATAAAGAGTTGCAGAAATTGTTGAAGGTTGCCCAAAATGATTGGAAGGAGTTCGCCAACATACTTGCGAAGGATGGCACTAAATGGGATTTTATTCCTCCAGCTTCTCCCCACTTTGGAGGGTTATGGGAAGCAGGAGTGAAATCCATCAAATTCCATTTGAGGATCAGAGGTTTTCACTTTTGAGGAACTCAACACGCTTCTAACACAGGTAGAAGCGTGTCTTAATTCGAGCCCACTCTGTCCAATGACCAACAACCCCGACGACTTCTTACCATTGACACCAGGACACTTTCTCATCGGTGAACCACTTAACAACGTACCTCATCCGGACCTGACTAACGCTAAACTGAGCTACCTGGATAGATGGCAAAGAATTCAGCATCTCTATCAAAGATTTTGGAAACATTGGAGCACAGAATATCTCGCAAGGCTCCAAAAACGACCCAAATGGCACAAGCTCGAACACCAGCCACACATCGGAGATCTTGTTTTGGTGAAGGAGGAGCGATTACCACCATCGAAATGGAGCCTGGCCGGATCACCGACACTGATCCAGGAACAGACAACATAACTCGCGTTGTCACAATCAAAACACAGAACGGAGAAATGAAACGACCTATCACCAAAATATGCCTTCTGCCATCAAATCAAACTTATACTGATGAAACACTTATATAAAAATTCACAGAATACATACATACATTACAGTACACTAAAACCCCGCGAATCGTTTCCGTTACCACTCATGCACTTTTATAAATTAAATACACTTTAAAATTATCTCAAATTTACTTTATTCATTATCAATATACATATATTCAAATTACAATACTATACATTATACAAATATACTTAAATTTACATAAATACAGTCCACTAAAAATATCAAAACACTAAATAATTTAAAATATACACAACACTTTACATAACATACATATACCCTGAACGTATGATATATTGGCACAAATCAAATATAGGTCATTCATACATAGAATCTCTACAGAATTCAAACTTGGTCATTTATGTATATACCCAAACCATACACACACGCACACATACCAAACTCTACACAAATCAAAACAAAACAAATAATACATTTCAAATAGCACATTACAATACACACCGAATCAAAATAATTTTAATACAAATCAGGTACTCACCTGGATTATACTCAAGAAAACAGCATCAATTTATTGACTAATAAACCCGGAATTAAATTTACGCACTACAAAAACAAACTCGCCATGTAAACCGCGCACTACGCCTACAGTAATACATGCATTACTATGGCCATTGGATAATAGGAGTGATAGGGACAACTGATATTTTTGTCTTTGTTTGTGCTGTCTGCCATTATCATTGTCATTTTCGTTAAGTTATTCATATTAATGAAGTTCTGTTTCTTTACATGTAATGTAATGAGCTAAGTTCCAGAGATGTTATAGAGGCAAAAGAAATAAAATTACAGAACACACATTTTACCATATTGATCGTGGACGACGTGAATGATGAAGATTAGAAGACCGATTTTTGCGAGCTTTGCTCACCGTGTGGGGGGGGGGGGATGTTCAGAATTGTCCATCAACACACTTACCCTGATGGTAACAACGCCCCCAACAACAACAATATTATCAAATGTCAATGTAATGTGAAAAATTGAAAATGTCAAATTAAGAAGTCAAACAAAATTCATTATCCTTTATAACGTTGGCAGAAAAAGATCGTTTTATTTATACATACATCTCAACACTTAAAATGTTGTGGTTTTTATCTTAACTATTCAACACGTAACAGCCATCTTCCCCAGAATCGATAAGGTGCTTGGTTAACTTTGCCTTTGGAGGAAGAATGGGGTCTAAAACCGAAGGTGGTGTGGTATTAGGGTGGGAGTCTAGCTTAGAACATGGGGAGGGATTTAAAATATGGGAGCTAATAAAGTTGGGGTATGCCGTTTTTGTATGAGTGGAATGAGGAGATGTTGGGTTTTGTAAATGACTGGGAGGAGGATCTAGATTGAAAGATACGCGCTTAGGAGTTGAGTTGGACGCGGTGGAAGAACGTTTTGTATATACGCGATTGGCAGTATGAATTGAAGGAGGATCACTCCCAACTTCAAATGTCCCAACTTCAAAACTCCAGTTTGCATCAGGAGCTTGTTTGTTAGGAGTTGGGTTTTTTTTTGTTAGAGTTAGGCTTCGGTATAGGGTTAGACTTAAAATTAACATTGTTCTGTGTTTTAGATTTAATGGATTTTGAGTTACTGCATTTAAAGGTATTATCCTTGCGATGTTTGTTGTTTCTTGTATTCGGTTTAATTCTTTCCATAGTCAATCCACCCAGATTGATGACGTCGGAAGCAGGGTTGATAAACATCCATTCATATTTTGACGGGATGCTTACCTTGAAGGTGTTGATGGAGACCTACGGCAGTAAGATCTATTTTAAATTTAGATTTGAAGAAACTAGTTAGCCTGTTTCGATCGGGGAGTGTACCTCTTATTAAAAAGGCAACTGACTCAGCTTTGTTGGAATTGTTCAACTTTCTTATTCTCGTGTTCCACTCCGAAAGTGTCCATAAGATTCCGAATCTTGAGATTGTGGGTTCAGTAGTTGGTGTAGTAGCATCGTTTACCGAAGAGGGTTGTGGTGGAGGAGAAGATGATCCAGGAGTTACTGGTGGTTCCATAATTGGAGATTCAAGCATCTCAGTAAGAATCGAGGTGTTGTATGATGCAGTCGGTGGGGGGTTGGGAATGCACCGGTATATATTCGATTTTACTGGAAGTTATCCGGATGTGATCAGCAATTTCGATTAACAGCACGCGTGATTCGGTTATCTCGTTGCTTAAGTCGTTTATATGACACATGATGTTTATGAGCATCTGATCATTATTTGGGGGAGAGGGAACGTTGCTTCTGGATGTACTTTGAAGATAAAAATCGAGAGAAGACCGTAGAGAACTTAAAGAGTCTGTTATTGTGGGGATGTAAGATTTTATTATTGATTTAACACTATGGGATAGAACATTTTTTGAATCTTATCTAAAGTCATGTTTGTCATTTCGTTTCATTATTTCTAAATTGACTCTTGTTATAGATTGCAGATTGCTCGAGTGAAATTGACAAATCATCAACTGATTTCAGAAGGTCATCATATTTTGTAAATTGGTTTTGCATTGATTTCAAGGCATGGTTGTTTTCTGGCGCAAAGTTATTGACCGAATCACTGAGACACTTAATAGCAAGTAATATGTGGGACGGAGTGATGCCCTTGCACTCATCACAATAAAACAAAAAGATGTGGTAGCAATTCGCACTTCCACATAATTCAGACATGATGACGATGATTTAGTTAGGGTAGGTCAGTTGAAAAAATTTAAAACACAGAAGGGGGTGAATGAGTATTGGGTTAGTTGTTAATTTCACTTTCATATTATTATGCACTTTTATTAAACAAATCGAGTCAGCAGAACACAACAAAAGGCGATGACCGAGAGATAGGTTGTGCGAATTATTGCAAATTAGGCAGGAAAAAAATTAATTGGAATTCTAAATAAATTTGCAGAGTGAAATTTAAACACGTCTGAACTTAATGAATGAACTGAATGAACTTCAGTTTAATGTGTGGGATGTTTACAATGTGCGTGCGGTTATCATTGTGCTTATAAGTTGTACAAGTAATACAAAACAATAGTTTTGTTTAAGTGTGCATTAAGTGCGATTTTTTTATATGGATTTTGTACACCTTTCTACCTGTAATAGTTGTGACAGTTACTATTTTATCCCTGGCTACAATTTCCTTTCTATGTAAACTATTTCACCCTTCTTATATTTCCTAGGTTAAGCCTTCTTAATATTTCTCCTCTTATTATCTACTTTCTGCTTTCTCTCTATTATACCCCTCGAATTGTTATTGACCTTATCGCGGAAATTAACTGAGTTCTGATAATTAATCCTTGAACTTGTATTGAAGAACACATTGGCAGGTTTTCTCTTCGTTATCGAGTGCATAGTGTTGTTATACCTATATACTGCTATATTAAGTAACTCCTTAGGTCTTAAGTCCTTGTATTCTGCTTTAAGGCAATGTAGATTTCAAAAACAGTGGAGTGGAATCTTTCGACCTGACCATTTTCCTCACTGCGATGACCTGTTGTTAGGTAGAGCCCTATGTTTAATTTTCTTATAAAGTTCAGTACTATTGGACTCAGGAAGCTTCTCTCATTGTCTGGCACCAGGATTTTTGGTACTGAGAAATAATGTAAAATTTTAATGACTTTGTCTCATAAACGCGAAGACTTGTTCCTAATGTGAAGTAGTTTGGCGAAATTGGAGAACTTATCAATAGAACTGTTACACATCTCATTTTGTTGTTCCATAATACGAGTATCCATGTGAAGTATCTCACGGGGGTAGGATGATACGGGGTCGATTGCAACTCAGGCTGAATAGGATGCCTGTCGTAATTATTCGCCAAACATCTCTTCTCACTTGGTTATGTGTTCATTTTAGGAAAAGAGAAATTTTCTAATAACTTCTCCATATTTTCTCTAGGATTTCTGTGAGCTCTTCTGTGTTCTTCGTTTATAAGATTTTTTTTTTATAATTTGCACGCGCTCAAGGGATTTAAGCACCCTTGAAATGTGTGCACACATTCGGTTCTCTTTCGTAATATCTTCCACTATTCTTTGCATTATACGGATTTTATAATTAACGAAGGGTTCCAGGTAGACCTCTTGCAGCAGGCATAGGTTGGATTCCGGAATCTTCAGTCTGCTGCTGTTGCTGGTTTTGTTGATGCTGCTGCTGCTGCTGTTGTTGTTGTTGTTGTTGCTGCTGCTGCTGTTTTTCCAGCTGCTGTTGGTTGGTGAGCTGTTGGTGTTGTTGTTTTTGCAGTTGTTGCTGTTTCTGCTGCTGCTGTTTTTTTTTTGCTGCAGTTGTTGTTTCTGCTGCTGCTGGTTTTGTTGTTGCTGCAGTTGTTGTTTCCGCTCTTGTTGCTTTTTTTGTTGGGAGCTTTCTACCTCTAATTGCTCCCTCTGCCTGCGTGCAGTTTGTTTCTGCTTAACAGCAAGCATTTTTTCTTTCAGCTTTTCAATGCTGCAGCTGATATCTTTTATCATTTCATCCTCATCGTCCGATTCGGATGCCGCTAGAGAGGCAAAGTTGTTATTGCCCCTCTCATAATGGATCTCATCAGCCGTTAAAACGGCATTTATTTTCTTTTCTGTTAGGTTAGGAGGGGTTTTCAAACTTCTTCGTGGAGCTCCCATGGATACACTGATGTTCACCCGAACGACTGTACCAAGTCTTGTCCGGTTAAGGACGTATGCCTTTATCACCAAGAAGAAAGGGTATCTTTCTAAGACCCTGTCCCTGCTCTGGCGCCAGTTGCGGATTTTTGATCCTGTTAAATAAAAAAAACTCGAACGTCGAATCACATTGGTCGGCCCAACTTGTTCGCTCCAAAAAAATACACATATTTAAATTGTTTTAATAAAGTTCAGCGGCTAAGCTACAACTAGAACTAACTCTAACTTAATGTAATTTCTCTCGCCACAAGGTTTCCTCTTGGATTCGAATGGATCCTATTTCAATAAATGCATTCCTGGTACATGAGCCGCTGAGTCAGCAAGGTATTCAACGGATGCGGGTGTAGACACAGCATTACGGTTGACTCGAGGATTGTGGGAAACTGATGTCCAAGCAAAGTACAGTTTTGTCTTGTGTATGATGTATGGCGTGATAACTTGTATTACGGTTTCAATTATTTTCACTGGGTGGTAATTAGATTTTTTAAGGTAAATAGATTTACTAATATTAATCATTTGGACTAACGTATAGAAATGAGAAGCTTCATCTAGTAGCTTTCTTCTATAACGACCTAAACGATCTAGAAAAATTAGACGTTAACAGTCTCCTACACTTTATTATAAGCTCAAACTGGTTCCAGTAGTAAGAAGATCATTGATCCACGTGGCATCACAATGGGCCAATAGGCCTAAGTGGGTTGGTGTTTCCAACAGCCACTCTTACCTAACCTAACCTAACCTAAAGCTCTGTTGGAGCTCGACGTAAACTCAAACGTAGCGGTACACTCGTCGATAGAGTGACCCGCTATTTAAGAGTCCCGAATAGTACCACGTAACTAACGGGTCGCGTGTCGCGGCTTTTCGCGGGATTTTTCGCACGCGAGTAACGTCAGCACTCCCACAATTCTAAGTATTGTAATAGAAGAGTTGTGTTGACGTTGCTTTTTCTGAGAATATGCATCGCAGAGTCGCCATGTCATCTGATCCCGTCTGGACAGATCTTGCAACTCTGCAGATGCATACATACTCTATGTACATTAAATTTCATTGTACTTTATAAATGCAGTCGAGTAAAATAAACTCTCAGTTTGAAAACTCATCTCAATTGTTTCATTTCTTCTTCGTGTCGTCCGGTCACGTAATTGGCGCAGTCGGTTTTTTTTCCGCGGTGTTTCGCCTCTTAACTTTGAATTATGTATTAAGTATATATTGAATGTATCATAAGAAGAAAAATAAAATAATAAAATCATCATCAATCTAACCGTTTCAACAAATGTAAATTCAAAAAAAAATCGTATGCTTTGACATCCATACTATAAATAATAAATTAAAATACTACGAAAAAAAAGTGTGTTTGAAAAAGTTTCACCAAAAACAACGCAAACAAAAAATAAATAAATAAATAAATCATAAATCATAAAATAAAATATAGAATTAAGCAATTCAATCGAATCGAAAAAAAAAATCCTTATCTTCTACCTCCAGTGAGAGTGTCATAATTTGATTTGCTGTAGACAAAGGAATAAATAACAAAAAGTGAAAATGAATTTCGGTTTCTCCGACTTAGTAAAGGAAGCCAGGAGTCTCCCATCATTTAGAGGGGGCTCCTCTTACGCAGTAACGTCAATAATCGAGGACGCAGCAGCAAAGGAATACATAAAAAGGATAATTATATCAAAAATTCAAGGCGAGGCACAGTCAACAATACGATCGCTACCACCGAACAGGACTACCAGAAGAATATGCAACTCTAAAAAATAAAGCAGATAATATTAAATTTATTAAAGTAAGTCAATATTATTCCGAGCTTAAGATTATTTTAGATAAGTTAAATTTAAAGTATAGGCTTGAAACAAATCCACCGTTAGACTACAAACCTGAGAACAATGAAGAAAGTATGCTATCTAAATTTTTGTTTAAAATACCTAGACAGGAGGAGATGTTTCTTAGAACTAAAGGTGTAAGCACCTTAATGCAAGCTTATCATGCTTTGCTAGCAACAGGAATAAAAGAGAAAGTAGAAGATAAAGCTACCAGTATGTTAGAAATCAGCAGAATAATGTTAATAGAAATAACTATCAGACAAACTACCAACAGCGACAAAACTCAGAACAGTTTAGAAATAGTAACAGTAATAGAAATAACTATCAGACAAACTACCAACAGCGACAAAACTCAGGACAGTTTAGAAATAGTAACAACAGTGGAAATAACAATCAGACAAAAAACCAGCTACAAAATTCAGGGCAACTTAGACACAGTAACAACAGAAATGCTCATAGCAATATGGTAGAACAAAATCGAACTAACTATCAGCATAACGATAACAGAAATAACTACAATAATAATTTCCAGAACCAAAGTAATCCAAGGCAGGTTAGAAACAATAACTCAAGGCAACATAGAAACCATCGGCAAGTTGAAACGATGGATGTTGATAATATAAATAAAAACACAGTACAAGAGGCAGAAAATTTTCATGTCAAAGCCTCGGATTCAATGCATTTCCAATAGTTGAATTAATTATTCATGGACGTAAGATTGACTGTTTAATAGATACAGGATCATCTATATCAGTTCTTGATCAGTCCATTCTTCCCCAAATTGTAAATAATAAAATTACACCAATACCCATTAATACTGTTATCGGACAAACATTCATCAATTTTAAAAAATCACAAAAATTCCAGATGAATTTAAAATCAATGCTACAATATCGTGGAAATTGCTGGATCTTACTAACAAGAAATTCGATGGGATTATAGGAACAAATGTTCTGATACCTTTAGGAGCTAAAATAGACTTAAAAAACCAGGAAATCGAAATAAATCAAAATATAATTAAATTTAAAGGGTTCGATTGTCCTTTTCTTTACGAGGACGTTAATACGATAGAATGCATAGAAGTCCACGATAACCTTATTAACAAATTGGATACATCGAAGTTAAATGAAGAACAGCTTAAATGTCTTCGCGATATCTTAAGGGACAACAAAGAATTATTCTTTTTTGAAGGACAACAATTAACAAGTGTTAATGCAGTAAAACACCAAATTATTACTACATCTAATGAACCAATTTATTCAAGAACTTATAGATTTCCACCTATTCACGAAAGAGAGGTAGAAAAGCAGATTAGCGAAATGCTAAATCAAGGAATAATAAGGGAAAGTAATTCCCCCTATAATAGCCCCATATGGATAGTTCCTAAGAAAATAGATAATTCAGGTCAGCAAAAATGGCGCCTGGTTATCGACTATAGGAAGCTAAATGAGATCACAGTGAGCGACAAATTCCCAATTCCGAATATAGATGATATATTTGACAAATTGGGAAGAGCTCAATATTTTACCATCATAGATCTCGCAAAGGGGTTCCATCAAATTCTGGTTGATGAGAAGGATCAAGCGAAAACTGCTTTTTCTACACCTCAAGGGCATTACGAGTACATCAGAATGCCCTTTGGCCTGAGAAATGCTCCGGCCACATTCCAACGGATGATGAGCCAGGTGCTCAGAGGTTTAATTAATAAAATATGTGTAGTATACCTCGACGATATTCTTATATTTAGCACTAGTCTCGAGGAACACATAGCAAATTTAAATAAAATATTTGGTAGGCTGAAAGAAAACAACCTAAAGATCCAGATCGATAAATGCAATTTTTTCACGAAACAAACAGAGTATTTAGGCCATCTTTTAACAAATAAAGGAATTAAGCTCAATCCTTCGAAAATAGAAGTCATTAAAAAACTCAAACTTCCGACCACTCCAAATTAAATTAAAAGCTTTTTAGGATTAACCGGCTATTACCGGAAATTTGTCCGAGATTACGCTCGAGTGGCGCAACCAATAACGAGATATCTAAAAAAAGATATGAAAATGAATACCTCTGACATTCAATATGTAAATGCATTTGACAAACTGAAAGAATTGGTCACCAACCCACCTGTATTACATTACCCTAATTTCAAGATAAAATTTCAGTTGACGACTGATGCGATTAAATATGCAATCGGCGCAGTACTAAGTCAAAATAACCATCCTATAGCTTATGCAAGCAGGACATTAAATAAGCATGAAGTTATGTATAGCGCAATAGAAAAGGAATTATTGGCGATTGTTTGGTCAACGCATTATTTCAGACCCTATCTTTATGGTGTCGAGTTTGACGTTTTTACCGATCATCAACCAATCAAATGGCTACATTCGAAAAAAGAGTATAGAAATTTAAGTCCTAGACTTCAAAGATGGTTATTGAGATTAGGTGAATACACATTCAAATTAGAATACATCAAGGGGAAACAAAATATTGTTGCTGATTTCCTAAGTAGAATCAATGTCGATCGAAACGAAGTTGGCCCAATTAAAAGTGAAAAATGTCCAGAAATTCATGAAATAAGTGAGGTAGGAAGTGTAGATGTGGAAACAATACACAGCCAGGAGGAAAATCAGAGTGATCATATTCCCATTATGGAAACAATAGTAAATAAATTTAAAACACAAATCATACTGGTAGAATCAAAAACTAAGGAAAGGGAAACTATTAACAAAAACAAGAAAATTTATATTTCAAAACAAGACATTGAGGAAAATAAATTAGATGACATTTTGCGAAGATCCATTACAAAAGGAACTATAGGAATACACACTATATTAAATGATCACTTATACAATCAGGTACAGTTAAAGTTAATAGATTTATTCAGTAGTGATAAAAATATAAAATTTAAGAGGTGCACTTATCTTGCAGGATGAAGCAGAAGCTATAAGATATGTAAAAAAGTTCATGAAAAAGAATCGAATCATAGGGGAATCAATGAGAATTATGAGTTTCTGAAAGACAAAGTGTATTATCCAAAATTAAAACAACTAATTCAAAGGTATATAAACAATTGTAACATATGTCAATTATCCAAATATGACAGGAACCCTACACGAATTAAATTTAAAATAACACAAACTCCTGATGATCAAAATGAAGTTGTACATACTCGTATAGATACATGGACAATAAAAGGGCAAAGGTTCTTGACCAGTGTAGATCGATTTTCTAAACATGCTGCGATATTTGATTTAGACGATAGAAATTTAATAACTATTAGAGAAGCTTTAAAAAATAGGCACTCTATATTAGGAAAGCCCAAAAAGTATATAGGTGACAATGAATTTGATGGACTCATTTTAAAAGAATTTTTTAATAAAGAACAAATTGAACTTCACCTTACTAAACCAAACAGTCACACTGGCAACGCGGATATCGAGATTGAGTACTTTGCGAATATCGGTAAGTGGACTGTATTTGGATATGGATGGATGTGAATGAGCTTCGGTTCCACATGGGTTATTTTATAGTTTTGAGTGAATCTGTCTTTTGAGTTGAGTTGTGTTTTGTATAACGATAGTGGTGTGTATTATGTTTATTATATTTATGTAATATATTTTTTTGTATTGTGCTTAAATTATTTATGAATGCATATTTGATTTTTTTTTTTATAATTTACGCGCGCCTAAGAGGTTAGATACCCTTTTACTGTTGCCAGGGGCAGGTGGAAAGGTAGAAGGAGAAGAAAGGAGAATTGTTTTTGTAGTGGTTTGAAACTCAGCTGTATTTGGTTTCGATATTCGCTCTCCAGGGGTGGGAGTCCGAATAGGACGGAGAGTTTTTTCTTCACTGAGAGTGATTCGAAGGTTATAATTCGCACTAGTTTTTCGTGCTTGAAACTCTACAACAGCCAAATCCACGTGTCAGTGTTATGTCTTCGCACGCATAATTTTTCTGTCTGAGTTCCAATTACACAAATGAAAAACTTGAAAGACTTCGCCATTACAATTGAAGCACCGGATGGGTGCACGTGGTGGTATGTCCTCTCGGACAATCGGAACTCTGGGCTCCTCCCAGTTAACGAACGCCAAATCTGGCTCCAACAACCGACGCGTCCTCGGATTGGGTGGCGGAGCAAACGTTTCCACGTTGGCCCGCACCGTCTCCAACCTGCGACCCAATTCAACCAGGTCTGCCACAGTCTTGGGGTCTGCTAGCCCAAGCTGTTTCTGGTAAAAGGGGGCCAGGTTCCTTTGAACTATGGCAAGCTTCCGCCGCTTCGTTAGCGTTTCCGAAAGCCTGCCAAACATGTTTTGTATGACCGCAACGTATACACCTATGGATTCATTACTTCCCTGGGTACGATGCCTTATTTCCTCCAGTAGGAGGTCATCATAGTTGGGGGGAAGAAACTCCAGTTTCAGTTCCGCCACCAAGTCTTGCCAAGAAGAGACCGAAAACCTAATCGCCCTATACCAAATGAGCGCCTTCCCTGAAAAGAGTTCAACTGCTGCCCTAAACAAGTGAGCTTCAGTCACCCAGCGCGCTTGGCTGAGCTCTTCGACCCGCTCCAATAATGAATTCACCTACGCACCACAACGTTCCCCCGTGAACTTCACATCCCACTTGGCCAGGTTTTCCGCCCTCGCATACGGCAAGCGCTCGCTGTGGTCACCCGTAGCTGCGTAGAGACCGGTCTATTCGGCAACAGCAGGCGTCACCGATGATCTCACAGCGCGAACTGGTGTTCTGTCCACTGCTTGGTGCTGCTGGAGGGAAAACCTTTTTTGCCTGATTTGCTGCTGCTGCTTATCGTTTCGTTCACCCAACGTTTGCTGTGATGGTCGGTTTTTGACGAGCCTCGAGCACGATGGCTCTCCCTCGTCATCGTAGCCTACCTCGTCCTCATCGTTTGACTCCTCTTCCGTACCTCCGGCTAACTCTCCGGCCAGTACGATCAACCTATGTGTTGAACGGAATATCTTCCGTTTGATATCAGGCACATAAACCAGATATCTTGTTGAATTGTGAGACAAGCACTTGAACCTGTTCACTGGATGAAGATTCTGTGGCGGATTAAAACGGTTGGTTGTTGATCAGTATTGAACTGAATTAAACTGACATTTATTTGTTGGGCGAATGCCTCTTTTATACATTACACCTAATAACAATATTGCTTACATCTATAAATCGTACAACTAATAACAATATTGCTTACATCTACAAACATTATTAATGACCTAAATAAACAAAGTGAACATAATAAACACTTAATGGTATGACGCAACCAAGTATGCTGACGAGGTGTTAGGTTCGTTGTCGTTTGTTGTACCGTATGTTCCGTTCGTTGCTCCGTGGTGTTGATTATGCATTTATGCCTTGGTAGTTCTTTCGTTGCCCTATGCAGTGTGTTGTGAAATATGCATTGTTCGGTTAGGCCTCAACACTATGTTTGAGATTACACTTCTCCTCGGTTTGCTCAGGAGAAGTGTCTGTCGCCCTACTAAGAGCCCATTCGATTTTTGTAAGAATCTTCAAGTATTCCTTCGATTTAGGATTACTTGGAGGCTCTTCCAAGAGCTCTTCAATCTGTTCTATCTTTGCAAGTATGGCATCTCTTGTAGACCGAATCTGAATTTAGAGACCCTCTGCGTTCTAGCATACGAGCGGATCTCAACGACTTCCACATGGCTTCAACGGTGCCAATGGGAAGGCAGCGAGCCTCCATCTCATACGCCATCTCGTCCGCAGCGAGCCTATTTATTTCCATTTTCCCAAAAAAACTATAAAAAAGGCAACAAAAAACAATGTCTCAGAAAAACAACATACAGACAAAGAAAAGGGAAGAAACACCAAAGGAAAACAAAAGTCAAAAAGCAAACCCCCGATGGAACCTTAAAAAAACAGCCAAAAAGAAAACACGCAATAAAAGAAAGGAAAACGCAAATGCCACACTAAAATAAAAATAAAAAACCAATGAAAAGAGTGACTGGTTACCCTGAAATTCAATTTCCCCGAACGCACGAGAAAAAAGAAAGAAAAAAAACCGACAAGAAAACTGAAAAAAATTAGAAGTAAATATATGTATATAAATGTCTGTATATATGTAAATGTAAAAGAAGATCTTAATTTGTTTGTGAATATGTGTTCAACCAGAAAAATATATATGTAGGTGCGTACGTAGGTATATCTACGATGTATATAATTAAATGGATGATTATGTGCTTAAAAATATATATGAATGTGGAAGTTAATATAAACGTATAAAGTATAGCTATATATATGTATATATGTATGTAATATTTTATTTTTTTTCAAACGCAAAACAAAATAGTATTAGTCCACTAGGAAGTGGATCCAAGAAAAAATAAAGAATCAAAACACACCTACTTGTGGATCTGGTACTTGCCCAGGTATAGAAAATCCTATAGCTAGCTCCTACTGCTGTCCACAGGTACTCGTTTTTCTTTTCTTTCCTGGTTCCTGAATATTTGCTCTCCCCGTTATCCCTTGTTGCACTCCTGCACTTGTTGCAATCCTAAAAAAAAGCAAGCAGTATCAAAAATTCTCACATAGGAAAACACACAAACAACTACTCCCCTAAGTCCTATAAAAAAACGAAAGACGACTACAATTCGATCGAAGAAAAGAAACCACGTATAAAAAAAATAGTTAAAAAGAAAATGTTTAGTTCCCGGCAACGATACGGCGATGCCCCGAACCAAACGATAACAAGTTCTCACTGGGATCCCGCTATCCCAGCTGTGGGTTCCTCCAGGTAGCCACAAAAAATTCCACAACGTTATAAAGCTTTGTTGGAGCTCGACGATTTATTTTGAATTCACGTAGCGGTACACACGTCGATAGAGTGACCCGCTATTTAACAGTCCGAATAGTACACATACCGCGTGTCCCGGCTTTTCTCGGGATTTTTCGCATGCGCGGCCGACCGGAGTCTCGATTTTCAAAGAAAACAAAACGACTTTTATGTTTAGAATTTCTATAGAAAATAGTATAGAATTTCTATACTACACTATCACTGCACTATACTTAGCTTTTTTTTTCTTTTCTCCTATCGGTGCTACGCCCCCTCCTGGCACAGTTCTCTCCCCTTTTTGTTCCGCTACTCCAGCTATCCCGTTCCTCGTTCCTGTTTATATTCCTTTTTTCCTCAATTTATTATTATTTTTTTTTTGCCAAAGCCCAACTCGCGACTCTACTTTAAAACCAAAAAAAAAAGCTACTCTACTGAATTGCCTTTCGCAATTCTCAAACTTCCAAAAAAAAGAAAAAAACTTGATTCTCGCAAAAAATTCGCAAATCAAAATTAGGCTGACCCTCTCAATAGTCTGGTCGTCACCAAAGTGACTTCCAGATCTTTTATGATCCACAATTCCCGATAGACACACACACACATTCACACGCACATTCTCTCGCACATCCATTCAGCACTAGTGGACCCAACGACGGGATTCCTAGCGAACTTTGCTATTATGTGCACCCGTGACCGACTAGGCCTCTCGCACATACGGTTTTCCATATTCATACTAAACTCCTCAGTCTCGGAGTTCGCTTGCACTTCCAGTAATGACTGGGAACTCCACTGAGCGAGTTTATGGAAGCTGTGGATCCTAACTATGCCTAGCAATTCTCCTACTCTTAACTTCTACAAATAGATTTGCGAAAAGCAATGTTTCTTTTCTATATGTTGCCCGGGTACCTTTCCCCCATCGAATTGTACGAATAAAAATTTTGCAAAAATTGAAACGACCGCAGTCATATCTGGATCAACAACGCCCCCGCGACGTAATGCATTAAATGTCAAATTCACTTCAAATATATGAAAAAAAAAATTTACATAAGAGACAGTTTTTAAGTACAATAAATGATTTTCTATTATAACGTTGAATAAAGTGGGGTTTCTTACAAAACGTTTTTTAATTACAGTCAGAGTATTTTTTCACACTTCATCTGGCCAGCCCCCCCTCATTTTTTGAGACAAACGTCCTACATTGGTCCTTCGAGCCGGATTTTTTATAAAGGGTCCGCCATCTAACGTTTTTTTTTCCAACTAGTGCTTATTTCATGAATGGTAACACCTAGCTCATGTCTGATTTGATAGGTAATTAGTGTTATCCTTCCGGTTAATAATGGAAGATAATTTCATTCAAATGGCTGCCTCCGCTGGCCATGCAGTAGCCTACACGATGGGTCCAATTTTTAAGCAAATTATCGATTGTGTACAGCTGTACAGCTGTATGGCTTCACGAATATTGTCCTTTAAAGCGTCAATTGTCTCTGGCTTGTCGGCGTAACACTTATCTTTTACGGCACCCCACAAATAATAGTCCAACGGTGTCAAATCGCAGCTCCGAGGTGGCCAAACGACATCAGCTCTGCGGCTGAATCCTCTGGACCAAAATCCGCACCAAACAGTACCACTTTTTGGGTGTATCGACTTTTCAATGTATGCGTGCGGGTTTTCTGTGCCCCAAATGCGACAATTTTGCTTGTTTACATACCCGGCAAGATCAAAATGAGCTTCATCTGAAAAGATGATTTTTTTGGCAAAATCGGCATCTTCTCTAAGTCGATCGCAGGCCCACATAGCAAAGCATAGTTCAAGCGTATACACAACCATATTCGTTCAGCGGAAGGATAAAACTAATTATCTGTCAAATCACACATGAACTAAGTGTTACCATTCACGAAATAAGCACTAGTTGAAAAAAAAGCGTTAGATGGCGGACCCTTTATAACACAGTGTGCGGGCGTTAATAGTTAGTGTGAAGTGAGCGGAGGATTATACAAAAAGATTTCCAACATCCATTCAACCCAGAGTTGCAGATTTCGACACGGACTCGGACTTGGCTCGAAGGAAACGAGTGAGTAGATAATTTATCCCTTGATTAATCTGTAAATATACCCAATTAATAAATAAAGTTCGAAATATTCAAAAAAATGAGTAAGGGTGTGTTGTCGAGTACGTTAAAATAACTGGAAAAGGACATAGTCAATTGTAGTAAGACAGGACAAAGTAAGCGTACCTCGAATTACTTGGCAGGCCGTCTGTCACTTCTAGAAAAGACTATGGAATCAGCCACTATACAATTTCAGGGTCTACTTAGTGACGATGATTCCAAAAACCTTGAAGTAGAGGAGATCTTCGAAAAAATAAAGGAGAATTATTTCGACTACCGTTCCAGCTTATTAGATGACGTTGATAAAATCCAGCCTGTGTCAAAAAAGGAGGACAGCAAGCGCCCAGAAACCACGCCAGGAGGGTGGAAATCAAGCTGCCGAAGACCAATCTGCCAGTTTTCTCGGGAATTTATGGGACGTTGTGAGGCTTTCACGATCTGTTCGTTTCGTTGATCCACCCAGCGCTATCTGAAATTGAAAAATTACACTATCTGAAGTCAACGATATCTGGCGAAGCCGAACGGCTTCTGGCACACCTGTGGATCGACAAGGGAAATTACGGCGAGGCTTAGAGCAACCTAATTGACAGGTATGACCATACACGCTTCCTCGTCAACACGCAGCAGAAGTGCCTGTTTAACCAGCCGCCAGCGACTCAGAAACGAGCGGAGTCCATCAAAGAGCTACTGGATACCTCGACAGAGGTTGTGCATAGCCTGACAAACTTGAAGCTGCCTGTTGAGCACTGGGACGTGGTGCTTATTTTCGTGTTGCTGCAAAAACTGCCATCAAAAGCTCAGCAGCTTTGGGAGGAGAAGCTGGTATCTAAGGAAAGCAGCAAGGAACTGCAAACGTTTGCGGAATTTAAGCAATTTATGGACACTAGGTTTCGCACTTTAGAAGCTGTCACACGTCAGCAACCGAGACCATCTGCAGACTGTTCAAGAAACACATCACAACGACATGCATTCCACTCGACAACCAGCTCCGCCAAATTTGCCTGCAAGGTGTGCTGCAAGGGTCAGCACGCGATTCGTAAGTGCGGTGGTTTTTTGAAGATGAGCATCGCAGACAGGTATCAGTGTGTAGATAGGTTAGGCCTCTGCAGAAATTGTTTAGCCTACAACGATTCGTCAGAACATTTCCCAAGCACTCATAGATATCACTACTGCCAACAGCAACATCATTCCCTTCTTCATAGCACACCAAATCACGCACTCGCTCCATTTTCTAACCCTCAATCTCGGTCTCTCAATTCAAACCGGGGGTCAAATAACCTTTTAGAATCGTCAATGAACGCCAGTGCTTCCAATTTTCAGCCACTTTAAGAGCAGCCGTCAACCAGTTCATCCGTCAATACGTTCCACTCAATATCCACGACCAGCACGCAGGTTTTATTGGCAACAGCGGTAATGATCGCAAGGACGTCGTGTGGAGAGATGTTTCCGCTCCGAGCTCTACTGGACTCAGGCTCTGAAGCGACGTTCATCACTGAGTCAGCCGTACAGCTGCTACGCCTGAAGCCGACATCCACAAACGTTGAAGTATCCAGGTTAGGGATGGTCAACGGCGGCACATGCAAGAGAGTTGTCGATATTGCAATATCGTCGCAGCATTCAATCTTTGCAACAACGACGCAGGCCTACCAGGTAGCGCTGCCCTTTAAGAGTAACATGCATCCACTCTTAAGTAGGTCACAAGAGAGTGCCTTACAACGCTCAAACACGTGCCTACGAGAGCAGTACGTAGCATGCATAGAAGGTTATAAGGAACTCGGTCATATGGTTGAAGTTAAAGGATCCTCACTAACTAATGCCGGACACTATTACTTGCCGCATCACGCCGTCATCAAGGAAGGCAGCTCAACAACCAAGCTGAGGGTGGTCTTCGACGCTTCTTTTAAGACAGCTAATGGAGTCTCCTTGAATGACCAGCTCCGGGTATTCCCGAGACTTCAACACAACATTACGGACATAATTCTTCGGTGGAGGTTTTATCGCTTCACATTCATAGCAGACATCGAAAAAATGTACCGACAAATATGGGTAACGGAGCAGGACTCCATGTTTCAACTCATCCATTGGCGCAAACTACCAACTGAAAGTATACCGCCTCAAGACTGTGACATTTGGCACGGCTTCTGCTCCATACTTGGCTATCCGCACTCTCCAAAGGTTAGCTGACGACATGGAAGCTCAATACCCAGACGCAGCGAAGTTGATTCGGGGAGAGATGTATGTGGACGATCTCATCTCTGGTGCAGACACGGTATCTGAAGCTGAAAGAAAAATTAAGGAGGTTAAGACAGTCTTGGAGGCGTGTGGTTTCAGTTTACGGAAATGGACGTCCAACACAGAAGAACTGCTCAGGAAGGTTCCAGAACAAGACCGCAAGTTGACATTTTTTCTACCCTACGAGGATTCTGGCAGAGTAAAAACACTCGGTATTCAATGGCTTCCCACTGCCGACCACTTTTCTTTCCGCTGCAATCCACCAACTAATTCCCAACCAACGAAGAGGTTCGTGCTTTCGACGACTGCGCAATTATTTGACCCCATGGGATGGATTTCGCCTTGTATCCTTAAGGCGAAACATGTCATGCAGCTGCTCTGGATCCGCAAAACATCGTGCGATGAAACCTTTGAGGACGATATCCTGCAAGAATGGAACTCCTTCTATGCGGAATTAAGAGTCATCAACGAAATACGGCTGCCAAGGTGAGTTCCGACAGCAGGTAGGTCAAACAGTGTCGAAGTGCACGGATTTAGCGACGCATCAGAAAAGGCATATGTTGCAGCAGTCTGAGAATCAGTCTGATTGAGAATCATATCGTAACGGTAAGCAGCAAAATTGACGATTTACCATTCCACACACAACACCATCAGAATGTCCACTACAATACATCAATTTTGGCTGAATTACTGGAAACCGAAGTCGACCCACTTTTACCACCACCTCCTCGTCCCACCACTCTTAATTAAATCTACAAATTCTCCCGCTGCCACTTCAATCCAGGAGACCGAAACTGTTTTACTGTCGACTCCTCCCGTCGCCGCCCCACGCAAGCTAATCAAACATTTTGGTACTACGTGGACACCTTCCGAATGGAGGCGTGGACTGGAAAAAATTGAAACCGATATGAGTACATTCTTCATCAAAGGCACCCCCGTAAACGCTAATATTTCTTGGATCACGAAATTCTTCGCAGACAAATACGGCATCGCCATCAGCAAATGTGAAATGTTCCTGCCATCTTACCACAAAGGTAATCGAAGCTTTAAATTCGACCTCCCTGCTAGATACGAATGGTTATTTAAAAACCCTGCTGGTACTAATTTCAACGTTGGAGAGATGCGCATCTGTAATTGGATCGAAACACCTAACAAGAAACAGGATAAAACGAAGCTTAAAACTAGGTTACCTAATCCCGATTCCAACTCGCATCAAAAACCGGACTCTAATAAAATACCGAAAAAAGTCCCAAACCCCTGCATCGCCTTCAAAATCTTCGTCCACCTGCCCCATTTTTGACCCCCTTCTGCCTCCCACAGTTAAAACAACCCGACAAACTTTTAGCACAACAGAATGTCGTTATGCATGAATGCCGTTTCTAGGCTTAGAGGAAAAAGACGTACGAGAATATACATCTCCTTCTAGCGTATCTGCATGACAAATCAGACTCAGTTTGTTATTAAGTGAAAACTAAAACAAGCGTCATGGTCTCAATACAGCAGGAAGGTCTCCCTACTGACCTTACAAGTCTGAGGAACTTATATATCAAGTTCCACGAGATTTTTAATATGTATCCGCAAAAAGTCTCAGACGACCTTGCTGTGCACTCAAAAATGATCTCACACCTCCAACGGAGCAGAGCTGACAACGACAAATCCCTAACGTGCTACCATTGCCAGTGTTTCGACCATCCACTCCTACGCCCTCTCGTAATAACCTTCCTCTTACCTTTTACTATCAAAACGTAAGAAGACTGCGATCTAAAACCGTGCCGTCTTGTGCCAATCTCACGCTCTCCCATTTGAGGTCTACGCTCTGGCCGAAACTAATCTTACCCGTCCAAATGATGATGCTCCGTGTCGAGGTGTCCTATTGGCCGTCCGCAATGACCTAAACTCTTCACCAATCGCTGTTTCTACTTCCTCTAAGATTGACTACGTTTCAATAAAGATAACACTCCAGGTTCCTGTACATTATGTGTTTTTACATCCTACCGGCCCAACCAATCGAATGCTACCAACTCGCTATGCAATTGATCAAATAATTAACTTGTCTGATCCTCTCGATGATATCTATCTCGAGTAAAGAATATCTCTTCTTGGATGAGCTCACAGACTCTAGCTTATGCCAGTTAGTGGAGTCTCCAACTATTTGGGTAGGCAATTAGACCTCATTTTCACCACTGACCCCATAAACTCCTCTGTCTCGCTCTGTCCCCTTTCACTATCGACCATTGATAACTTTCACCCACCACTTCTTCTTTCTCTTTTCCACCACTCTCCTTTCCTTCCCGCCCCATCTGCAGCTACCACTTCTTACGACTTTAATAAAGCGAATTTCCGCAAAATTAACGCATATCTTAGTAAGCGTTCTTTTGATTTCGCCAATATGCCCCTAAAAAGTGCTATCTCTATTTTCTATAATATATATAATCGTAAACTTCGCTCTTTACGTAACAAAAGAAACAAATTATGGGCAGTTTTCCTCCGATCCAACTCTTTTGCTGACTATTCAAACTATCTCGGGTCATATCTTCAATTCGCCCAGCTCTATACTCGTAAATTTCTCTATCAGTGATACCTTGATAGTGCGCAATCAAGGCTTATAAATGATCCTAAATCTTTCTACCAATTCGTTAACTACAAAAAAAATCTAACGGTTTCCCTCCATCCCTTTCATACGAAAACATATCATCAACCGATCCGCATACCATATCCAACTTTTTTGCTGCTTTCTTTAAGCAATCTTTTGTCGATAATTCCTTCGTACCGGATCCCTCTTATTTCAAATACCTACTTAACCATCATCTCATCCTCAAAAAAAATTACGTTCTCTACCCTCGTTTGTAGATTTCTACACATATGGGATTTTAATGTATTTTCTAAATTCTTTTTTAAATTAAACCGAAAAATTGTTTTTATAATTTATTTCTAAAATAACAAAAGAAGGTAGGTAGGTTCAAATTAATTTTTCTTGAATGTATTTTACACATACATTTCGATTATGTTGATTTTTACATGCAGCTGTTGTGCAAAAACAACAAATCGTCTCATAGACATTATTTTTTTTGGCGTATTTCTTCTTCATAGCAAACGTGACATCTTGCTCGGCCTTTAATTTGTGGTGGAACGCTTCTTGACCGTTTTGGTGGATTTGTTGAAGTTGATGCAGAAACATGCTCTAAAGGTGACGATGGTGAACTTTCTTCCAAAACAGTTGCAAGCGATAAAGCAGACGATGCTGATCTTGGATTCGCACTTCTAGCTTCCATAAGTGGTTTTGCAAGGGATATTCCAAGTTCACGTAGAAAATTCCTTCTTACTGTTGTTTTTTGTGTTGCTTGCCAATTCGGATTCACTTCTTTGAAAATAATTAATGCATTCAAAGCAGAAATGTCAATCATGTTTGCAAATACAGCTGTAACAAGTGAGCATTTTGTCAACCATATCCACACCGCCTATATTGAATGAAAAAAACAAAAACATTAGAGTGTCTTGAAATTTCAAGAAGTAGTATATGAACAAACCTTTTGTTTTATTGTAATAGGCTATAATCGCTGGTAACTTTTTTTCAGTCGATTCGATTTCAATTGAGTTCTGCAAAGTACTTTGCAATACGGTACACTTTTTTTTCCGTCCAATGTACGAAACAAGTGCTATGTTTTCGGTAAATGCCAAAAGTAGATTCTTACAACGGTCTATTTTTGCATTCAAGAAGCTTTGCTGGGATTCTTCTTTTATTTTTTTCTCATCGTGCCAACCATTGTAATGCCCTTTGACAACAATTTTTGCCCAGGCTCATATGAGGAAAAGAAGTTATCCATTGTTATGTTGTGATCTTTCAAGCCATCACCGAGATCCAAAACTACTCGTTCGCCTCGTCTTTTTTCACTCGAACTGGCTCCAATCGGCTTTCCCAAATATGGCTGGATTCTCCAAACATAGCAGGTATAAGAATAAACCAACAACCAGAATTTTAGTCCGTATTTTACTGGTTTTAATGGCATATATTGACGAAATTTACATCTTCCACGAAAACCAAGTAATTGCTCGTCAACTGCCATACATTTATGTGGATTGTAGTAGTCACTCAATAAATTGGACCATTTATCAAATATATCCCGAATCGATGCAAATTTATCTGTAGATCTTTGCTGTCTTCTGCTAATGACATCATCAAAACGAATAACTCGATTCAAATACTCAAATGTTTTCTTCGACATAATTGCCCTAAACACCGGACGAAAGATAATATCAGCAAACAATTCAATTGTAGTTTCGTGTTTCGATCTAAAAGTAAAAAAGTTAAGAATCAGTTGAAATAATAAAGAAAGGAACTACGACTTATCTACAAACACCAGCTAAAATCAAAACACCAATATATGCTTGCAACATATTCGAATCGATTTGTTTGAAATCCTTACCATTTGAATGCTTCAAAATGGTATTTTCAATTTGTGGTGGGAAGAAAAGCAAAAAAGCATCTTTGATGCCATCAACACGAGTTTAGGCATATCTTGTTGTTCCAGGATGAAGAGAAGTTATACTTTCATTCTGCAATCTACCACGTTGATGCTGAAATTGCTGTAGTTGCCAAACAATACCATCTTTCGAAACAAGCAGTGAATCCACATTTTCAACTTCAGCAATTGATTCGTTGGTTTCATTTGAGCCACTCGCTTGCTCTTCGTCAGAATCCCTATCGTCTGAATATAAGTTATCGTCATCATCAATATTCTCTTCTGGCACAAATTCGTCATCACTATCTAAAGAAACATCACTGATATCGCCATCGCCTTCATTCAAAAATGCTTCCGTTTCTTCCTCTGTCAGATATCTTGCTTTTGACATTGTTACGAGTATCTTTTATTATTTTTATAAATTTCACTAAATATACCAACGATATTCACTTGCTAAAACACTTAACGCAAATGACATTTTATATGACATGCACTTACTGTCCATATGAGTAGAAATCTACACATGAGGATAGACAACGTAATTAGTGCCTTATTAACCGCCATAAACATTTTTATTATGGGGAGGTACGTTTTATTTTCGGTAATCAAGGATATAAACAAAGTCTGAAAATTGCGGAAGTTTGCAATTAGTGGTTTTTGAGAAATTAAGAAAACAAAAATTTTTTGTGTAGATTTCTACACAAGGATGAGATGAAGGTTAACTTCCCCATTGGCCCCACAATTTCTCAAAGCTTTGATCATACAGTAATAAGAAACAAATTACAACAACTTAATGATGAATACTTACCCGGCCCAGATAGCCTTCCATCCAAATTTCTTAAAAAGTGTTCCTCAACTCTTTCCCGCCCCTTGCAAATCTCTTCCGATTATCGCTCTCTCAAGGTTAATTTCCACAGATATGGAAGTCAGCTTTCATAACACCCATACACAAAAAGTGATTAAAGAGCGAATTCACTAATTACCGCCCTATAGCTAAACTTTCTCATATACCGAAACTCCTCGAAAGCATTTTGTATGAAGCCAAGCTTCCAATGTAAATCTTTTATTTCCCACAATCAACACGGCTTTCTGAAGGGTAGATCAACTACCACTAACCTCGTAGAATTAGTGTCCTCTGTTCTCTCAGCCTTAGAAAGTGGTAAAGAAGTTGACGTTATAACAAATGATTTCAGTAAGGCTGTTGACAAGATATCTCATAAACTAATCCTGTTCAAATTGTCCGTCCTGGGCTTTGAATTCATTTTGCTAGAATGGATATCTTCTCGTTTCAGGTCTGTCCTATCGGCCCCTTTCTTGGCCACTTCAGGTGTTCCTCAAGGTAGTCACCTAGGTCCACTCCTCTTCATCCTAACTATTAACGACCTTCAAAGCTCATTCAACACTCAACACTTACTCTCTATGCTGACGATACCAAATTCTTTAAACCCATTTCCTCACAACAAGACTCCAGCCTCCTTCAAATAGATCTAAATAGTTTTTCCACTTGGTGCATCAAGAACTGTTTAGAACTCAATGTTTCCAAATGTCAATCGATTACTTTCTCACGTAAGTGCAAGAAGTCTCCTCAACGAATTTACGATCTCCACGGCCAACCTACATATACTCCTTGTTGAATCTATCCGCGACCTTGGCATATTATGCGACAGGCAGCTTAATATCCATAATAGGAATTTGTCGAACGAGGAGATCGACAATTACCTAAAACAAATGGACGAGACAATTAAACAAACTATGGACACTACAATACCGCGGTATCGTCGCACGACTAACGAAGACCTGTTCCGCAATCCTACTATTGATGCAATGCACCGACAGAAAAGTAGACTTCTGATAAGACTTAAAAACTTGTACAGACAGTTAACGGACCGACAAGACCCGGAGATTAGGACACTGAAGTCGTCGATTAAAAATAGTCAAACGCTAATAAAAGAGAATTACAGAATTTCTGTAAGTTTGTATTGGAACAACAAAGTTCGGGCTGTAAACAGCAGCAACCCGAAAATGTTTCCGCAAATAAATAAACTATTTCGGAGAAAAAATTAAAACGATATTCAGTGTCTTAAAATAGCCCGGACAACAGAAAACGAACGGTTACTGACAATAGCAGGTATTGATCCAAATGAAGCCGCTGACGATGACGACTTCTTTGTGATCGAGGATCCGCAGGAGAAGGTTGAGACCATAGGGGCGACTTTCCAGGAAGTATACAAGGCCATTGATACCATTGGCCCTAATTGCGACCTGGACAGTCGCGTCTTGGTGCACAACTTCTGCATTCGAAATGAAATAGGGAGCTGGCGATCCGAGGGCTCTGGTTTTACCCGGTTTAGCGACGAAAATATGGCAAATAACGTCATTGCCAGAGAAGGTGACCTACCCCCGTTCATTTCGAAGCAAAAACTCCATGAGATTTTCGACACAATCAGGGCTAAGAAGTCAGTGGGGACCGATGGTATTCCAAACATCGTGCTTCGACATCTTCCTCTAGAAGCGGTGGACATTTACACCACCCTGTTTAATAATGCAATGAATAATGCACATTATCCAGCGCATTGGAAAACGGCGGTGGTTCAACCTATCCCCAAAAAGGGAAAGGATATATCCAATCCGGCGAATCTCCGGTCGATAAGTCTCCTTCCGAATATCAGTAAGGTTTTTGAAAAAGTAATCAATAGAGCTCTGTCTAGGTGGGTTGAAGGCAAACATATAGTTCCGGATAACCAATTCGGTTTTAAGGCGGGACATGATATCTCACATGCCGCGTCTAAACTGGTGTCCGATATCCAATGGAACAAAGGCAAGAAACAGTGCACTGGTGCCTGCCTTGTTGACTTGGAGAAGGCCTTCGACACCGTATGGTTAGAGGGTCTTTTCTATAAGCTGACTAGGCTGGGGATCAGCAAACCTCTCTTGTACATTCTTTATAATATGCTAACCAACAGACAGTTCATCGTGAAAAATGGCGATGTGACTTCTGTTGGAATATTTCAAATTAAAAATGGTCTTCAGCAAGGCGCGGTCAATTCGCCGATCCTATTTAACATTTATACAAGCGACTTGATAGGTTCACTTCCCCATACTATTGCGTACGCAGACGATTTGGTAGCGTACAGAACAGGTCCAAAAATCGAGGTCATTAATACTCTCTTGCAGCGTGACTTCGATAAGATAAGACGATTTTGCGATGACTGGAAATTGAAAATCAACTTTCAGAAGTCGGAAACCATTCTCTTTAGGACGCCGTTGTCTGGAGCCTCTAGGGATACCAGAAAAAATTGGCGAAAGTTCTCGATCATTGGACAGCACGGACAGCCACTTGCCTGTCGAAATGTAGTCAGATACCTTGGGATCTGGCTAGATCAGTTTCTGTATTTTGGCAAAAATGTAGATGCTCCTCTGGCCAGAGCTAAAGGTGCTTTTGCCCTCACAAAGAGACTGTTTTATAGCAGCCAACTCGATGAGAGGGTAATCTGCTACATAGCACTTATCAGGCCCATGATAAGGAAGCGGGAGTGAAGAGTGTAAAGCATCACTTCAGAAGGATTGTTGGGATCTCCTCCTCACAGACGAGGAGGTATTTTGGAAAAAATGGCAGTAGGAGTATCTAACACGTCTGCAGCAGCGACCGAAATGGCTGAAACCACAACCACAGCAAAAGGTAGGAGATTTGGTTTTACTAAAAGATGAACGTATACCACCTGCTAGATGGAATCTCGGTCGAATTGTGGAGACCTAACCCAGACGCGATAACGTAATCCGAGTAGTCAAGATAAAAACACAGCAAGGAGAATTCAAAAGTCCCATCACTAAACTTTGTCCATTGCCCATGAACGAACATTATATGGAAGCCGAAACATCCTAACCGTACGGTAACATTAAAAGCCCGCACTACACACACAACCCTTATTCAAACACAAAACATCGACAAACTCATTCAACACGCATATTCAATAAATTGAATCATTCATAAAAAAAAATAAATAAATAAATAAAAAATTACAGTCCATTCGCAACACTTAATTATTAGTAAAATTATCCAATTATAAAAAATAAAAAAATAAAATTAAATATATATATGTAGGACGTAGGTATACATACATTTATCGAATGCTAAAAATAATAATTAAATAAGAAAACAAAAGTGCCGCACTAAAGCGCCTAAAATTATTCTTTCTAAACACACTTTCACTACACACACACCGAACTTAAACTTAGTTCTTTCACACACGCATCCAAGTGTCACACGCACTCAAATCAATCAATTGCACATGCACTCAGTGATCAAATCAAGTTCTGTTTCACACACAGCACGGTGATTCAAACACACTTTTTGTACGCCAGTCCCGAAATCGAAACTACGCACATACCCGCTCACACACACACAAAAAAATACATATTTATATGCACATACATGCATGCACACCTCCACACACCAAAAATGATGACAAACAATATAAAATTAAAGGAATCACACTAATGAATTTAAATAAAATACAAAATAATCAAGAAATACTACTCAATAAACGCAAAAAAAATACAATGCAATAAAAAATATGTAAATCAGAAATAAACCACACGACTAATGCCCGCATAAACTCGAAAACGCCGAAACCTTTCACTCGAAGTCATGATCAACGAACTGCAGCCAACAAAAGAGAAGAAAGGAAATCCGAGAACACGAACCTTTGAAAAACGGAATTATGCGTAGCACCTTGGCTGCGTACATTGTTTAGTCTAATACTCGGGTTTTCTTGTTTTACTCAATGCTCGCTTGAAAACAAACTTCCTTCTCTAAGATTCTCGCCCGTTTTTGTTTTGTTGTTGTAGTCAATGAATGTTGGAAACAATTTTAATCTGTCTTCTTTTTTCATGTATGAGACATCTTCCATGAACAGGGCTACCATCAGCAATCAAAAGGGCTAAGCGAACTAAATACTAATTAATGCTGGGAACATTTTATGCCGAAGATGAGGAAAACAATTTGCGAACTTTGTTCACCGGGGGGGAGAATGTTTGGGTCATAGTGACGTCACCATGAAATCGACCAGTCAAGAGGTCATATCTTGATCAACAACGCCCCCGAAACGTAATGCATTAAATGTCAAATTCACTTCAAATATATGAAAAAAAAATGTACATAAGAGACCGTTTTTAGTTACAATAAATGATTTTCTATTATAACGTTGAATAAAGCGGGTTCTCTTACAAAACTTTTTTTTAATTACAGTCAGAGTATTTTTTCACACTTCATGTGTCCAGCCACCTCTTTTTTTAAGACAAACGTCCAACATTGTCAAGTTTCTTCTTTTTCGTTTTCGGTTATTCTAATGTTTCTACTTAGTTCATCAGACACTACATTTTCTTTGCCTTTTTTGTAAGTAATGACGTACTCAAATTCCTCTAATTTCAGACTCCACCTCACGAGTCTTCTACCAGGATCTTTGACACGAAACAGCCATGTTAGAGGTCTGTCGTCTGTTTCAATTGTAAATTTTGTCCCATAAATATATGGTCTAAACTGTTTTGTAGCCCATACAATAGCCAAATATTCTTTCTCTGTGGTTGTATAATTGACTTCTGCTTTATTCAGTGTACTACACGAAAAATGTATTGAAAGATCCTTCCCGTCATGGTCTTGACTTAGCACGGCTCCTATGCCTCGATTTGAAGCGTTTGTCATAATGATGAAGGTTTTACTAAAATATCGGATAATTCGTAATAAGTTCGAATCAATTTTTCTAACGCCTGCTGCTGATCTGGACACCAGATAAAACCTGCATCTTTTTCAATAGTCGATTCATTGGTGTGCAATATCACTGCAATTTTTAATAAATTTCCGGTAATATCTCATCATCACTAGAAACGATTTAATTCCTTTTGGATTGTTTGGTGCTTCCATTTTTACTATGCACTCAATTTTGCCCGGGTGGGGTTTAACGCCTTTATCTGTTATAATATGGCCTAAGTACGAGACTTCTTTCCCCAAAAACTCGCACTTATCAAGGACCGAATGGCATTCGAGTATATTCAAAGTGGCTATAAGGTGTACTGAAGGCCGTTTTCTCCATGTCTTCTTCTTCTATATGGATCTGAGGAAATCCGGACGTTAAGTCTAGGGTGGAGAAGTACTTCGCCTTTCCAAGCTGATACAGATACAGAATTTCATTTTATATTAGGCAGAGGGTAGTTGTCCGATATATTTAAATCATTTAACTGTAATTTAACGTAATCAATTACCATGAGCCACTTCCTTTTTCCATTTGCATCAGCTTTTTTAGGGACTATCCATAAAGGCAAACTCCAAGGAGAACTACTATTACGGATAATTCCATCATTTTTTAGTTTGTTAGTTTTAAACGCATTTTATTATCTAATCAATAACTCTTACATGCTAACAAAAAATGCTTAAATGCTAGCTTACAATTACTTAACAACCTTATACTAACTTACTGGCCCCACACAGGCACTCTAAGCTAATCTAAATTCTTATACTATGTCTTTCGACTTTATTAACATTTTCTTTATGGATATTTATTTACTATACTTAAAGCTAAGAAAAAATATTGTTAACAAAAACTTAGCGTATGGACATAATTTTTTATTTTTTATAAAAACTTAATATCTAACTTAAAATAAGCCTTAGTCTACCTAACCTACATACACAATAAACACATACACACACATAGACATTATACACAATAATATACATATATTAGTATATACCTTTGTATACACCAATATATGCATATATTTCTTAAATGCTAACCTAAACCTACGTAAGCTGGCCATCGCTATTTACAGATTGGTCAGCTCTGCCTCATTAGTAAGGCTGGTCCGTAGTTGACGGAAACGACGACGAAGCATCTTCTCCATCATTCAACCACCAGAAATGCTGGTGCTGCCGAACGACATCCCTCTTATCGCGATTCCCCACCGCCCTACTGAACCTGAGTCGATCCACACTGCCATGTGCGACGTCTCTGTTGTAGTTGAGTCGCCTGTCCCCACCTGTCCGAGCGACATGGAAGATTAACGGGACCGCTGATATATCCTGGATCAACCCTTTCTGATCTAGGTAGAGGAATGCTTCCGGTGGAACGAAGCCGTCAGATCGCACACTCTCGTGGTAAAGGTAATTGGGGTAGTAAGCCCCAGATATCAGGTTATTCGTCGAGGGCATTGCTCTTGCAATGTGCCTTCGAGTCAGCTTAATTACGAAGTTGTCCACTCGTATTAGGTTCGCCCTATTGTAAAGGACCTCATTAGGATAAAATTTCTTGTACTCCGATTCTGGTGTTCTGTACAAGCGAAGACAAGCCCTAAGGCAAGCCCTCTCAAACACCCGAATCTTTTCCATTAAGCTTGCTCGTACATTGAACCACACGGGACAACCAAATACCAGCATGGGCCTAATAAGGGCCATGTAGCAAATTACTTTTACCCTCACATCGAGTTGGCTGCTATAAAACACTCTCTTTGTAAGGGCAAAAGCACCTCTAGCTCTGGCCAGAGCAGCATCTACATTTTTGCCAAAATACAGAAACTGATCTAGCCAGATCCCAAGGTATCTGACTACATTTCGACAGGCAAGAGGCTGTCCGTGCTGTCCAATGATCGAGAACTTTCCCCAATTTTTTCTGGTATCCCTAGAGGCTCCAGACAACGGCGTCCTAAAGAGAATGGTTTCCGACTTCTGAAAGTTGATTTTCAATTTCCAGTCATCGCAAAATCGTCTTATCTTATCGAAGTCACGCTGCAAGAGAGTATTAATGACCTCGATTTTTGGACCTGTTCTGTACGCTACCAAATCGTCTGCGTACGCAATAGTATGGGGAAGTGAACCTATCAAGTCGCTTGTATAAATGTTAAATAGGATCGGCGAATTGACCGCGCCTTGCTGAAGACCATTTTTAATTTGAAATATTCCAACAGAAGTCACATCGCCATTTTTCACGATGAACTGTCTGTTGGTTAGCATATTATAAAGAATGTACAAGAGAGGTTTGCTGATCCCCAGCCTAGTCAGCTTATAGAAAAGACCCTCTAACCATACGGTGTCGAAGGCCTTCTCCAAGTCAACAAGGCAGGCACCAGTGCACTGTTTCTTGCCTTTGTTCCATTGGATATCGGACACCAGTTTAGACGCGGCATGTGAGATATCATGTCCCGCCTTAAAACCGAATTGGTTATCCGGAACTATATGTTTGCCTTCAACCCACCTAGACAGAGCTCTATTGATTACTTTTTCAAAAACCTTACTGATATTCGGAAGGAGACTTATCGACCGGAGATTCGCCGGATTGGATATATCCTTTCCCTTTTTGGGGATAGGTTGAACCACCGCCGTTTTCCAATGCGCTGGATAATGTGCATTATTCATTGCATTATTAAACAGGGTGGTGTAAATGTCCACCGCTTCTAGAGGAAGATGTCGAAGCACGATGTTTGGAATACCATCGGTCCCCACTGACTTCTTAGCCCTGATTGTGTCGAAGATCTCACGGAGTTTTTGCTTCGAAATGAACGGGTGTAGGTCACCTTCTCTGGCAATGACGTTATTTGCCATATTTTCGTCGCTAAACCGGGTGAAACCAGAGCCCTCGGATCGCCAGCTCCCTATTTCATTTCGAATGCAGAAGTTGTGCACCAAGACGCGACTGTCCAGGTCGCAATTAGGGCCAATGGTATCAATGGCCTTGTATACTTCCTGGAAAGTCGCCCCTATGGTCTCAACCTTCTCCTGCGGATCCTCGATCACAAAGAAGTCGTCATCGTCAGCGGCTTCATTTGGATCAATACCTGCTATTGTCAGTAACCGTTCGTTTTCTGTTGTCCGGGCTATTTTAAGACACTGAAGGTCGTTTTGTTTTTTTCTCCGAAATAGTTTATTTATTTGCGGAAACATTTTCGGGTTGCTGCTGTTTACAGCCCGAACCTTGTTGTTCCAATACAAACTTACAGAAATTCTGTAATTCTCTTTTATTAACTTTGCACATTTTTAATCGACGACTTCAGCGTCCTAATCTCCGGATCTTGTCTGTCAGTTAACTGTCTGTACAAGTTTTTGAGTCTTGACAGAAGTCTACTTTTCTGTCGGTGCAGTGCGTCAATAGTAGGATTGCGGAACAAGTCTTCGTTAGTTGTACGTCGATACCGCGGTATTGTAGTGTCCATAGTTTGTTTAATTGTCTCGTCCATCTGTTTTAGGTAATTGTCGATCTCCTCGTTTGACAAATTCCTATTGGACGGTGGGTGGAGCGTGTTCGAGGAGAGCGCTCTGTTCAAGGTTGCGGAGAAGCGCGTCCATCGAGTCTTACTGTAGTTGTAAGAATATCTTTGGACAAACTCCTCCAATTCCGCAATTTCGTTATGAACTGTAATTTCGGTGCTAAAACCGCAATGGTCGCTGTCATACACGAATGTGCGCAGACAGTTTAGCGTTTGTAAATTCGTACCTGTCAGTCGTATACGTTCGTCGTACAGCAGTAGATCCAAATAAGACCCGCCTCTGGGAAACGACGGGTTATCCGTCGCTTTAAGACCGAGTCTGTACATGACATCGTGCTGACCCCACCAATCGAGTAGTAGGTTCCCTCTAGTATTTGGCAAATTATTTCCCCAATCTCTGTGTCTAGCGTTGAAATCCACGCCGATTATAAAATAATTCTCCCCCGATTCCAGCCTCAGAAGTCGAAAAAGCGTGTCGAGCTCTGTAATAAATAGGGTGGATTGTGAAGCCTCAGGTGCATAAACAGAGGCCAAGTACAGCCGCTTTCCACTGCGAAGCGGAATGTAAATGACAACTGCCTCCAACACCCGGAACCTGCGCAACACTCCATTGTACACTCTGTGAAATTTTATACCTTCTTTAATGAAGATCGCGACACCACCTCCACGTTTGGATATGGGCCCGTTTCTTCTTCTATCAATATAATTATTGTACTCCAGTTTGTGATTATCGGTTAGCTTGGTTTCGCTAGCGAAAAGCACATCAGGAGTTTGGTCTTGTAGCAATTTAAACATCGCGGCTCTTCGTTCGATCCTAATCAGCGCGTAAATCTGGTCCACCCGCTTGGCCTGTTCTTGCACCTGCTTTTGCAGCTGAGCCATCTGCCCTTGGATTGCGAGCAAGATGGCTAGCATGTTAGGTGCAGCTTCCGTTGTTCTCGGCATTGGCGCCGGAGAAGCAACAGTCGCTTGCTGTACCGTAGCCCCCCTACCTGACGCCATTTGGGCGTTGGAAATTTGGGACGTGATGGCTGGTGTTTGAAATCTAAGAGGTGAACGTTTGACCTCCACCTTCTGCTGCCGAGCCAGTTTTGCTTTCTTAATGTCAGCGAACTTAGGACAACCCCGATAGTTTGCGGTGTGTCCCACGTTTCCAAATAACACGCACGAGAGCTTCGATCTATCGGATGCTTCGTCAACACCCAGTGCACACTCCTCGGAACTGTAGTTCTTAGCGCACTTCACGCATCGAGGCTGCATTTGGCAGTTCAACGCGGCGTGCCCGAACCTCTGGCAGCGAACGCATTGTATAACGCCTTCGCTCCTTTTTAGTTTTTCCCAGTGAACCACCTGGTAGTCTAGGACATTGATACTCCTTAGACTATCCAGACGGCTTTCGGGACTGAGCTGTACCAGGAAGAACGGCAGACTCCGTTTCTCCCGCCTGGCTCTAGCTGTGGTAAATGGCTTTACCCCCACAAACTTGAGTCCTTCGCACTCCTTCTCTTTGAGCAGTGCCAGGATCTCCTCAGGATCAGAAGACGGTTCCAACCCCTTCAGCAGCATCGATTGCCGCTTTTCACACTTCGGTGGGTATGAGTAGTGCTCCGTCGTCGTTTTTTTTAGGAGCTCTTTCACTTTCGCGTAGCCCTCCACTGTATTACAGTGGGTGGCATGGCGATCGTTCCCCAATCTCTTTATATTAAAATTATTACCAATGACCAACTTACACAGGTCCTTGATTGCGTTTACCTCCAGTTTGTAGGTGTTGATCGTAGGCACCTTCTCTTTCTTATTCTTCTGCTGCTGCTGCTGTTGTTGTTGTTGTTCTTGCTGCTGCTGCTGTTGTTGTTTTTGTTGTTGTTGGTGTTCTTGCCGCTGTTGCTTTTGCTGCAGTTGTTGCTTCGGCTGCTGATGGTTTTGTTGTTGCTGCAGTTGCTGTTTCTGCTCTTGTTGTTGTTGTTTTAGGGAGCTCTCTACTTCTGATTGCTCCCTCTGCCTTCGTGCAGTTTGCCTCTGTTTAATAGCAAGCACGTCTTGCTCCAGCTTTTGTATGCTGCTTTTTATGTTGTTAATTTCGTCATCTTCGTCTTCCGACTCATATGACGCCAGAGAGGCGAAGCTGTTGGAGCCCCCCTCCTCTTTACCTTCTTCAGCTGTGGAAACAGCACTTATTTTTTTCTTTGAGAGATTAGGAGGGGTATTCAACCTCTTCCTCCTTTTGCTGGCTTTCGCCACGGTTATGGGAAGAGCGAGGCGCTCTCCACCGTCCATCACGTGATTTTTTATTTTTTTTCTTATTGCCTTTTGGTTTTGATGTTACACACTTTGAGGAAAAAAAAAAATAAAAACAAGAAAAAAAAAAGTTCCAAGTTTCACCCGGGATTCGAACCCGTGTCCCACGATTTGTTGACTGGCGCCGCTAACCGCTGGGTTACCGAGTCAATTGATAAAATTGCAACCAATTGTATTTATCCACTAAATTATTGTTTTTTTTTTTTCTTACTTTATGAGAAGCCGAAAGATGTCTATTCTCACGAGAGATTTGCGAACGACTGTCCATCATTTTTTAATTTTGTTAAGTATTCACGGATTCCTTCGTCGTGAAGTTTTGGGTGTCTATAAGTTTTTGTAAAAACTGCTTTCGAGAAATCTGTCGTCCTTATCCTATGTTTCATCACTGAAGTACACGAAAGTCTTTCTAAAAATGTCGCTGAACTCTTTTACTATTTCTAGCAAGTTTTCTTGCTCTTCCTTATTCACACGTTCAATGCGATCATTTTCCAAAACTTTTTGATGACTTAAATTAGATCCACGCAATCTAGCATTTGCTAAATCTACAGGTTTGTCCGTTGTATTTACAACTGAAACTAAGCAGATATCAATTTTTTTGGACATAACGTAACTATTACTATTGCTCTAATTTCAATGACGATTTCTTTGTTTACGGTGTCGTTAACTTTTACTATTCTGAATGCCTCTGATCTTTCCTTAATTATATTTTCTTCATATAGAAATCTTAATGGAATTTCCCTATTATTTTCATAGTTCATATTAAAACCACCTTCTCTAGGGAAATGGTTTCCTATTAGTCCATCTTACGCACCTAATAAATTATTAAATTATTTTCAAGAACTTGAAAACTTATTTTACTTAACTTAGCCTTGTTTGAACAAGGTAAAAACCTGAGTTCAACCTGTGTTTCACACATTGTTTCACGCGTTTCATACACACAGTTAGCTTTGATTAAAGAGATCTCAGCCCCTGTATCCATAAGTAACTTCCTTAACTCATTATTAGTTAATACTAAAACTTGAGGGCTTTCGCAATTATCTAAAACTCTAAGCTGCATAGTTGCCTCGGACACCACACAGCTTACGGAAAATCCTTCTTCTTGAACTGTTTTTCTTTTTGCTCGGTCTCAGACTGATTTTCTTCTTGTTTTGATGTGTTTTTAGAATACTGTTTCTTGTTTTTTTTCAGTGCCCTACAATTTCTTGCAATATGTCCTACATTTCCGCAATTATAACATTTTATTTCTTTCAAATTTATCTTAGCTAAATTCTTAGAGGTGTAATCTCTATTTTAACACGTTTATGAAAAAATTAAAAAAATTAATGAAATAAAGTTTGCTTTGTAAGAGACGTCTTTGCAGAGTCTCGATGCGCCGTAAAAAATGGACAACAGACACTTGTTTATTCTGTTTTATCGAGATTAATTGCCTATGTAGTTGAACAGAACTACGACGTTCTCGAAATACTAGAGTCAACTCCTTTTTAAGGGAATCCCAGTCTTCTACGTCTCTGTTAATTAAAACAGTTGTGTCATTGCCACGAATGTTGGTTTTTATGAACTGAAATAGAACAGCCTTCTGTGCTGCTGATGCCAATTCGATGGCATCATTGCATGAGTCGATGAATGTAAAAACTTCATCACTCGTGCCATTAAATGTTGGGATGAAGTAGATTAACACGCTTATTGGTATCTCTGCCATAGCTAATTCTGATACTCTGTAACTAATATCACTATCACTAACTAAACTTTCTAATTTAATGTGTCTGTCATTTGAAATCCCGAGAACATGGATATTTAAATTTATGTATTTAACTTTGAATACAAGTAATAACTTTACAATAATATTTACTCACATGAATATTATTAACACTTTGTCCATCGATGAGCTATGTAAATTTATATTATGCCTTGGACACAACTAAATAAATTTTTTTCTTTCCGATTCCTTTTTCACATCAGGCCAGATTATCTATGGTATTTCCTTCTCCTGCTTTATGCTTTATACGGTTAAAGTTTGTTATTGACGTTTAACTTAATTTTAAGACAATAGTCAATTTTACTTGCCAAGATTTTAAGTACAACGCACACAGCAAAGGCGAGATGAATTAAAAGATTGTATATATTTCAATCTTATAAACCTAATTTTTACTTACGAGTAATTTACGTTCTCTTACTTATTGCTAATGATATTGTTCTGCTACACGGTTAACTAATGATATTGTTATAATACACGGTTCCCTTTATTAATAACTTTTTATTGCTTACTTTCTGTTAAAATATGTATATGTAGGGTGGAAAAATGCGGTTTTAATATTAAACACGTCCTTTCTTTTTGAAATAACAGCAAAGAAAAATTTAATTTATTATGCTGGAAATTACATCCATGTCATATATTCGTATTAAAAATCATAATTACATTTATATTTTTACATTTAGATTAAGTTGTTGTATTTGAATTTAGTTTTAGCTTAGTTTCAGTAATTATTACAATCACAAGAAAAACAATTATTTAAAATGAAAAGTTTATAGTATGATTGTATTTCCGAACAGGGACAATATATGAATTCGATTTCACACGTCGGGCCTCCCTGCTCATGAGCAGAGATTTGAAGTTGTGGCATAAAAAATTTTTTTTTTTAAATGTATATTAATTCAATTTGAAATAAAATTCAAGTGTTTTAAGTGTTATTCTTAATGTCTATGATATTAGCTTTATTTAGTAGATAATTTTATCCCATTAGTGTTTAAATGTGGATATCGGGCATATCGCCGTGGCTATGAAGAGCAATCGTGAAGTCCAATTGTCGACAACTTTATCGAGCAACTGGGGCCGTATATCAGCAATAACACTGCGAATGTTGACTTCCAAATCGTCCAACGTTTCTGGTTTATCGGCATAGATTAGTGACTTCACATACCCCCAAGGAAAGTAATCTAATCGTGTGAGATCACAGGATCGTGGAGGCCAGTTCACAGGTCCATTACGCGAAATTATGCGCTCAGCTAAAGTTTCCCACAATAAATTGATGGTGTTGCGCCCCGTGTATCATCTTGTTGAAGCCAAAGCTCTGTCACGTCAATGCCAATCATATTTCTGTAGCGCTCTACATTGACGTTAACATTCTGACCGGCATCGTTCTTGAAGAAATATGGGCCGATGATTCCACCAGCCCATTGTTACCCCCGAATTCTCCATCCAACGTGCCGTATCACGGACTAGTGCCCGACCACCACGAAGAGTGGTCGTAATTTAAGGTGTTAGAATGGGCGCCACGCGATTGCACTTCCGTATTACTACTAAGATCCACAATCTCGACTCCGCGCTCCCAGAGGGCAAAACAAATGAAATAATAAAAACAAAACGGAGGAAGAAAAATAATAACAAATAGACTACTTCTTCTTAGCTTAGGTTTCAGTTAATTCGCCTTAAATTAGTCTTAATTTAAATTTAATTTTAGACTAATTAAATAATCTTAAATTTACAATCCAATTCAATTAAAAAAAAATACGTGATAATAATAAAGGGGATTACTCGGATACGAAACTCGGGATCGATTCGCCTCCTCTGCTTTGCAAGTCGCGTCGAGGTCAAACGCAAACGAAATCACATATTATTATTATTATATAAATATACATTCTCTTCTACTTAAAACCCTATTAATGTACTCGCATGGGAACAAAAACCAATTAACCCTACACATATATAATCTTATTGTACATAAATCGTAACCGAATAAAAATACTTATTAATATAACTTGAATACTTGCAACTCATATTCTTTTCCTAGAGATAACATCAAACTCTGAATTTTTACTTTAGCCACTTTGTTGGAACACTTGTTTCAATTAAAACCACTCCGGTTAATGTGAAAACTTAAAAGTGACGTTTATTAGTAAAAAATACAGTTTTCGTATGCTAAAATTAAATGACAAAGCAGTAAATAAACAGTGACCCAAATCGGTTGTTCCGCAATCGGCAGCTATAGCTGAAGCGGCAATTATTATAAGGAAATATTGAAATGGGTCACCGCTGTTTGTGCTGGAATCGACATATTCAGCTGAAGTGGCATTTACGGTGACGAATTAGCGTAAACAAAACTCCTTGTGTTTCCGTAATTTTGATGGATACCGGCTTGCAATTGCTACTATGTGATTGCGGCTTGCTCCCGGGTATTTTATCGTTCTTGCTAAGGTAACTAGTGCTGGCATTTCTTGATTGGAGGTGTTTGTGTAGGGCAACGATAGAGATGATGGTGATAAAAAGTGTAGTGTATAATGCTCCCCCTAAATACCAGTATTGATGCTCCTGTGGGATCTAGTTATTATGATCTACTTCATTTGAGAGTTGTGCCTTGAGGAGGGCAATGCGAGTATCAGCTTGTTGTTTCCTAGTTATGTCGACATTAGGAGGTGACATGCTATCCCGATTGGAAATGCCTTGATTTCTGTGATTATTTTCTCAACTTCTCAACTACTTTAAACAATTTGCTGGAAATTTCGCAGCCTGGGAATCTTACTAAGTTTACGATTGCCAGGAATGGTGTAAGTTACATAAAAAGTTAACTCATTGGCTTTTTGTCTATATATGAGTGCAAGATCACTCATTGAAACGTTTTTCCTCAAGTTTATCGTAGAGACCTTAACCCAGGTATACGGCTTGCGATGGCTGAAAGAATGTCTCGTTGTCTAATGTCTAATGCAAGTTGTTGCACAAAGTCTCCATTATCTAGCTGAATAGCATGGGTATCAATTACTGGGACACTGATGAAAACATATTTGGAGAATATCTTTGTTTGAACTAGGGGGTTGCTAAACCTCACAACAACCATTCCTTTACGGAGAGTCTTTGTTATTTTGTTGATAGTAAATAACGAAGATACATCGGATACAGATGGTAATCTATAAAATACCAAGCCTTGGTTCATTCACTTAACGTGCTCCTTTAGTCTTTTAATAGGGCAAATGTTGATGATGCTTTGGTGATGCATTTGAATAGTACTAGCCAGTAACTGGATACTCGTTGAGTAGGCGTTTATTTTTTCCTGAATGCGGAGCTGCTTTTGTTGTTCTATTACTGCCTCAAGTTTCTTATCCACCGCTTTAACTTTTAAGTCGGTTTGTCGTGAGGTAGGACACCTTAATTATTTTACTTTTCAGTTCGGCCATTTGCAGATCCAAATGATTATTCTCCACAGCTTATTCTCCACTCTGCCTGCGCTCATCAGTATTTGGGGACCGTATTTAGCAAGTCCTTTTATTATTACTGGTATAGCTGCCCGTTTTGATCTTCTTTTGTAGCTTGCAGTGATACTGTCCTTCACTCCCCCGTCTTCTATATTAAGTGCTTCTTTGCAGTCTGATAGTGTACGTTTAGTTTGCTTTACTTGTGGTTCTGATATTGGTTTCAAGATGTATTGAAAACTTGGAGAAGGGAATCAATAGCAAGCATGTCGGAGGTAAGATTCAGAGACGTTTCGACTGAAAATTTTTGGTTTAGAAGTTTTATCGTGTTTAGGTAGCAACAATTCATTGCATTTTGCACTGCTGGATTCATACAAAATGAAAAACGGGTAAAATAAATTTTTTTATATAGTTCTTTGTTTTGTTGTTTTTTAATTACGCTGACTATAAATATGATTATTTGTTCAGTAAGCACTGCATATACCTGGTAGACATCCGCTCGTGCGGTATGCTTACCAGGCAAAATCAATTATTGTAATTAGTATTTAAGAAAAACACAAAAATAAAGCGACATAGTTCTTGTTCGAAACTCACCAACCTCGTAAGCAGTTATTTTGTTATTTTATTCTCGCGAAACGTACATTTGTAGGCTAATATTCTGGTTCGAGCACCAGTATTATCAGTAGTTGTCAAGGTACATGCACCTTGGGCGATATTACAAAACGTACATTATTCTGGTGTCTATTGGCAACGTGACTATTGGCAACGTAACTAGCTTGATCTGTGAAATTTGACAAGGAAGCATTTTTCACAAGTCATCATGGATCAAAAGACAGAGGCCCAACGTGCAACAGGAGAGGAAATCGAACGGATCATCATGAAGTGCAAGAAGGACTCCGCAGATCGGAAGACTTCAAGGTGCGCCTCCAAAAATTCGAGGAGCATTAGGAACAATTCGACGCTACTGACAGCGCCATCAGGGCCTTTCATGCAAGCGAGCTCAGCCATCCATACTTCAACAAAGGCTAATATGATGCTATAAAGAGGATCTATGATAGTTACAAGCAGGAGTTTCAGGATGACATGCAGATACATCAATGAGCTACAGAGAGTGTATCAACGAAACCATACGTGAAACCTCGCTCTTACGATAATCCTTGCACTTCACATCAGGAAGTAACCAATGAAGTTGCAAGGATGGCAAGGCACTTAGCAACCTCAACCAACGTCAAACACTTTTGGGAATTAAAGGCAGAGAGCATCAAAAACATTTGGTCCCAAATTGAAGACATACAGAACAACATATGGGAGTCAACGGATAACCCATCAGCGGTTGGCCATGAAATGGCCGGCTACATCAAACTGGAAGCGGCGGTTCAGGAAATCTTAGTACGGTGTGCGGTGGAATGAGGCAGTCATTCTGTACCGCAACAATCCACACCAATTGATAAAACAAAATTGGATCTTCCAAAATTCGAGGGAGACTACCTCAAATGGAACTAATTCCACAACCCATTCACCCAAATGGTGGATCAGCAAGTAATGTCAGGATGCCAAAAGATGCAGTACCTACAAACCAACTTGTCAGGTGATACCCAAAGACTTGTTCGACATCTAAGCATCTCCGACGAGAATTATTCTTCAGCCTGGAAAATGCTATAAGATCGATACAATAATCTGAGACTTCTTTCAACAGCTTTTATAAATCGGCTGCTACAACAAGTTTCGTTGTCAACGGAATCCGCCACAGGATTAAAGACAATTCATGACACCATGCAAGAATGGCTACATGGACTCAACAATCTCGGAGTAGACACGCAGAACTGGGATCCTTGCTGGTTCATCTACTTATCAGTCGCTGAAAATACCCAGAGCTCTGCCATAATTATCGGGGTTCCTGGGCGAAGTTCGTTTTCAATCTTTAGAGGCTCTGGGAAATAAGGGCAGAACCTCTGAACAACCTTCAAGAAAATCTACTGCACTTTCGTTGATGTCAGTCTCAGCGGATAATGGAAGTTGTCCACTATACCCCGGTACTGATCACAAACTGTATGCCTGCCTGTTCTTACGCCTAACCCCAGCCAACCGCTTAGACGTCGTAAAAAGGGCAAATCGTTACACAAATTGTCTAAAATTGGGCCATATCGTTCCACAGTGTCCACCACGTGGTTGCGCAAAATGCTCAAGGAAGCATAACACGCTGTTACATTTGCACAAAGCATCAGCAGCTAATGCACCGAATGGGAGCCAAAACCAAGAAGGTAATCTAAGGGAACTCTCAATAAAGGAAGGTGCGACTATGTCTGCAACTGCAGTATCAAGGAAGGACAACGAAGGTACAGCTGTGGAATGCAGAGCACTATTGGATTCTGGGTCTCAACTTAGTTTCATCACTCAGAAGCTGGCAAGAAAACTCAAGCTCCCGGAAATGGTACGACTCGAGCTGTAAAGAGGCCGTCAGGGTTAGAGAAATGTTTTTTCGGTCCTACAAGACCAACCCGACAGAGGAAAACCGAAAAAAGTTTAAACGAGCCAGAAATGATTGCAACGCCTTTCTGAAGCGTGTGAAATTCCTATACGACCAAAAACTGAGGCAAAAAATACTGCAATGTCCCAAAGGCAGTAAAAATTTTTGGTCGTTCGTCAAAAACATTAGAAATTCCGCCTCATCCTCCATCCCAACGCTCATTTACAATGACATTCCAGCTGTCAGCTCTTTGGATAAGGCCAATCTGCTTGCTGCACACTTTGCGGCCAGCTCAACACTCCCAGATTGTGCTTTGTCTCCGCCTACACTTGAGTGCGTCGAATCTTCAATGGGACGAATCTACTTTCGCACTCGTGTAGTAGCAAGAGTACTTAAGAATCTCAACATACATAAATCCGCTGGTCCAGATGGTATATCTCCCCTTCTTCTGAAGAGGTGTTCTTCTTCGCTGGCAAAACCACTGCGTAAGCTTTTTCATCAATCCTACACTTTAGGACTCTTCCCGAGCAGATGGAAAACAGCATTTGTCCAGCCCGTCCCTAAAAAAGGCGAATCATCTTCTCTCTCCTCCTACAGACCCATTGCACTTACGTCCCTTCTTTCCAAGGTCATGGAAACACTGATAAATCGTCAGCTCATGAAATATCTCGAAACACGAAAACTTCTCAATGACCGACAGTACGGTTTTCGTAGCAACAGGTCCACTGGTGATTTGATGGCATGTCTCACCGAAAAGTGGAACCAAAGCGTACATCAATCTGGCGAAAGCAAGATAGTTGCACTTGATATTTCTAAGGCATTTGACAGAGTTTGGCATCAGGCTCTTTTGTCGAAAATGCGTGCATTTGGGATCGACGACTCTCTTCTTCAATGGATTAGAAATTACCTTTCGGAACGTTCAATTCAAGTTGTCTTGGACGGTTTCAAGTCTGATATTCACAAAATAAATGCTGGTGTGCCCCAGGGCTCTGTTCTGTCACCGACACTCTTTTTAATTTTCATTAACGATCTCTTGTCTACTACTTCTAATCCAATATATTCCTTTGCTGATGACAGTACTCTCTGCTTTTCATATTCGTTCCCGGACTCACGGCCCTGCTCTTCGGCTGTAGTACGAGAACGGCAGCGTATGCTAAGCTCATTAAATTCCGATATCAACAGCATAACCAATTGGGGAACTATCAATAGAGTGGAATTTAATGCTTCCAAAACACAATGCTGTCTGCTGTCTTTAAAGCGAAATTTAAACACCCAGCCATTATCTATGAATGGCACTTGCATCGTCGAAACCGAAAAACTTTCCATTCTCGGTATGTGTGTCAATGACAACTTACGTTGGAATGACCACATATTTGATGTCGCCAAAAATGCTGCGAAATGTCTAGGTTTCCTCAAGCGATGTAAGAAATATTTTACCCCCTCTGATCTGGCCTCAATATATAAGGCATTCATCCGCCCAAAATTGGAGTACAACTCCCACATCTGGTCAGGTGCTCCTAAAACATCTCTGCACCTGCTAGATAGGATTCAAAACCGTGCGATAAAACTTATTGACGATACTAATATCAGTCAATCAATGGACACCCTCGAACACCGACGAAATGTCTCGTGTCTCACTTTGTTTTATCGCTACTTCCACCACCAGTGCTCCACTGAAATCGCCAGTAGCATTCCGCCCATTCAAACTTTCAACCGTAACACCCGTCTCGCTATGAATGCTCATCAGTATACCCTCAAGCCCATTTTCGGACGTACTCTAAAATATCGTGATTCGTTCCTAAGCCGTACAACTCGCTTATGGAATGCCCTGCCGATCTCTGTATTTCCTGGTCGTTATAACATGCAAACATTTAAAAACAATGTACATCGGTACCTCTCTTTTCTTCTTCCCTAAATTTCCTTTGCCCGCGCTGTGTACAATCACCTTAAGGGTACTCAAACCCCTTGAGCGCGCGCTCATTATAAAAAAAAAAAAAAAAAAAAATGGTGAAAACAATGGGCATTCTGGGAATCGGAGAAGGCACAAGGCATTCACACAAAAGAATGAATATTCATTTGAAATCTCGAACAACAGGATTTTCGGTGAGAATCAAAGCCTTCGTCCTGGCAAAAATAACCTCCCTCAACCGACACGACAGATCAATATATCAAATAAGTCAATGAAGACGACAACCAACATATCACTTAATGACATACTGTCGACTGGTCCTACAATTCAGGATGAATTACTATCCATCCTACTTCGTTTTCGGCTACCCAGATATGTCTTCACGGCTGATGTCGAGAAAATGTATCGGCAAGTTTTGGTCCATGAGTCGGCCAGACAATTCCAACTGATCCTGTGGAGAGACGCTCCGACAGATGAAATACAAATCTATTGACTAAATACGGTGACTTACGGAACAACCTCAGCACCCTACCTAGTCACAAAATGTTTACAACAATTAGCCCATGACGAAATAGGGACTTACCCCCAAGGTGCAGAAATCCTTAATAGAGACTTCTATGTGGATGATCTGATGACAGGATCCGATAGCCTTAGCACTGCACTACAGATACAGGAACAAATAACCCGTCTACTACACACAGCTGGATTCACGCTACGAAAATGGTGTGCTAATCATCAAGGCTTGGAGAATGTTCGGGCAAGCAATGTCGCACTGCAATTGGATCTGGACATGAATGATACAAACCACGTAAATACGCTTGGTCAAGCATGGCGACCCAAGTCGGATACCTTCACTGTGAGCTTCCAACTTAATCCTAATGACAGAATCAACAAGCGAACAGTATTGTCTGACATCGCCCATCTATTCGACTCACTGGGTTTCTTAAACCCAATCATAATAACAGCAAAAATATTCTTACAAAAACTCTGGAAGGAAGGAGCAGATTGGGATGCTACTCTTCCCAAGGAGCTACAGTTAGAATGGATGCGATTCCGTGAGGGTCTAAGATATCTAAAGGACATAAAAGTTGATCGGCACGTCTTCTCGCACCGAAGCCCCAACTCTGTACAAATTCACGCCTTCGCTAATGCATCTGAGAATGCATACGGGGCAGCGATTTATATTCGATCTACTAACAAGTACGAAATCATCACTGTCCGATTGCTATGTGCTAAGTCTAAGGTTACTCCTATAAAAAAGTTATCGATACCACGACTCGAATTATGCGCTGCTACACTCGCCGCTAAGCTCACCGATCGCGTTCTCAAGGATTTACGCCTAAGAACCTGTACAATATTTATGTGGACAGACTCTGAAATAGTATTGGTCTAGATTAACTCGGCGTCATCTTCGTTTCACACATTCGTCGCTAACCGGGTTGTCAACAATCCAGCAACTTACATCAGTCTAACAATGGCGACACGTACGGTCGAGGGATAATCCTGCAGACATGTTAACCCGGTGGAATTGAAGCAGACAAGTTAGCGGCATGCAATCTATGGTTTTATGGACCACTATTTCTGCATGGTATGGAATCATCATGGCTCCCTCCACCATCACCTAAAAGTGAGTGCGACATCGAAAAAAGGACTACAAAACACGTACTCTCAGTTATGGAAGAATCTACCAACATTATCTACGACATTAATATTCAAAACAACTTCAGAAGGCTACAACGTATCGTCGCTTACGCACTTCGCTTCACTCACAATCTGAAAGATTTGGCAATCAAGAAATTAATAAGAAAATCGGGCAGCTTAAAACCAACAGAACTACATAAGGCCTTAAGACACATCATCAATATCATGCAGAAAGAAGAATTCGAAAAGGACTTAAGCAGCCTAAAGGAAACTTCACAACTTCAGATGAAGAAGGCACTACGCGAGTAGGAGGTTGGCTAGAAGCCTCATCATTATCATATGAAGCAAAACATCCATTTTTCCTCCCATACTCTCATCCGTTTACGAAGTTACTGATGACAGCCATCCATCATGAGAACTTAGTTGCGGTCCGCAAGCTTTACTAGCTACCACAAGGCAGAAATATTGGCCCGTCAAGGCAAAACGCTAGCACGGTCAATAATTCAGCGGTGTGTGAGATGCGCAAGAGCAAGACCAAGGTTGCTCACGCAAATTATGGGAAACTTGCCGACGCACTGGGTACAACCAGCACGACCGTTTATCAATTCGGGAGTCGATTTTTGCGGACCATTTAAGACCCATTTTAAGGTGAGAGGAAAGCATCCTCAGAAAAGATACATCGCTGTTTTTTGCTGCTTCGCAACGAAGGCAGTCCATCTAGAATTAGTCACGGACCTTTCGACCAATGGATTTATCGCAGATATAAAACGATTCATTGGAAGGCGAGGCAGTTGTTGCCATCTGTACTGCGACAACGCAACCAACTTCAACGGCGCCAACAATCAACTACAAGAATTAGCTGACATTCTCCATACCAACAAGGCAAGGGAAAAAATATACAACGCGTTCGCAGTAAGGGGAATAGAATTCCATTTTATTCCTCCTAGAGCACCCCACTTCGGTGGACTTTGGGAGGCAGCGGTTAAGACCGCGAAACATTTTTTACAACGCTGCATGGAGCCCGCGTCACTGACATATGAAGACCTCGAGACACTAGTAATCGAAATTGAAGCCATCATGAACTCAAGACCACTCACACCGATGTCAATTGATCCGAATGATCTTACAGCTCTAACACCAGGACATTTCCTCATAGGAGAACCACTGAATAATCCCATCAAGACCAGAATCTGCACTCGATGGTTCCAAGAAGCATGAAAGGGTATCTCAAGCAGAACCACCACCAAGGAAAACAATGCGACATAATCCGTTCACTAAATTGACGACCCTTCTATTAATCTTTCTTCTGATGCCAGTGTTCCTATGCCAGGAAGTAACTGTATCACGCTTTGAATCCGCTCGAGGGATACACTTCGAAAACCTGGGGAAGGCTCACCTCATATCTGACGAATGGGGCATAGTGGTATACTACGACCTTCAATCATTCCGAAGCACCTTGAATCTAACAATGGAAGGCACCAATAATCTAAAAGCATTATTACAAGCCACGTCTCAGAAAGGATTCTGCGCGAACTCCTTACAATAACTTCTACATCTCTACCGGGAGTTGGAAGAGAATGACGAACTACTGCGACATGGATCTTCCCCTTGCGAAAAGGGGTGCAGTCAATATGGTGGGAAACGTGGAAAATTCGCTATTTGGTATTCTAGACTCCAATAATGCCAAGCGCATGTCACACATAATTGCCCAAATACGGTCTGGGGAAGACTACCTATTGCGGCTCATACAAAATTAAACGTCAATAATCAATTCAACAGCCAATGTAATACAGACCGATCAAGGCTGAATCGAAAGGCAATTTCGCAGTCTGGATGTTGAAATAAACAGAATAAAAGCTCAAATAAAGAACCCATCGAACAAAATCCACCACCAACTATTATCGCAGCTAATAATGACTCAGTCTTTTCAAGTTTTTCTCATCATCACAGAACTTCAGCGAATTCAATCGACAGTTCTGGACGTGCTGACAGAAATTCATTATGCTAAGGTAAGCCCGACACTAATCTCGGTGCGTCAGCTGTAACAGGAATTAGCATCTCTCCATCTTCCACTTTCATATGATAATGAAGCACAACTCTACAAGCTAATGTCCGTGGAGGCCAGGGTCATTGAAGACACCATTATTTCCCGATTAAAAATGCCATTGCTGTCATCGGACGAATACGAACTATACCATATCATCAACGGCTCATTCGTAGCAATCACACCTTCCACCGATTACATCATTATAAGTCTTCATCGAGACCAGTACTATCCGCTAACTGCACTTGAATTAATGTCGTGTATGACAATTATAGAATGCGACACTCTATGCCAATCAAAACATCCGCTTCATCAGAAGGGTTCAAATGTCAGTAAGTGTGAAATTAATCTCTTGAACCAAATCCCGGATTTCTCCTCGTGCCAGCTCAATAATTTCGCAAACATTCAATACTGGGTCCATTTACGACATTCAAATTAGTGGATCTTCGCGCAGCGAAACAAAATATTGTTGAACATTGTTTGCCAGAGGAACACCTCCCAGTTAAGTTTGCAAGGGTTGGGCTCCCTGACGGTTCCTGCTGGCTACACAGCACAGCATGACTTACTTACCATACAGGGCCACAATATGTTTTCGAGCTCGTTAAGAAGATCATTCACACCAGTAGGAAACTTGTCGGACTTCATTGATATCCACACCCATGAGCATCTCAAACGGTATTCAGTAGAGTATTCAAGGCAGTCAGACGAAATGTCTAAAGTCCAAGAGCTCATAACACAGCAACAACTGAATGAGTCTCTACAGCAAATACACCAATGACGTCCACCAATTTGCCATTGGCTACCTAGCTGTCTTCGCTTGCATCATCATCATTGGCTACAAATTCTGGAGAAGTATACAACACCGTCGCCGCCAAGTCAACACCGATAGTTCAAGGCGGGGAGAATCTTTAGGTACCAACAATTCATTGCCCTTTCCACTGCTGGCTTCATATAAAATGCAAACGAGCAAAATAGATTTTTTTTTGTATATTTCTTTGTTTTGTTGTTTTTTAATTACGCTGACTATAAATATCCGCATGAGTGGATGATTATTTGTTGAGTAAGCACTGCATATGCCTGGTAGACATCCGCTCGAGTAATCGAGGTATCAATTTTCCATTGCTTGTGCGGTATGCTTACCAGGCAAAATCAATTATTGTAATTAGTATTTAAGAAAAACCCAATTTACTTCAGCGTAAAGCCAGCTCATCTTTACAGTCTTTACGTTTGTACATCATCTGGGAAAAGTGGGACCAAACGCGAAGTGGCTCGATGCACGACCTCTCGCTTTACAGTCTTTACGTCGATTCTGCGAAAATCTCCCTTACCATAAGGATAATTTTCAATGACTCGACCCATTTTCCAATCTACAGGCGTAATGCTCGCTTCTTGGATCAATACCAAATCTCCGATGTCGAGCGTTCTATTGGGGAACAACCATTTATTTCTTTTCTGTAGATGGTGGAGGTACTCTTGGTGGATCTTTTTCCAAAATTGCTGTTGAAGTTTCTGAACTTGTAACCAGCGTTTTGTAATTGGCACACAATTTGGTAGACCATCGTCGATTAAAGAGTTCTTTAAGGTGCGTTGAGTGATGAAATGGAATGGTGCAAGTGCTGGTGAGTCTTCTGCTTTCAGCAAATCTGGATGAAAGAGTCTGCTATTTAGTAGACCTCCAATTCGGCACAATAGAGTGTTAAATTCCTCTGTTCGAATATTAACGCAGTTATACATATGTATTGCCAAAAAGTAAAGGTAACCTATTACTCGATTGGTGGGGTCAGCACGATGTCATGTACAGACTCGGTGTTAAAGCGACAGATAACCCGTCGTTTCCCACAGGCGGGTCTTATTTGGATCAACTGCTATATGACGAACGTATAAGACTGACAGGTACGTATTTACAAACGCTAAACTGTCTGCGCACATTCGTGTATGACAGCGACCGAAATTACAGTTCCCAACGAAATTGCGGAATTGGAGGATTTTGTCCAAAGATATTCTTACAACTACAGTAAGACTCGAGACACGCTTCTCCGTAACCTTGGAAAGAACGCTCTCCTCGAACACACTCCGCCCACCGACCAATAGGAATTTGTCAAACGAGGAGATCGACAATTACCTAAAACAAATGGACGAGACAATTATAAAACTATGGACACTACAATACCGCGGTATCGACGTACGACTAACGAAGACCTGTTCCGCAATCCTACTATTGACGCACTGCAGCGACAGAAAACTAGACATCTGTCAAGGCTCAAAAACTTATGCAGACAGTTAACTGACAGACAAGACCCGGAGATTATAAGAGAAAATTTCAGAATTTCTGGAAGTGTGTATTGGAACAACAAGATTCGGGCTGTAAACACCAGTAACCCGAATATGTTCCCGCAAATAAAGAAACTATTTCGGAGAAAAAAATCAAAACGACGTTCAGTGTCTTAAAATAGCCCGTTTGATAGACAACGAACGGTTACTGACAATAGCAGGCACTGATCGAAATGAAGCCGCTCACGATGACGATTTCTTTGTGATAGAGGATCCACAGGAGAAGGTTGAGGCCATAGGGGCGACTTTCCAAGAAGTATAAAACTCCGCTGATACCATTGGCCCTAATTATGACGTGGACAATCGCGTTTTGGTGCACAACTTCTACATTCGAAGTAGAGACCTCGCGATCCGAGGGCTCTGGTTTCACACGGTTTAGCGACGAAAATTTGACCAATAATGTCATTGCAAGAGAGGGCGACCTATCCCCTTTCATTTCGAAGGAAATACTCCATGAGATCTTCGACACAATCAGGGCTAAGAAGTCAGTGGGTACCTATGGTATTCCGAACATCGTGCTTCGACATCTTCCTCTAGAAGCGGTGGACATGTACACCACCCTACTTAATAATGCAATAAATAATGCACAATATCCAGCGCATTGGAAAACGACGGTGATTATCGGTGGTACCTATCCCCAAAAAGGGAAAGGATATCTCCAATCGGGCGAATCTCCGGTCGATAAGTCTCCTTCCGAATATCAGTAAGATTTTTGAAAAAGTAATTAATAGAGCTCTGACAGGATGGGTTAACGACAAACATGTAGTTCCGGATAATCAATTCATTTTTAAGGCGGGACATGATATCTCACATGCCACGTCTGATCTGGTGTCCGATATCCAATGGAATAAAGGAAAATCAAAAAATTCAGATAGAGGAGCTGCAAGCGAGGAATAAGGAGTGTAACCAAAAAATTAACTTGTTGGAACATAAAGTCAATTACCTTGAACAACAGCTGATTTCTAACGCAGTTGAAATCTATAATGTTCCCTCCAAACGACCAACACCTCACCCCTTGACACAGCGTTGAAAGTTTTCGTGATGGTTTAAATGTAAGTGTAACAGAGAAAGACATAGATTATTGTTACGTAAAAAAAATTACGAAGCATAAACATGACACGGAAAACAACGACCCACAACCACAAGACAGCGTCAACATACTCCACGTCAAACTTTTGTCACGTCACTGTAAAGAGCACATAATGAGAGTGAGAAAAGAGAAGAGAGGACCACTGTCATCAACATTACTGAATCCAAGTGCGAATCCACAGAAGATGTTTATCAACAACCGCTTGACTCAGCATACACGTCAGCTGTTTAAAACCGCAACATCAATGAAGACAACAATGAAATTCAAATATGTTTGGATTACAAATGGGATAGTTTATATGCGTAGGAAAGAGGGTGATAAATCAATAAAAATTACTTCCATAGCAGATTTAAGTAAATTATGAATTGTGTTTTTGTTCTGTCCTTCGTTCATTTCCAATAGCATCTGAATATCCCGATGTTCCTTATGATTTCTGTCTTCATCAAAATATTCGTAGTGTTAGAAATAACTTGTTTTCATTGTTAGCACATATTAATACGTTTTATACAATAAATTACCTGTAGTTATTGTTTTAAGTGAAGTATGGATTTATGAAAATGAACTAGATATATATATATCTATACTATACCCGGGTATATGGCGCCTTTTGGTAACTGCAATGAGAGTTATTCTGCATGGGAGGTTTATGTTAGAGAGGGTTATGCGTGCAATTTTTCAAAATTAATATTTTGTAATTTAAAATTTATATTGTAAAACAATCCTTTGAATACCATAATAAGTTATTCACTATGTTGTGCATATATAGGTTACAATATGTAACTAAATCAGTTTTTATAAATGATTTGAGAGATATACTATGTACTACGGAGGAAAAAACTTAATTGTTTTAGGTGATATAAATACAAACTTACTTGATCACTCTGATAACGACACAGAGAGTTATATGCTTCTTATGTCATCATTTGGGCTCAAAGGCATGGTCAATATCCCAACTCGAGTTACAGATTCTTCATCTAGTTGCATCGACCATATATTTATAAGAATGCATAGAAACTTTGTAAATATTATTAGTGGCTCAGCTTATGACTTTAAAGTTACAGATCATCATATGATTAGTTTAAGAATCCAAATGGTTGATGAAAGAGTCAATCTTCATCACAAAAAAACGAGGTAAAAAAATAGGATATAGTGCGCTGAGAGAAAGACTTACTTACGAATTTTGGGAATCTGTCTATTCTGAATTGGATCCCACAATGGCCCCTAAAAAATTTTTTACAATCTTGAAAAAGCACTTGAAATACTGCACTAATGCATCTTTACATATTTCTAATAGAAAAAGACACATAAAGCCATGGATGACAAATGCACTCTTTAGACAAATATTGCAGAATAAATACTACGCAGTCAATTTCAGGAAGCATCCTCACAATAGAAGATTAAATTTGTACTATAAGAAATTGTGTACAAAAATACATAAGAATGTTCAAACTACACGAAATAAGTATTACTTAGATATATTTACAAGAGCTAACGGTAATAGTAGAGATGAATGGAGAGTTGTGGATAATATTCTCGGGAAACAAAAGCAGCACATTTAAATAAATGAATTAAAGGTTGATGACATCCAAGTATCTGACCCTGTGAGCATCTCAAATGTATTTAACGAACATTTTACTGAAGTCTCTGAACAACTAAAGCCTGTTTTGATATCCCACTGCCCCTGTAACTGCACCCTGTCTACCAAAATTATCGGAGATACTCTGCAAACAAATAGTTTTGTATATAATCCTGTTATTGGTTTTGAACTCTCGAAACTCACAATGTCATTAAAAAATAAGGTCTCAATCACAAGTGATGGTATAACAAGCATCTTGTTAAAAAACATTGCTTGGCAAGTAGTTGATGTGATGAGTTATTTGTTTAACCTAAGCATTTCATGTGGTTGTTTTCCTAAATCTCTCAAATGTGCAGAAGTAATTCCACTATTTAAAAAAGGGGATCGAAAAAATGTATCCAACTACAGACCTATATCTCTTCTACCAACTGTTGCAAAACTGTTTGAGAAAATGATTAAAGTCAGAATGTTAAAATTTTTAGAACGTAATGATTTTTTCTCCGTTAACCAGTTTGGTTTTAGATCTAGTTTATCCACAGAGGACGCCATTTTTAGAGTATGTAGTCAGTTACACGAAGGACTAAATAGAAATCAATCTACAATGACATTATTCATAGATATGACCAAAGCGTTTGATTGACATGGTTGATCACAAGCTACTGCTTAGTAAATTATATAATGCTGGTTTCAGAGGATCAATTTATATGTGGTTCAAAACATACCTGAAAGACAGAGTGCAAAGTGTTAAATTGAATGACATTTTCAGTAAACCACGTGTTTTAAAAAATGGTGTCCCACAGGGTTCGATCCTTGGACCTCTTCTATTTTTGATCTATATAAATTCGATTTTTAAACAACGATTAAATGGGTTAGCTACGGCATACGCTGATGATATTACCTTCATATATAATTTTGAAAACGTTTTTGAATGCGCTGCTAAGATTGGGGAGGACTTAGAAAAATTGAGACTATGCTTTGTTATTCATAAACTAATTATAAGTGAAAAAACAAAATTAGTTCATTTTAAACTATCTGGCAATTACTTATTTGACCTTAATCTGTACTTTCATGCACCTGACTCCAAGAAATACGGGCTACCAGTGCATACTTGTGGTACTCAAAATTAAAAACGTAACAACTCGTGCTCTGAAAAGTGCTTTAAAATTGATTCCGTTAGTAAATCCAAATACCTTGGGGTTTTGATAGACAGCAATTTGAATTGGAAGGATCATATTCAAGCATTAAAATCCCACATGAATCTAGTTGCTCGTAAGCTTTATCTCATTAAACCTTACACCAAAACAGTTCTATGTAAGGTCTACTATGGTCTTGCACACTCAAAGTTGCAATACGGAATCATTATTGGGGTGGAACTTACTTCAGCACAATTAAACCGGTTTTAACGGCACAGAAGTATTTAGCTCGCTTACTCTCCAGTGCAAATCGTAATACTCATAGTTGGCCCTTATTCAAAAGGCTTGGCATTTTACCATTGAGGTATTTGTACATCTTTAAAGTACTAAGAGAATTTTTTAAGCAAAGTGGTAACATTCCAAGCAGACACAATCAGATTTACAACTTACGAGTAAACAGCATGGCTTTAGTTAATATACCAATTTCACGTACAACACACTTCTCAAATAGTTTCACATTTACCGCCCCAAGCTATTTTAATAAACTTCCATACTCCATCCGAATAACAATTAATTACAATGGTTACATAAAAAAAGTTAAAAAGTGGTTATTTACTATTGATATGGCTAATATTGAATTGCTGCTTTAAAGTTACACAAAATGTATGTATTAAATCGATTGAAATTTCTCTTTTTTCCTGTAATTAGCTTATTATTTTTGAATTCTTGCTTTGAACTATTTTGAATTAACAAAAAAAACAAAAAACTTTACGATTGTCACCCCACATCCTAAGGCTTATTGTATTGTATTTATTGAAGTGTCGCTTAACACTAATTTGGAAAAATTGTTCATCAAATTATATAACGACGACTATATTCATTCATTCACTATATTATAAATCATTATGAAATTGTTAAACTTAAGATAAAAATTTGTAATATGAAATGAATAATAATAAATAAATAAAAAAATAAAAAATAAAGGCAAAAACCAATGTACTGGTGCCTGCCTTGTTGACTTCGAGAAGGCCTTCGACACCGTATGGTTAGAGGGTCTTTTCTATAAACTGACTACGCTGGGGATCTGTAAACCACTTTGGTACATTCTTTATAATATGCTAACCAACAGAACGTCTCTTGTGTTTAATGTGGACTCCTGCCATTATGGCCTTATCCCACGGGATGCCCATACATCCATGGGAGCAAGGATACTGTGTTGCCGCACAAGTTCCACCCTTGGTATGAGCCGAAGCCGACCTAAAACCTCTTACTGCTCTTAGGGTCGCAGGACCCAGTACTTATTGCAACTCTATATTGGGTCAACCAAAGAAAGACCATGACGCCACCATGGCGCTCCCACAAGTGGGCCTACCTCTTCAAGTCAGGCAAGTGTTCAACAAGTGTTCAATACATTTCTTAAATGATTTGTACATTAAGATATGATCTTTTATAGTACTTCAGGCCCGGACCGAGAACCGGGGGCTCCTGACTCCCATGGTACCGTGATTTAAGTCCTGGTAAGGACTAGCGGTAGTCCAGCCGCCAACAAGACCTATGATCGAATCGTAGCAACCTTCGGTAGCGTCATCCGAAGATGATTACGATAAGACCAGTACTTTGCTCTGGCCCCGTTCATTATTAGACAACGTCATTAAAGGGCGAAGCCTTGATAATTGGGCGGGGGCCCAAAGCTAACTAACAGACAGTTCATCGTGAAAAATGGTGATGTGACTTCTGTTGGAATATTTTAAAATAAAAATGGTCTACAGCAAGGCGCGGTCAATTCGCCGATCCTATTTAACGTTTATACAAGCGACTTGATAAGTTCACTTCCTATTGCGCACGCAGACGATTTAATAGCGTACAGAACAGGTTCAAAAATCGAGGTCATTAATACTCTCTTGCAGCATGACTTCGATAAGATAAGACGATTTTGCAATGACTGGAAGTTAAAACTCAACTTTCAGAAGTCGGAAACCATTCTTTTTGGGACGCCGTTGTCTGGAACCTCTAGGGATACCAGAAAAAACTGGCGAAAGTTCTCGATCATTGGACAGAACGGACAGCTTCTTGCCTGTCGAAATGTAGTCAAATGTCTTGGGATCTGACTAGATCATTTTCTGTATTTTGGCAAAAATGTAGATGCTGCTCTGGCCAGAGCTAAAGGCGCTTTTGCCCTTACAAAGAGACTGTTTTATAGCAGCCAACTCGATGCGAGGGTAAAGGTAATCTGTTACATGACCCTTATCAGGCCCATGCTGGTATTTGGTTGTCCCATGTGGTTCAATGTACGAGCAAGCTTAATGGAAAAGATTCGAGTGTTTGAGAGGGCTTGCCTTCGCTTGTACAGAACACCAGAGTCGGAGTACAAAAAATTTTATCCTAATGAGGTCCTTTACAACAGGGCGAACCTAATGTGAGTGGACAACTTCGTAATTAAGCTGACTCGAAGGCACATTGTAAAAGCAATGCCCTCGACGAATAACCTGATATCTGGAGCTTACTACCCCAATTACCTTTACCACGAGCGTGTGCGCTCTGACGGCTTCGCTCTATATATATACTAATATATATATATATATACTAATATATGTATATTATTGTGTATAATGTCTATGTGTGTGTATGTTGTATTGTGTATCTAGGTTAGGTAGACCAAGGTTTATTTTAAGTTAGATATTAAGTTTTTGTAAAAGTAAAAAATTATGTCCATATGCTAAGTTTTTTGTTAACAATTTTTTTTCTTAGCCTTAAGTATACAAAATAAATATTTCTAAGTAAAATGTAAATCAAGTCGAAAGAAATAGGTATAAGAATTTAGAGTAGCTTAGAGTGCCTGTATGTGGCCAGTAAGTTAGTATAAGATTGTTAAGTAAGTTTAAGCTAGCATTTAAGCATTTTTTGTTAGTATGTAAGAGTTAATGATTAAGAAAATAAAATGCATTTAAAACTGAAAAAAAACTGGGTTTGGTCACCTTACTCCATTTTTCGTTGATTTTGTTTTTGGCTCCAATGAAGTTTGTTCCGTTGTCGAAGAAGACCAGAGAGGGCCAGCACCGTCTATTTGTAAAATTTAACATATCTGTGCTCAAGTCCTAACAAATTTCTAAATGAACAGCCTTGGTTACTAAAAAAACAAAGACTGCTACCCACACTTTTATTATTTTTTTAAATTTGATTGCACTGGCTTTAATATGAAATGGACCACACAGATCAACCCCGATTTTACTGAATGCGGGTGCTGGAGTGATGCGTTCCCGTGGCAGATCTCCCATGATTGGCTGGATAGTTTTGGCCTTCCACTGGATACATACTGGACAGCTCCGGATACATTTCTTTACTCGGGATCTCAAAGCAGGGATCCAGAATTCGTCTCTTATCAGATGCTCTGGCAGGGAGTCTCCACTATGGTGGTGATCGTGGTGTGTCTGGCGTACAATCAAGTCAACTAAGTGGCATTTGGCAAGAATTATTGGATGCCTTTGGCTTTCCGGTCGGTTGGCAGGGGAAACCCTTCTCCCTACGCGGAGGATGCTGACTTGACTAAAAATTGGTTTTGTGGAGTTTAGCCAACTTTAGAAAAGTTCTCGATTTTTTAAAGTGTGCTACTTCGGTCTCAAAGGTTTGTTGCTGCAGATACCTCGTAATTTTAGCTTTAGCGGTGGATATTTCTTCAGTCGTGAGTGGGCCAGTTGGACGTGTGTCCTTTATACTAGCCCAGCGAAGGCAATAAGCCATTACTCGTAGTAAATGTTTGAAGCAGGAAAACCTCTCGATGAAATTCCCATCTGTTGGCTCATTTCAGGTGGCATGATTAATGGTGATTCCCATTGCCTTACACGGGTGGTTGAGTGGCAACTGATGATTGATTAACGAAGATGGGCCAGCGAACCAGATTTTGCAGTTGACCAATTGACATGGAGTAAGTCCACGTGAGGATGGATCTACAGGATTTTCAGAAGGTTTGAGATAGTGGAGATCCATCGGGCTGATGACCTTTCGAATTTTGTTGACTCTTGTTTTCACAAATTTGTTGTCAATATTTATATTATTTCGCACCCAGGCGAGGGCATGAAGTTGTCTGTCTGTCTGTCTGTATATGTGATCAAAGGAATATTTGTAGAGTGAAGTTTTCTTCTGACCTGATTGAAAAGCTCAGTAAGGAGCACAATTCCTTCAAGCTCCATCTTCGGAATCGTGCATAGTTTATTTTCTTTGTTTGCTCTTGTCTTAAGTCGAGTAACGTGAGTAAATTAGTAAACGTGAGTAACGGCTGTAAATTACCGCTGCGTTTCTATCTCCGGAGGCATCACAAAACCCAATGAGCTGGATAGGAGTGTTTTTATTTCCCCCGATCCAGCGCGGAATTTTGATGTCATTGAGTTGTGAAATTGTTTCCAATATTTTGCTGAATTTCTGTTGTATTTTCTCGTTCACAACATCATCTCTGTTATTGATTCAAATTAAAAAAACAATAATTGAATTCTAAACTTATGTAATTATGTAAAATTATGTAAATTAAATATAACGTAACGTAACATAAAACAAATGTATAATAACTTAAAACAAATGTATAACAAGTTAGAACAAATGTATGCCACATTATAACAACATGTAATGTGAAAGCAAAAGCAAATCACTATTAAAGAGATTGTAAAACAGAAAGGTGTGAGATTAATTTTACAATAAAGAACCAGCAGAATTAATTAACTGTGGAAAATACAATCTCAGTCGTATTTCAGCATCCACAACTCTTGGATTCCTATGCGGAGAAGCATAATGACTGAAAGGATCCAACCCATGGGATCGAAAAGTGATGCTGCGACAGTTAACAAACCTTTTTTGATGAACTCGATTTTATCTTGGTTGGAGGTTTGAAAAAAGTACACGTCGTCTGCTACACTGTAGTTAATCGCTAGAATTTTCCTTGTTTGACCGGAGGCTTCTTTACAGGCGCTCAGTTTTTTTGTATTTTCCACGTAATTCAGGATTTCTGGATTATTTGACGACCATTTTGTCAGGCACAGTTTCGCGGCCTCCAAGATAGAGGCTATCTTAGCAATTTGCTAAGAGCTATCGGCTCCATGAACGAGGTCATTCATGTAAATGGAGTTCTTAATTACGAGTATGTCTGCTGTTTCCAGGTCTGGAGGGTTGTTCGCAGCAATTTGCCGGACTATCCGTATAGCTTGCCATGGTATACAGTCAACTTCGTAGTTACGGGGTTCAAGAAGTATTCACCCAAAAGTCCACTTTTATTTGGGCGCCAGATGACTCTGAATTTTCACGGTCTAGATCAGGTATCAGGAACTGGCGGAACATCTGTTTCATGTCACTGGTGAAAATCAATTCGTCTTGTCGACTCTGATGGTTAATGTCGAATAGGTGCGACTGCAATTTCGGCCCTGGGTGGATGAACTCATTTAGAGTGACTCCATTACTTGAGAGTACGCTAGCGTTAAACACATTCCTTAGCTTGGTTGTAACAGCATCTTTGCGAATAACACTCATATATGGAATGTAGTAAGCGTTTCCGGTCTCGTCTTGTTGTCGCTGGGACATATGTTGAGATGCGAGATAGTTTTCTATAAACTCGTTTGACGTTTTCTTGTGGTTTTCTCCCAACGCCTTTCTTGACTAATGTAGAATTCTACAGCCGTCCTAAACGAGTTTCCTAGTATAGGGGCATCGAACTTTTAAGTAATGAGGACGATATAACGCCCATCTCCGGTTCGGGAGTGTTTCTCAACAAAAAGTTTTTCGCAGTATGAACTATCGTCATCTTCGTTATCCCCCGTGTTGGTCGGCATATGTCAAAAATCAATTAGGTTTGACTCGAACTCTGAAAGTATCGTGTAGACTGAGGTTTGATTGCAAAATAATTATCTTGGCGGGGAAACGGGATTGGATTTCCCGGATTTCTATGTTTCTCTCCTATGACTTTGATGTGGCAAGCGTAATTTCTGCACCAAATCCTCAGATATGTAGTTGGCTTGGCTGCTCTGATCGAGTAAGAACCGAATAGGAATGTAGCAATAGCCGTGGGCAGGATCACATTAGAGGACGCTTCAGACTCGTTTTGGCATAAATAAGTTCCGCTTGTTACTGGCAGTTCATTCAATGTCGAAGTTGGTTGAGGATGCATGGCCGTAATGTGAGATTTTTGGCAGATTTCACATTTTAAAAACGGTTTCGATCTGCAATGAGATTGATAGTTAAACCGATGCCTGGCGCAGTATATACAAATTTTATGATCCCTAATAATCCTTCCCCATTTTGGGAACTCAAGAACTTTGGACAATCCATAGCTTCATGTTATGTTATGATATCTTTTGAACATGAAATCTTCGATTTGTTCTAATTTGGGATGTCTAGTTTTGGAGTTAACAGAATCTTCTAGTCTTCCACTGGTAATTGGGTCAACGCCACGAATAATGAAGTAGGCCATGATCTGTTCTGCGGTTACCTTTTTTTCAGATTGGAAACCCGTCCTTTGGTATGGTGTAAGTATCCCTGCATCTCCAGGGATCATTGGGCGTTGGCGTAGAGCTAACCAGCCTCTAATTCTACTTTTGCCTTGGGTTATCAAACGTTCGATCCAAAAGGGCCCGGGCTATAGGATAGTTGTCTCCAGTTCGATCAAGATCACTAATTGCATCCAGTGCTTTTACAGTTAGTGTGGATTTGAGCAAAGCGAACCGATCAATGCTTGAAGTATGACTTCTTACCACCAGCGATTCAAATTGCTCCTTCAATTCACGATAATTGGTGATGTCGCTACTATACTCACGTAGGCTTTCGGGATTATTATACCACCATGTGCCGATCCAGCGCCCTGCGATATCTGCTCTCGATCAAGCGTTAAAGGTGCGTGCAAAGGTGCTTCGGTTGTCTGGTTCTGAGCATTATTATGGGGCGATTGTGGAGGCTGTGGTGGGTTGGTGGTGTAATCTTGGTGTACCCCTCCGTGGGCCCCCGCCCAATTATCAAGGCTTCGCCCTTTAATGACGTTGTCTAATAATGAACGGGGGCAGAGCAAAGTACTGGTCTTATCGTAAACATCTTCAGATGACGCTACCGAAGGTTGCTACGATTTGATCAGTCACAAGCTGCCGGTCATAGGTCTTGTTGGCGGCTAGACCACCGGTAGTCCCTACCAGGACTTAAATCACGGTACCATGGGAGTCAGGAGCCCCCCGGATCTCGGTCCGGGCCTGACTTGTTAGAGGTAGGCCCCCTTGTGGGAGCGTCATGGTGGCTGTGGTTTAAACCCAAAATCGCGGGAAAGAGTCTTCCTATGGTTTTCCTTGGTTTTCCTTTGGTTTTCCTTGGTTTTCCTTGGTTGACTCAATGTGGAGTTGCAATAAGTGCTGGGTGCTGCGACCCTAAGAGCAGTAAGAGGTTTTAGGTCGGCCTCGACTCATACCAAGGGTGGAACTTGTGCCGGCAACACAGTTCCGAATTGGTATCAAACATTGAATAACATTGTGAGCGATGGCAAGGCGTATCCTTGCTCCCATGGGCATCCCGTAAGTTTAAGCCCACATGGCAGGTACTTACGTTAAAAACATGAGACATCTGTACCCCTCCGTCGACGTTATTTCAAACAAATTCCATTTATGCCACAAAAGTATAAGTGGGTTTGGCTGGCATCCTTAAGGTCTGGGTAAATTTTAACCCGGTTTCCTGAGGTAGACCTCGGTTGCCATTCGATGGTAAGTTGATCGTTGGATCCGTCTTTGGGTTAGGACGTATAGGGTATGGATCTTCGGAAGCCTGGCTGGTTCCTGGCTAGATTGGTGAGTTGACTGTTGCATCCGTCTTCGGTGTAGAACCTTGTTTGTTTTTGTCCTCCTCTATTAGTTCTGGGAATTCTTCATAATAAATTCTCCACCATCATGGTGGCGTGATATGCCTTGGTGGAGTCCAAACGCTTTTTGCCTTGCCTTACTGCCTTGCAAGCATTTCCGGGGTAAGTTTATCCAATCCAACCTTGGTAAGGTTAACCCTAACCTCTTCCAGCTGGACGATAACATCTTGGAAATTATCTATAACTTGTTCTAAATTATTCATTATTGAAATTTTTAGGTAAACTGTTAGCCTTCAATTATTTTAAAGTAAACTAAGGAATATCATACAATACCATGACGTTGGATCGCGCAATGTAGAAATTAAAACAATTGAAACAAGAGAAAAAAAACATACCTACAGGGATATTTGAATCTGAGATCCGACAATTGCTTGTCAGGTTGGTTACCCGCTGACCCAATTTATTGCTGCCGTCGATGGTGCTAAGATACCAACAGGTTGGGATAGTGCTATAGTTCTGTAAATAGTTTAAAATTTTTGGCGTGCCATACCCCTCCCTTCTTTCCATTCCTGTTAGCCAGCTCGTGTGTCCAAGGTGAAACGCTTTTTACGATCTCAAAGAGTCCTACAAACTTCGGATCAAGCTTTTCTTACCTGGCACCATCAGAGAGCACGAAATTTCTTCTCAAAACCAAATACTTTGGGAAGAATCTTATATCGCGCCGTCGCGATCCCTGAGCCGAACTTTAACGATAAAGCCATCTGCGGAAGGGGTGCAACCGTCTCCCTTGATCTACATTTCCCTCTCAAACAGAACAAAATATGGAGTCGTCTTTAGAACCTCATGCGTAGCATTCCTTATGGTGCAAGCCGCTTTCGGGAGGAGAATGACCCAATTTTGATGATTGTCAGAAATTGTGACCCATTGTCGTAGACGATACACTTAGGCACACCAAATACCAAAAATACCTGCTCCTCCAAAATGGTTTTCACGGATTTGGCAGTAGCCATTCTCACAGGAAAGAGCAATGGAAATTTAAAAAAGTAGTCGACTACTGTCAAAATATAGGAATAGAATCTTGTCGACCTCTGAAGTGCCCCTATGAAATCCATTTATAGCATATTACACGGCTTATTTACTTTACATCGGGACGCCAGAAGCCCTGCGGGCTTTCATAAGTTGGGCTTCACCGTTTGGCAGATTACACAGCTACGCATGTAGCGGGCTATGTCGGATTTCATTTTGTGCCAAAAATAATTACTTACGACCTTATCCAATGTCTTTTGTATTCCTCCGTTTCCACTCAAAACATCATCATGACATTACCTTAACACATCTGCCCTGCCATCCTTTAGAACAACTTTGTTGCACTCGTTACCCTCGCCCGTCAGTTTTGAATATCTCACAGGTATCTTTTTAAAAAGCATCCCATCCTGTTGCCTCCAATCAGGGTATTTCTCTCGTTCCAACCTAACTAAATCCCACATTTTTAAATACCAATCAAGCTTGTTGGATGTCGGCAGTGAAGCTACGTTTTCATTTGCTCTGGACAATGCGTCGGGAACCAAGTGTTCCTTACCCTTTCTATGTAAAATCGTGAAATCATACTGCTGCATTTTGACAGTCCACTGAGTCAACCTACCCTCTGGATTCCTCAAATTATTCACCACACACCACACAGTAAGGAGTGGCGATCAGTTACTACAGTAAAGCTCTACGTGCGTCTCTTTTTATGAAATTCGGTTAAGGGGGAGGTCAAAGCGGACAAAATTTGGAACGAGTCGCCTATACCATGATACCATACCGATGAAACTTCGTACCGCTGACACTGATGTGTGCTAAGGATACTCAACCATGCACCTCACCTTGTCCACTAAAAGTCCTTTCCCGTTGACTATATATATATATTTCAGCTCTGGTTTGCAAAACTCACATTTTTCTCGGCTCAGCATTAAACGCGTCTTTAATGCGTCACAGAAAAATTTTTAGGATTTCCAGGTATCTCTCGAAAATTTCTGATACGATGATAACATCGTCAAGATACACAAATACGTTCGGTTCAATGTCGACTCCAAGGACTGTATCTATAAAACGCTGCGAGGTAGCAGGAGCATTGTGAAGCCAGTATGCGGACTTTATATCTAGGGAGGACAAAAACTTGGCATTTGTCGATCGCCGCGGAGACATAGGGAATGGGATACGCATGACGCTCTGTAACTTGATTAAGTTTACGAAAGTCAACACTAAAACAATACGATCTTTCTTCTTGACAAGTAAGACAGGGGAGGCCAAATACTACAAAATGGTTCTATAACACCCGCTCTGAGCATTTCATCGACAGTTCAGTCAGTTTTTATGCATTTTTATTTTTTTTAACTTAAATTACTCTTATATGCTAAACAAAAAACGCTTAAAAATTAGCTTAAATTACTTACAAATAATCTTATTCTAACTTACTGGCCCCATGCGGGCACTCTAAGTTAAACCTAACACTTAAACTATGTCTTTCGACGAATCTTACATTATATTTTTATTTTAACATTACTTAATACTAGAACTAAGAAAATAAATTATAAGTAAAAAAACTTAGTGAATGGACATTTTTTAATTTTTTATAAAACTTAAAACTAAAAGCCTACAGACTACCTAAAAATAAATCTTAGTCTACTTAAACCTACTTACATCTAATACGTACGCATGAACATACGTATATACATATACATAATACATATATACTTAATATATAAATATATGTATATATATATATATATTTTGTTTTTTTTTCATTTTTTATTTTTATTAATTTTTTTTTTTTGTTTTTTATATTTTTTTTTTTCCTAAAAACTAACTTAATCCTACCTAAAACTATGTAAGCCGGCCATGGCTAAAAAAAAAAAATTAGGCTGACCCACTTTGTCTCAGATGAAGCTATCTATTACTGGAGGCATTCGACGACGAAGCATCCTCCCCTTCAACTAGCCACCAAAATTGCTGGTGCTGCTTAGCAACATCCCTCCTGTCGCGACTCCCTACCGCACTGCTGAACCGGAGACGCTCCGCACTGCCATGTGCGACGTCTCTGTCGTAGTTGAGTCGCCTGTCCGCAGCTGTTCGAGCGACGTGGAAGATTAGCGGGACCGCCAATCTGTCCTGGATCAGACCTTTACTATCTAGATAGAGGAACGCTTCTGGAGGAATAAAACCGTCAAAGCGAACCCTCTCGTGATACATATAATTGGGGTAGAAAGACCCGGAGATCAGGTTGTTCGATGAGGTCATTGCTCTTGCAATGTGCCTTCGAGTCAACTTAATGACGAAATTGTCCACTCTTATTAGATTCGCCCTATTGTACAAGACCTCATTGGGATAGAATTTTATGTACTCAGATTCTGGTGTTCTGTATAAGCGAAGACAAGTCCTAAGACAAGCCCTCTCAAACACCCGAATCTTTTCCAATAAACTTGCTCTCACGTTGGACCACACGGGACATCCAAATACAAGCATTGGCCTGATAAGGGCCATGCAGCAGATTACCTTCACCCCCGCATCGAGTTGGCTGTTATGAAACAGTCTCTTTGTAAGGGCAAAAGCACCTTTGGCTCTGGCCAGAGCATCATCTATACCTTTGTTAAAATACAGAAATTGATGTAGTCAGATCCCAAGGTACCTTTCTTTCTTTCCAATTCTTTCTGGTCGCTTAATTTTGTCGAAGTATATAAAAGTATATTAATGACCTCAATCTTAGGACCTGATCTATACGTGATTATGTCGTCTGCGCACGCTATGGAATGGTGAAGTGAACCTAGCGAAACCCGAGCTGTCGAATCGCATTTCATGGACGTTAATGTTCTCCTGGACTACTGATGAAACAGGGTAGTAACGCTGTTTAATAGGGTATGCGTTGGTCCTAATCACATGCTCTACAAGACTAATATGCCCTAAACCATCACCCATTGACGAAAATATCCGTTCAACTAATTCGTCCAGACAACTTTTCTGACAGTACTCAAGTTTAAGACTCTCTACTACATCCATCGTTTTAACTCTACCTGCGAAAATTTACACTTTAATAATCGTAGCGCTTCCCATCCCAGACTGCCTACAATAGACCTAGAAGCACCTGAATCCAGCAACCCTAATAGTCTGACCCCATAAATCTCAGCGTGCAAGTACGGATGACGATCTAATCCTTTTGTCTATAAAATACTCGTAACTCAATATTACACCCGCCGTCACCCTTTTTGCCTTTACGGCGGTTTCTTGCACTCGACTCAATGGCCCGCCTGCCCTTGAGTCGATGAGTTTGCAACGGCGACAACGACTCCAAATAGTACCAGTAGTATTACACCCGTAACAGCGCACTAGTTGTGGACACTGAGCAGCGATGTGGTCAAGTTGTTTACACCAGACACAATTCAGCGTAGTAGGTTCGCGGCGTGAGGGGAACACAATCACCTGCACTTCTCCTGTACTCGCCACGTCCACATACGCCAATTCCGGCTCGAAAGTGTAGCATTTCGTCTCGATGGTGAGGGTATACAACTTTCCACTAGGTATCGTGTAGCTTCTAGACGCTGGCCTACTTCTACTAAGTGGTCCAAGGAAGAAATTTCCACCAAAGCCATCTGCGTCTGGTAAAATGGTGATATGTTCCTTCGAATTCATTTTAATTTAGCATCGTCGGTACAAGGCTCGCTGAGCCTAGAGTCCTAGCCTCACAAAAAAAATCCGATGGTCTCTGACCGTCGCTGTGTTCCCAAAGTTAATCGTCGTACCCTGGCGGTAGGAGTTCAGCCTTCAGTCTTATTCTCAATTTTTCCCAACTGTTGAAATACGGGTTGTTCGCTCTATACCATATCGGTGCTTTACAAATATGTCATAGGCGGAAGCGAAAAGCTCCTCCTTGGAGTACCCTTTGACTCCCCTAAGTTCATCTACTTTCTCTAGGAAACAGCTAATCGACTGACAAGTACACTTTGTTGGGAAAAACATAGGCGGCGATGTTGTGATTAGCTGTTGATAGGTTTGAGATTGTCTACTACCTCCTGCCTGCTGAGATGGTAAGACTAAGTTTTCGGGACATACATTGCTAGTCTGGTGATTGGACTGAAGCTCTAATACGTTCGGCTGTGCTTGCGCTTCCATTTGTTTTGACCCTTCTATACTAGCCTTTATATCTAAATTAGAAATTAGAACACCTGATGCCTAGCCTCGACAAGGAAAGCTTTCTCCTCTGGATCACCAGTTGAGACCTTACAAGATGCCTCAAAACCCACTCAGATTTAGCTACTACTTTTTTAAATTCCTTGGATTGGTCGTCACTAACGAATTTGTTTATCAACCTAAGTATCTCCTCTAATTTATGGAAAATGGCTTCCTTATCCTCTTCAAAGGTGTACCGGTAATCTGGCAATATAAAGCAATTCGGACCACCTTCCTAATTTCGTCTACATCCCCACCTGGAAGTCCTCTTACATCTAATTCGTACATCAACTCTTCCGAGTTTAATCTACTAACCTTCATTCTGTAATTTACAATATCTACGTACTATTCTTTGAATTTGAAAATTAAATAAGCAAGAAACCGAAACCAAGATAAAAAAACAGAAAAGAAAACGATACTAGTGATATGTTAATTCACACGACGACAGTTCGATTACTACGGCGAATCTACAATTTTTTTTTCTTTCCTATTGAAAGGCCCTACTTTGGACACCAGAAATGATACCGCCGAATTCTCCGTCCAACGCGCCGTATTACGGAAGAGTGCCCAACCACCACGAAGAGTGGTCGTAGGTTAAGGTGTTAGAATATGCGCCACGTGGTTTCACTTCCGTCTTACTACCCACATCCCATAATCGCGACTATGGGGAATTCGCGCTCCGAGAGGATAAAACAAATGAAATACCAAAAAAAAAAAACGGACGAAGAAAAATAATAACAAATCGGTTTTTACAAACGTTACAATCTGTAATAACTTCTTTTATATAAATTTACAATATCTGTTAAAAATAGCTTAGGTTTCAGTTAATTAGTTTTCAATTAGTCTTAATTTAGACTTAATTAGCCTAAAATTAAATAATTTTAACCTTACAATCCAATTCAATTAAAAAAAAAATACATGATTTTACTAGCATGATAATAATAAAGGGGATTACTCGGATACGAAACTCGGGAGCTCGCCTCCTCTACTTTCAACGTTGCGTCAAGGTCAAACGCCAACGAGATCACATATTATTATTAATAGATAAATATACGTTCTCTTCTACTCAAAACCCGATTAATGTACTCGCATGGGAACAAAAACCAACTAACCCGAAAGATATAGAATCTTATTGCAAATAAATCGTAAACGAATAATAATACAATAACTTGCTTACTTGAAACTTATATTCTTTTCCTCGAGACAACATCAAACTCTGGATCTCTAGCCACTTTTTCGATCCTGGCTTCGCTTTTTCCAAAATGTTGCACTATCACTACTTCAAATTATACACTCAATTATGCACTCATGAATCTCCAGCCGCCATAAATGTATCTAGCACAATTCATATGGAACTAATCGGTAAACTATGTGATAGTTTTAATTCATATCCTGTTTTTTTCTTTTACTTCATTGTATTTTTTTATTATTCGTCTATTCTCGTTTTTTATTCATCTATTCTAAACTTTTAAATATTATTTATTTCTTCCCCTTCCATATCTCTACTTCTGATACCAGTTCCGCGACATTATTACATTACCCCAAGTGCTGACTGTCTTTTTGGTTTGTTTTGTTTTTTTTGGCTGACCTCAATCTTTCGCGCTCAATAACTGCCGCTTCTGATATCGGTTCCGCATATATTTAGTGCATTACCCCCCCAAGTGTTGACCAATTTTCCGATTTTGCTGAATTTCACTTGCAGTGCATAACAGTGCATAAAGTTCTTTGTTTACCTTTTTGTTTACATTTGATAAATTTGCCATGTCTTGCGGAATCACTAACTGTCCAATCTTTGATGTCAATGCTGACTTTGTCACTTGTAAGGGCATCTGTGGAAAATCATTCCATGCAATTTGTGTCGGATTAATTAAAAGGAATAGTGTATACATCAAAGACTTCTCTGACAACCTCCTATTCTTTTGTGATGAGTGCAAGATAATCTCGCTTTCGCACGTGTTGCTTGCTATAAAATGCCTCAGTGACTCTAATGACTCATTCCAAAAAATCTCACAAAAATGATAACGACGAATCCAGTCCAACTTAGAAAGTAGTGTCAGTTATGTTGATGAATTAGGCAACTCGATTCTGTCCTCAACCGATATAATTAAGTCCAAGTTCACCAACATCGACAAACAATCTGCAAGTCTGGTCGAGATGAAAACTGCGATCAATGATCTCAAAGCAGTTTGTTCCACCCAAAACATCTCTAACCTTAAATTGTGCGAATCGATAAATAACCTGCGTGAAGATCTTGAGACTCAATTTCAATCTACCTCAAAGAACCATCCATCTCTAATGCAGACTGATCCAATGCTCGAAGTAATCTTTGACAGAATCAATGGTGTTGGTGAAGATCTAGCTGCTGCACAATCAACTATTTTCGATATTGAGAATCATATCGAAACGGTAAGCAGCAAAATTGACGATTTACCATTCCACACACAACACCATCAGAATGTCCACTACAATACATCAATTTTGGCTGAATTACTGGAAACCGAAGTCGACCCAGTTTTACCACCACCTCCTCGTCCACCACGGTTAATTAAATCTACAAGTTCTCCCGCTGCCACTTCAATCCAGGAGACCGAAACTGTTTCACTGTCAACTCCTCCCGTCGCCGCCTCACGCAAGCTAATCAAACATTTTGGTACTACATGGACACCTTCCGAATGGAGGCGTAGACTGGAAAAAATTGAAACCGATATGAGTACATTCTTCATCAAAGGCACCCCCGTAGACGCTGATATTTCTTGGATCACGAAATTCTTCGCAGACAAATACGGCATCATCATCAGCAAATGTGAAATGTTCCTGCCATCTCACCACAAAGGTAATCGAAGCTTTAAATTCGACCTCCCTGCTAGATACGAATGGTTATTTAAAAACCCTGCTGGTACTCATTTCAACGTTGGAAAGATGCGCATCTGTAAATGTACATCAGCGACTTCACGACGTTTTTTAAGGGTATGCATGCTAATTAGTTTTAGCCTATTTTCATAGGCGGGTAATCCATATGGATTGGCCCAAGGTAGATCACGAAGTGCAAAACGGATAAACCTGCGTTGGACTGCTTCTATTCTTTGAATGTGGGTTAGTTTATAGGGTGACCAAACTTGGCTGCAATATTCGAGAAGAGGCCTTACAAAAGTAATGTACAGGGACTTTGTAACGTAAGGGTTGGAAAATTCTTTTGACCAGCGTTTGATAAAGCCGAGTGAAGAGTTAGCTTTATTTATAATGCTGTCAATATGTGAGTCGAAATTCAGTTCTCTATCACAAATTATTCCCAGATCCCGTACTTGGGTAGTAGAGGGAATAGGCTCATCGCAGATGAAGTAGTTTCTTGAAGGGGGAGGTACACGTTCACGGGAATCGCTTGGCATTTGCTGACATTTAGCTCCAAAAAGTTTTGCTTGCACCATACCGAAAACTTATTCAAGTCATCTTGCAGGCAATGGGAGTCAGAAGGCAATGAGATGACTTTGGAAATTCTCATGTCATCAGCGAAAATACAAAGATCAGAGTTCGTTAAAATGTGATTTATATCACTAATTGTGAGGATAAAGATGATTGGACCAAGGTGACTACCCTGAGGGACACCAGATGTTGCTTTAATGGGTTCGGATATTGAAGATCTGAAGATGACCCTGTATTCTCGGTCTTCTAAATAGGATTTGGTCCATGCCACAAAATGAGGGGAAAAGCCAAGTTTTTTTAGTTTAAAGATGGTAAGTTGGTTAGAAATTTTATCGAATGCCTTGCTGAAATCTTTGGAAATTGAATCGACCTCATCACCGTCTTCTAAAGCATGAAGCGTCCTAGAGACGAACTCTGTTAGGTTAGTGGTCGTTGATTTACCTTTCATGAAACCGTTCTGATTTGTGCAGATAGTTGGCCTACAGTACGGAAGCAGTTGTTGATAGACTATGCTTTCAAAAAGTTTGGATATGCAAGAGAGTTTTGCTATGGGCCTATAATTATCGACTTCGGCTTTACTTCCTTTTTTATGAATAGGTATATATGTAAGATTCCTTCCATAGGAAAGGGAAAGTACCTGTTGAGGCAGACAAGTTAAATAGGGCAGTAAGAGGAGGACCGAGATGGGTAACACATTCTTTTATTACAATAGCCGGAAGGCCATCAGGGCCGGACGAGAAATCATCTTTAAGTTTGGTAATGTTTTCAGATGCCAAAGTTGTTGTTATATTTAGTGCAACGGATAACGTCTCAGGATAGTTTCTCATATAGCCAAAGTAACTAGGATCGGGTTCAGCTGTTTTCTTACAAAAGGATGTGTTAAAATGAGAGGCAAAGAAATTTGCAATGGTTTTTGGGTCGGCAGAAGATTCACTAAGAAGTTTAAGAGTAGATGGGTAGCCGTCTGACTTTCTTTTGGTATTAATAAACTGATAGAAGCGTTTAGGGTCCGAGACTAAGCTAAATTGCATGCGGTAGAGGTACTCAAGGTAAAGAGACTCACAAAGTTCAGAAAAACGATTGTATACCAATCGATAATCAGATCGAGTTCTTAAGAATTTGTGCCACAACTTTTTTCTGTTATTACGGAGAGAGCGCAACTCCTTGTTGTACAGGGAGGAGCTGATATGCAGTCCTTTCGGAAGGTCATATACCTTCCGAACCGATTCGCAAAGCAGGAGAAAATTAACGAATAGAACGTTGATAGAGAAAGATCAATGTTAGTTGTCTCAGCAATAAAATCACAGTTAATGTTGTTGATGTGGTTTTTAAGTTTGTTAAAGTCGGTTCTTCGGAAGTAAAATGAAAACGAATTTTCCGAATCGACACATGTGTTGCCATTTTCATATGAGTATATAATTAACAAGACGTTTGGAGCTGACATGCGAAGACAGCGTAGAAAGATCATTATGAACTTCGTCGGAAGAGATGTAGAAACTCTCGTGGTAGTGAACGAAAATTTGGATTAATTCCACTGGCTTAATAAGAAGACCTTCTCGTTGAATCGGAACCATTATGTTGGTTTTGGTTATGCCATCAATGCAAACGGAGTTGGGTTTGTCGTGTATGTAGGCAAGGTAGAGCTGAACATTTTCATAAATGCGGCGGCATTGACCTGAGAACCGCTAAAGAAAGATCAACAAAGACGTTTAACGGATATACGAGTATTTGTGTTTTTATCTGCCTCTGCGAAAAAAGCGATACATTTGAAACCAGTTTCGGAGCTTATAAGTGAATTATTTTTAGCCACGTTTTTGTAAGTAGACGAGGTATTTGGAGTGATCTCTACAGCAACTGCGGTAACAATTTTGTTGGAGCGAAATAAATAAATAAAATATTCACCGTTTCATTATATAGCCGAAAATCGTGAAGATATGCAATCAACATTTTGACATTTTAACACTCCATCTTCACCCCATTTCGGTTGCCCATGGGAGGCTGGGGTTAAATCCACAAAATATAATTTAAAAAGAGTTTTAAGTAATCAAGTTCTAACTTCTAAAGAACCCTAACATATTTATTGCTGTCTCAAATTCAATTTTGTCTTAATTCTAGGTCTCTATGTCCTATGACAATGACGTGTTGACTCCAGTGCACTTCTTTATTGGGGAGCCAATCAACACTCTTCCAGAACCCAGTTTATTGGACGCCAAAATTCCTCCCTTGTATCGGTGGCAACAACTTCAACCACATTTCTGGAAGTGCTGGACATCCGAACACCTGTGCCGACTATAACGTCATCCGAAGTAGAAGTGATGGAACTTTGATGTGATCATAAGTGGTGAAAGATACCCTTCCAGTAATTGCCACTAGGACGCATCATCAAGACACACCCTGGAAGTGCTGGACATGTTACAGTAGTTACCGTAAAAATTTAGAAAATAGCTATAAAAAGACCGATTGTTTAATTATGTATGCTCCCATAAAATATTTCCTTCCATATTAAAACTAACCAAAAAAAAGCGAGTTAGAGCACTATATATCTACTTCATTACAACTACTAATACACATCCCAGTAACTCCCAAGTTAAAGGCAGCTACCCTGGTGTGGCGGAATGTTGGATACTAAATAATTAATATTTTTAAATGCTGGTTTTCTTTTTCCGACGCTCTAACTCTAGAGGAACTCTTCTGAACTTGCAAAATTAGCCTAAATAAGTTACAAAAATAGTTACACTCTCTCTCGAGTGATATGCCGATAGACCTATACTGGTTTTCGATGTTTTATGCTTTCGCCAAATGCAATTCAGATTCCAACTTCCACTTGCACGCCAACCAATTTGGTGTGATAACTATAAATTTGGATTTGTTTACTTACTTGAATTTTAGGGTTTTATTTCACCAATGATTAAGAAGTTGTCAAGTGTCCTCGCACTAAGCAACTTCAAAGAAGTCACAATCACACATTGACTTCCACGTGTTAACTAAAAGACCATTGCAGTGGAAGTTTTTATTTTTTTTTCTTCAAGCCAAAAGTTGTTGCCCAATCATGTTATATGATTACTTTTCATATATTTTAAAATGTTATAGGTAAAGTTGAAAATAAACACACACACACAGACCAGTGCGAGATTTGCATTTGGGATGAAATTTCATGTAGTTACATACTGAAGTCAGAGGCTACTTGAATCATTTACGCTCCCGAGAAGCAAACAAGTGATGTGTAGTAAGTATACAGAGGGGCCTTGATTTAAAATTAACTTCATACTGTTCAGATTGCTTTGATTCCCCCCGGCAAGCAGAGAGTGAATTCACTTCACTCCCAGCGCCTGCGACCACTCAACAATGTAACCTGGTTTTTAGTTACGCAAAACCTGGAACTAATAAACCTATGATACTAATATAAATTGAATAATATTAGTTAAACATTTATGTACTTCGGATAAATGAAATAATTTTTTTTATTTTTTATTCCTTTTCTTATTTATATATATTCATACTATTTTATATATTTGTTAAAACACTTCACTACTTTTTAATTTCCAGATGTTTCCTTCAAGGTGTATAAGCAAGTAAAACACGAAAAAGCCCCACGCAATATCTTAAATATAATTATATACATACATATGTACATAGGCTTGGTTTTATTAGCTGAAAATGCATTGATACTGACCTTTACCATAGTATCGAGGGACACATCAATATAATTCAATCCACTAAGATGAATTGGAGTTTTTTGTAGCGACATTATTATCTGTAAATCTTTGATAAGCAAAGCGTTTTCTTTACTATTTTTTGATCTGAAAACAATTTGTTCCCAATTTGATAGATAGTATACTGAACTCATCTTGTCTGTCTGCAAGTAAATCAAGTACTCAACATTTTTTATTTATAAAAACCACTTTGAAATAAATGGTAAATTTTAAGTTAAAATAGTACTTAAATATATTGATATGCAATCAGGATATTTTGGTTTTGTGAGTTCCAGGAAAATATTTTGATAAGTAAGTGCTTAGGAAATATATGCCTGTTTGAAAGGAAATAAAAATATAGAATAATACTTTCTTAAGTTTAGAAAATTGTATATTAAATAGCGAATAGGTAAATCTTTAATATACCTAGACTGCGAGGTTATAAAGTTCTTTGCAAATCAGACTTTAGTGATAATACATATATCCGATTTAATAATAAAAAACTTAAAAATCATAATTATTTTTTGCTTTAAATTTAATTTAATCAATTTCATTAATCAATCCAGTAGGTTATGTGGCACAAAACAAACACAATAAGGTTATTTGACATCTACGAGTATAAGTCTATTATTCGTACTTCAAGATCAAATATTTCTTTTTTGTAGAAGTCCTTCTTCGGTTTTGTAATACGTTCTGCCAGCAAAATAAGCCCCGTCGCGCCGGCGGAAAAGATGGAAATTCATCAAGAAAGTACGGTGTACGAGTATAATAAAAATTTAAAGTTTCAGCTGTAAGAGTTTTCTTCACCGTTACGCGTGAGTTTTCATTTCTATGGTTGTCATACCATTGAATCAGGCAATGTTTTGATGTTGTCGATTTCCTTAACTATTCGTTGACGTTTTCCATTTCGCCTGATTGAGAAAATGAAAATTGGGTTAGTTCGTCAATCTCCATAAGGTTTTCATCTCTCTTTATTTAATATTTTGTTGGGATTTTGAAGTAGATTTGCCCAAGGAAATTGTAACCCTACGCAAGCAACTTGAACCTACCTATAGCTAAGACCTTAAAGGAGTAAAATACTTTGTATATTTGGACTTCGTCTCAAGCTCAAATACTCGTAATGATATCTTCGCAGAAATTTAAAAAAAATTGGTTTGATCAATAGCTTGATAAATAAATAGTCGGAATTCATGGGCTTTAAATAACTTGTTGCGTTAATAAATACTGGGGATCCATTGGTGAAGATACTCGTGTTGTAATATATGCCGGGTGAGCAACACGGTGTAGTGGGACCTAGTTATGTGACACAAGCTAGTGTAGACAGGACTTGAAACAATACGGTGTACGAAACCGGAAGCGGTAGGCCATGCAAATGTATATTTATAAGATATGTAACTATTTTTGAAGAATACATATTGGCAATATAGTTCAGTGAAATTTTCCCACACATGTAAAGAAATTTTCTTTTACTGAAAACAAAGAACAGCAAGCAAACAGAATAAAAATGTAAAATAAACACAGCATTCCTGAAAACAGCTCCTTATAAGCATCCATTTTTTGACAAGACAATAACGCTTCTAAGTAAAGGAACAAAATTGTGGTTTTCGACATCCAGTACACTGGAGCACCTTGCCAAAAATAGAGCTAATAGAAAATCGAAGGTAGGTGTGTTTAAGATTTTTATACTGTGTGATTCCGCTCAATAATTTACAAAAATTAGTAAGAACTGCGTTAAATAGAATTAATGCATATGGAAAACATATTATTTAAAGTTTATGACTTTTTCCCTTAATAAAATTATTTGTGATTTATTACCAAACGACTAGAAACTAAATAAGTAGAATTTCAGTAAATTAATTTACCCGTGATAAATAGGTTTGAATTAAGTAACAAGCATAGCAAAACGAAAAGTTTATAGAAAACAATTTTTCGGGTTAAAAAGAGTGACAAGTGAAAGTGCACGTATAAAGTGAATATGTTTCAGCGGTATTTTTAGGGGCTCAACTGTCAAATGTTTTCGCAACTTATGTGAGATTCTCTTATGAAGAGAATGCTTGCGATTTGATAATCTAGAATGTGTATCGTGAAATACGGGTTGAAACTTATTCAAAGTAAAGTTTCTTGAGTAGTGCGCGCGTGAGATGTTACTTACCTATATTCTTAGATTTTACATTCAATCTTGAGTAAGCTGGATAATGTGCCACTTTTATGTAGGTGGACAGAACGTAAATTATAATGCATGTGCTGATTAAAATGATTTCTATACACTAAATAATCATAAAATTGAACTGTTTTTGAAACAAGTAATAATTTATACATATGCATGTATATACATATACATGTTAGTATAAAACAGGAGCAGGGGAAGCACACATACAAAGTGCATAGATAAAAATACCAGCACATGTTATAAAACTCTTTCCATACTTACAGTTTGTGTAAGCGTTGATCCAAGACTACCAAATATAAGCAGCTCTGAAACCTTGGCTATTATCCATGAAACATAAGTGATATTTCCCGAGGATGCCCCAACCTTCAATTTAACCAAATTATAAATATACTTATACACATAATAAAAACATGTTAAGAAAGGTTTACCGACGTGACCTGAAAGCATAATACGCAAAGCAGAGCGGTACTGAAAGCTAACATAACGAAAATTCGAAAGGAATATGTTTCATTTAAAAGTGCTGCAAACCGATTTAAATCGCAATTTTTTCTAAACATTTTAAATATATTTCTTCTGAATTCAAACGCTGATCGGTGATCTGGGACTTTCGAAACATAATGAGTGCTGCTTTGTTGTATATCTTCTTGTAACATTTTGTATCTTGCATTTAAATGCAAAATGCAACTTGCTAAGAAAAATGACTCCGCAATAAAGAATGATACCATATTCCCTCCAATCCAGCATAAATATGTTAGAGTAATGGCATAAACAAATGTGTCATCGTACTTGTAAGGAGGAATCATTTTGTATGGTAAGGATTTTTCATGTCGCAGAATGCTGATAAATGGAGTGGATGTAAACGACGCAAGTGTTGCTATGTAGCCATATGTGTAAACTGTTGTTGGTATAAGTCCTCGATGAATAGTTTTCCAAATAGAAAGGTCATCTTTCCTGAAGAAATGTATTACATTTTAGTTGAATTGTATTAAACAATTATTATTTAAAATAACACTTTCGTTTTAATCAGTAAATTCTGTGAAATATTCACTTACTTATCAATATAAATGCTTTTATAATATTCCTTCAAAAATAATTTAAATGAACGATTGGTAAATGCCATATTAAATATCCGAAGGAAAGTTTCATTTAAAGCTATCCAAGTTACTATTGCTTCAATACTTAAGTTAATATTTTTGAAATGCCGAACAATAAAGTGAATCTCTGATTCGTTAACCACAGCAAATATAACAATTGCAAAAGAAACCTTAATAAAATGCAAAACTTTCATCCATGTTGCTGGATTGTCTTGCAGTGGCCATGTTATGTTTAAAAAGAAAATTCGTATTTGCCATGGTAGAGGGACAAATTCACTGTTGGATAATACGGGTCTATAATACATGATAACCAAAGTGTAGCTAAAAATTTTAAAGAAACTTTCCCTAAAATGTTGACATTTTATAAGTTTTGTTTTCATTGAAACCCAAGATGCATTAAATTTTAAAATTCATGAATTGACAATTTACTTAAAACGAAAATAGATTTCTTTCTTTATTTTAATAATTAATAGGCAGTACTTATTGGTAACTTTTACTTTCTTGTACTTTTTTTTGTAGGGTATGCTGCGTGTTATTTCTCGTTTTATTTTTGTAAGCCATTATTCAAGCAAGATATAACTATTTTGATTTGAAAAATGTGTAGGGTGTAGCTTTTAATATACCATATTGTAATATCTTGACCAAAAGAAATCGGAATTTCTACAACTGCTTTGTGCACATTGTATACACTGCCATATTCCCCAAGATATTGTACGATAGTTTGCACCATATGACAGTTTGTTGCTATAAAATTTGATGTAAAATATTTTACATTATAGACAACTTGTCATCATTTTTGGTGAATACTGTAACCGAAAGACATGAACGTCTGGTAGAGAGAAGTTGTTGAAAATGCGTTTTCGAAAATATTAATGAAAGGATTAGGCGTGAAGCAACCAAAACTCGAAAAGAAAAAAGAGATGAACAAGGAAATTTAGAAGCGGAGGATACGGATAAATCAATTATGGCATCTATTAAACCGCAGGCGCAACACAAATTTTACTGTCATGCAGAACGAACCATTGCACAGTGGTCCTCCCATAGGACATAATTAAAAAAATGAATGTTTTTATTTGCGTAAATACTTCGTCTCCTACTTTGTAATTGTTAATATTCCACGTATGTTTAAGAAAAAGTCCCGCTGAACATATTTATTTCATTTTTTTTTGTTCAAAGCAGCTGATTGTCATTATAGTGCAGTTGACCTATTGTAGCGGCAACAGCATAATCAATTGTTCTGTCTATATATAAACATTTGGTAAAGTTGTTTTTTTTACAATGGAATATCGGATAAAGGTACGTATTATGTTATTATTTACTGATTTAAGAAAATATTTTCGAAATAGAACAGTTGCGGTACTGTAATGGAAAGTGAAAATAAGAAAATATAACGTGTCATTTATTGATTTTGGAAGCTTTTAATTGTGTTCCCCCCGATTCCCCTCTTGAAATATATCTCAATCAAAGCTTACCGTTTTTAGTATATAAATCAGTTATATTTTCCTGCAGCAACTGCAGCAACTGGTTTCTAAGTGCTATTTTTTCAATCATTATTTCTTCAGGCTCAATTTGCAAGTGCTCTTTTACGAGGATGCATTTTGGTTGACTTTAGCTGGCAGTGATGCAGAAAAAGCTCTCGGAGTATTTGGAGTGATAGTTTTGCCAGAAAAAGAAATCTGAATACAGATTACTTGAAAAATTGCATCAGCTACGTTTGCAAAAAATTGCAGTATATTGGAAGCGAAATTTCCGTGTTAAATCGAGGCTTTTGAAAAATGTTGTATTCAGAACTGTTAACCACAAACCTTATGAGCATCTAGTTCTAGACGCGCTGGCGGATCAGCCATCATCATCAGACGGGCGACCAAAAAAGAACTTTTTAGACTGCAGTAAAAGATCAAAATGTAGAAGATTAAAAGAGTTCTCAAACTTGGATGATTCTACTGTTAATACTTTGTTGAACAGCTCCAGTCAATCTTCACTCTCCAGTTTCACACCAACTAGTCCGGATGAAATTTTGTATCTTATTGTGGAGGATAAATTGACTAAGCACCAATACTTGTTATTAAAATGTTTTGTAAATTAACATTTATTCTTTGATGGCTTGCCCTCCCTCTTACAGCAAGGTATTAAAAGCAAAAAAAAATGTTATCCTTCGTATATAGAAGTTACGGAATTATCTGTAGAGGTAGAACTGGGAAGTTTACTAAATTACACCATGGAGCGTATATTTCAATCCCAAAAATCTATGTCTCCGAATATAATAAATGACATGGTTATGATAGGGAAATGGGGTTTCGATGACAGTATAGGGCATGTGAATATAAACAAAAATTGTCTGACTTAAGTATTGACGGTGATTATAGTTTATTTGTTACTTCGTATTTTCCTCTTCTGTTGATTTGTAAATTAGGCCCATCTAATATCGACCATGTTGTCTTTAAAAACCCGCGTCCTTCTTCCACATATTTTTGTAGACCAATTCGTTTCCAGTTTGCGAAAGAGACAACGGAGATATGTGCAAGAAGATGCTTATAACACTATACCTTTCATTTTGACAATCGCGAAGCTATGGTGAAATATTCGTTACATTTAACTATGGTCGACGGAAAGATCTGTAACGCTATACGTGAAACAGCTTCAAGAAGGTGTTACATTTTCGGTGCTTCGCCGAAGGAGATGAATACAATAGATAAATACCTAGAAGAGAGAGTTGATGATAACAAGTATGAATTTGGCTTATTACCACTTCATTCATGGAATAGGTTTTTTGAATATTTCATCCATATACCTATAGATTGTTTATCAAAAAATGGCAGATAAGATCAGATGAAGGTCAGGCACTTTTTTCACAGTGAAAAAATACATTCAAGATCAGTTTAGACAGAGATTAAGCGTACTTATTGATAGACTACGAAGTGGTGGTAGTGGAACATCAAATGACGAAATACAGCTAACATAAATAAGGACAAGTTTAGGGACTTCATGGGTCACGCATTTTGTCGATAGGAAAACTATCTGAAGAGTCTGCAGAGTCAACAATCAGACGAGATCACATCAGAAAAATATCACGAATAGTAAGCAATACCGATCCTTTGAATAAACTTCTTCTTAATTCTGATCCATTGAGAACTCGGTTGAGAAAACTACCTCGAAATAAAAAATCTTTGATTGACTTACTAGAAGTAGTTTCTTAGATAAAATATACTTTATTTCTCGATTCTTAACTTTTTTTTTCTTTTAATTACTGCTACTCTGACTTTTTCCATGTTAAATTCTTTTTTGTGAAAACAAGTATTAACTAATTAATTTACTTATATTTTAATGTGAACATTCATATACTCGTATATCCGAAAAAATAAAGTTTTTGTAGTCATGTCGCACGTTTTATCTATTGAGAACGCCATACTTTATAAGAGGAACTTGCTATGTACCGAAAGAAGAAGTTGCCAACCAGATAGAGCAAAATAGATAACGGATTCAGAATCAGTGCCCCGAAATTACTCTAGAACCGACTCATTTAATTTATTTCTTAGTAAGCAAGTAATTATGACCGCTTTTATTTGAGAGTGGAACCACTGTGCATTGGTTGAATAAAAAGCCATATGAAATAGTAAGAGCTGGCGCTGTAGAATGGAAAAGATACCCTTTTGAGCCATGTCAGAGTTAAGACCAGCCATGGATATCTAGAACATAGTAATAGAATAGCTCACCCGAAGACTGGTCGCGAAAAAAGCATCCACTTTCAATATCTACACTCACTAAATATGTATCTGCTATTTATGATCTTCGTAATGATTCATTTAATTTCAATTGCTTTAAAAAAATAGATAGTATGTAGGTATATAGGTAGTCAGAATGGTCTAAAGGTTTTTTAGATCATTGCTAATGATAGCGATGTCATTGTTGACATAAGTGTATTGCCCTAAAAGGATATCTTGCACGACATTGAAAAACAGCAAATATTTTTATCACTGCCTTGTTGTACTCCCACTTTCCCACTTTCGATATCATCAGTTATTTCTACTGTACTGGCCGTGGCAATGTTACTTCACTGGAAATCTGCTAGTAGTAATGCAATAAAGTGTTCATTTCATATTCGTAGTTGGATTCCTCGATGTAACTTGAAATCTCTTTCAATGAAAAGCTTTTACTCCCATGATGTTCTATTTAAAAGGTTATCAAACCACACAAAACCATAGTTTGTATATGATTTTGTTTTCAATAACTTAAAAAGTCATCGGTGGATTTTGGTCAAAATGGCCGCGATTCTGCATGAAGACCCATCATCTGACAAAAATTCAAATCGATAGCACTCTTAGTTCTGTGGCCAACAAATTTACACATACGGACATACGCTCACACGTCCGCAGGCATCTCCTTAAAAACTATCTAAACAGAAACACAAGAGATACCTTAAAATGTAAAGATATCACAAAATTTTCATTTTCGATTTTGGAAGTGAATGCAAGAACTTCCCTATCAGGAAGTTATTATGTTGTTTTCCCTGCCTATTGCAATGCCTAGGAGCCAAGTTTCATGTTTTATTATCGTCTGTATGGCCATAAGTCGGCCGCTTATTTTCGATGGCAACCCCGTTCTTATTTTATTCTGCCCTGTAATAAAGTATTTTGTGCTGTTTCGTTGCAAATTTAACAATTGCAAATTTTTTAACATACCGACGTAAACCTTAAAATTTAGTTTTTGAGGAAATGTGTATTCAAATACATATGTACGAGTATGTGGACTCTGGTGATTTGAAATGGATATGGTTCAAACATGACTTGTGTCTTGTGATGAAATCATGATTTTGATGATGCTTTATTAGAATAAAGGTTTTAAGATTCTCTAACCCTTAATTTGAGTGTACTTAGTAATCGTGTAAAGAATTATTTAAATTTTTCTTTCATTTGTCGCTTTGTGGCGAGGACGTCTATTTCTTAGTGTCAATTATAATACATTTCTCATTTTGAATTTGCTCATTATGTTACCACTTCCTTGATAACGACAATTATAGGGAAGTTAGATTATAATAAAGTGTATCTTGCTTTGTTTCGGTTAGAATGACTATACAGGGTGTTTCGGATAATGTGTCGAAAATTTTAAGGGAAGATTTCTTCACATATTTTGCGTATGAGGGAGTCAGAAATGTATCCGAAATACAGACGTACTTCAATTGTTTCAAAGTAAAGGAATCAGACTTTGTTCTAGGACTTTTCTATAATTGTTTTGGCGGTGTAAAGTAGTTCATAAAGTTACGGTTGAGACATCGTTTAAGTGGCATTTTCTGAACTATAATTCGATTGATCAAATACACAAATATGGTCCAGTGATAAGTATGAAAAGTGATCTTAAATTGATAAGATTAGTATAGATAAGATGTTTAAAAAAGTTATTGGAATATTGAAGGAATAAGGTCGCGGAATGAGCTTTGATCGCTGAACTGAGAATCATTCATAGAATCTACTTGCTATTCAGGTGCGGAAAGTGAAAGAGAACCTGCTTCATTGCTTTTCAGGGCTTGTTCTGTAATTCATAATAGTATTTATTAAGAAACGCGTTGATTTCAAGTTTTTGTTACATTTGGACCAATTATTTTTTGTTTCTTAAAGCATCATACATCGACTCATATGAGTTGTTTCATATATTGAATTTCTTAATGAATTAATATCCCAACTCAAAGCTAACACTTACCTTATATCTATTATTTATGAATAAGTTTTACAAGTTAATTCGAAACCTTGTTTTCAGTCTAATGATTTTTTACCTTCTAGAAGGCTACTCGGGCATCAGTTGTGAAAGATTTATGATTTCGTTGGGTTGAAGAGCATCTTTCTTCGATTCTCAGTTATATTACTAATTGCTTAGCTAACCTTAAAAATTATCCAAAATCTTTAATGATCAAAAGATTCGTAGAGTTTATTGGTAATATTCTTAAAGATATAATATTTCACAAAATTCAATTTCTTCCATAAAGAGGTCTTATTGTAGTTTCATATTGACTTCGGTTTGTGTTCTTAATACTTCTACGTTACGTGCCCTACACGAACTTTTTAGCTTTTAATAAAATTGTATTATCATCTTGAATCTCTGATTTTTTCTTTGTTTTTACTTTTCAAGAATTGTGTTGATTGGTTTGCTTATTTTTGTTATTAATAAATGCCTTTAGGAAATTTTCTTTTTTTTGATTTTGCAATACTCAATTCCGTAAAATTTTGTTTCTATTGAAATATTAAGCAAAATAATGTAAAAAAAATCTATTCAAGGAAAGTCCTCTGTTAATAAGAAACTCGCTTATAAGAAGTAATCGCTTATAAGAAACTTAAATAAAAACACCATGCACTTTTCTATATATCTCCGTACAAAATATAATGGATATGAGAAAAACGTTTATAAGAAATAAACGGATAAAAGAAACATTTTCCTAAAACCAAAATGCCTAATTGCACACAATAAAGAACGCTTATAAGAAAATTTCCTTTTCAGTTCCTTCATCGTCAAGTTTTGGTCATGAGTGTACATTTTAATTGCACAATGTTCCTACAAATACCACACTCTTTGAACAGCCCATACAAAATGAAAGATCAATTTAAAGTGTTCTTTGACACTTGAGAGCGATAATAAAAAAAACACGGTGTAACTTTATCCTGGTTGCGCGTTCAGTGCTTGTTTGTTTTGGCGTTTTAGTGTAAAAAAGTGTTATAAAATGTCAGCAAAACGAGATACGTCATCATTAAAAACAATTTAAGCCATAGTGACCAAAATTCGCACCAATTTTACGCTACTGGATATCAAGCCACCTATCCGTATGCGTAGAGTGCGTACAGAGGAAAATAATGCTGCTGTATACACGAATGTTGATGAAGACCGTGATTTGTCCATTTGTAGTCGTTCGCAGTAATTGGGATTGTATTACCCGATTAAGTGGAAGACCAATGACCAAGGATTGTAAGGTCTAAAACCTTACAAAATACAGCTCGTGCAAGAACTGAAGCCGAACGACCTACCACAATAAAAGGTGCTAATGCACCCGGAAATGTACTATTTGGTGCGGTTTATGGTCCGTCGGAATCACTGGCCCACATTTTTTCAAAGATGACCGTGAGAATAACGTTGCCGTCAATGGCTCCCACTATCGTTCACTGATTTGGAACGTTTTTTTGCCCAAAATGAGCGAGGCGAACCTAGTTGACATGTGGTTCTAGCAAGGCGGCAGCACATGCCACCCAGCACGCGAATCGATGGACCAATTGAGAAACAAGTTCGGTGAGCAATTTATCTCTCGTTTTGGACTGGTGAAATGGCGGGGTGCTATTTTACACCTTTAGACTATTCTTCATGGTGATACGTCACATCACTCGTCTATGCCGATAAACCAGCGTCAATTGCAGCCCTGGAAGATAACATTTTACATGCTATTAGCGAGATATCAGCCAATATGCTCGAAAAAGAGATTCAAAATTGGATTCATACAGAGAGGACCACTTAAAACGTAGTCGTGGTCAACATTTACATGAAATTATCGTTAAACAGTAAATGGGAAGCATTAATTTATCAAGTCAAATACAAAATGTATACACATTTTCATAAACAATAGAATTCAGACTTTTATTTTGCGTTAATTTTGTTCCCCAAAATGACGGATTTCCAAAATATCACTATGCTATGACCAATTTTCTGTCTTTTTCTGTCTTATGGTCTGCACGAACAGTATTTCAAAATCTGTAATGCTGTTTTATCTGGTGTTATTTCCAAATTGATACGATACGTTCTATTCGTATTATTCGTGGCTTTCTTGAAAATCTGTATTAAATAGTATTTACTCAGTTTTTTCTGTTTATTTTCTATAGGGCTACTAATTCCAAAACTAGGGTGGACATCTTTTCAAGTGGGACAGTTGGTGATGCGAGTGTAAACCAAACATAGGCAGCATCATACATCTTTAATGAGTTCCATAGCGCTTTGGTTAAGGGTCTCCGTTTATAGCGCTTCAATAATGCTTCGAGATATTGGAAAAGTATACAATAAACGGAAAATTAAATCAAATGAAGGCAACATTTAATTCATCTTTGTCAATCGGAAGAGCAAAGCTTGTTATCCTTCCAGCAGAGAGTGGAATGGGGAAAATATCAAGTGGAAGCTCTTCGATAAGAATATATTTATTTGCGTAAGAAATTAATTTTTCACGGTCACAAGCAAAACCAAAAAATTATATTGCTATAATTATAGATATGTTATCGACTGAAAACAAAATAATTACTCAACATTCATAATTTTTTTGTTTTTAAAAAACTTAACACTCAAGAGGGTATGATTACTCTTAAAATGCCGGAGCACTTGTAATGTTTTTTTTTTTTGAGAAATATGGACAGAGAAAGCAGAAAGATTTTTGGGCTTAGTGATTACTTCGCTCTACGGGTGGCATCCAACATTGAATGGGGAGACTAAATTATTAGTTTAATTGGACTTGTTGTTGTATCCTAGTGAACCACTTATCTCACACGAATTTATTTGCCTGAAAAAAAAAATGAATTTCGGGCACTGTTGGGATTGAACGCCGAACCGTATAATTTAGAGGCCAGTACAGTACCACCTGAGCTACGATCAACTATAATATTTCATCGCTTTCTGTTCCCAAGTATGGAGTGACCGCGAAAAAGTTAAAGACGCAAAAAACATTATTGTATTTGCCTTATCCGAAGGCATACGAGTACGTAGTCGAGCAAATATTGCACGTATTCCAAAATTGCATATTGCACGTATACCAAACAGTTTTAGTAAGTTACTCAAACCAGTCAGACGTGTTTTTTTTTGTTCTCCCTATTCACCTGTTTAATTAATTTTCGTCAAATTACATTTTCCGGTTCTTAACCCCAGTACTTGAATTCTTTAATTTTTTTGTGCAATTTTTTCAGTGCAAGCCCCTGTCTATATAAAATTGCAACCAAGCAATACAAAAAAAACAATAATTCGACCTAATATTTACACCCTCACTGACCTACACAACTAATTTAAACATATCTTGCGGAATTGGCAATTGTGTAATCGATGACTGCAATGCTGACTGGGGTAACTTGCAAGGGCATCTGTGGGAAAGCTTTTCATGCCGTTTGTGTCGGGTTAAACAAAAGACATACGGTGTTCATCAAGGAATTCTCCGACAACCTCCTTTTCTTCTGTGATGAGTGCAAGTGTATCTCACTCTCGCATACGCTTTTGGCAATACAATACCTAAGCGATTCCAGTGACTCCTACCAAGACGCACTCGCGAAAAAGATCACGGAAAGATCGGTTATTGAAAGCAGTGTCAAAAGTGTTGAAGAGTTACGTAACTCAGTGCAGACCTCAGCAGAACTATTAAAATCCAAAGTAAAGCATATGGATAAACAAATTGCTGGTCTAATCGAGTTAGACTCGGGGAGATCCAGGAAGGAAGAAACTTCCCCACCAAACGCTGATGCTGATTGGATCTTGAATTTCATCGTAAAGAAATATGGCATCATCATTAGCCACTGCAATTTACTTCCAACATCTCACCACAGAAGTAAGCACAATTTCAAGCTCAATTTTCCGCCCAAATACGAATGGTTGTTCCATAATCCAGCCAGCAACAATTTCAATCTTGGAAAGATGCGTGTCTGCAAATGGTTGAAAAATACGATCAAGATAAAGTCAAGCAGTCCGTCTTACCTAAACCATCTACTAAGTAAGCAAGTAAATCCAATTTGCCAAGACCCACGTCCTCTTCCCAAAACAGACCCAGCTCCAATTGGAGCTTTAAAATTAAAATGTTTCCTAATTTTAAGCCTCCCACCCATACTTCAACTCCATCTATTCAACCCCAAACCAAACCCCGACGTCAACGTGTCTCTTTCGACTTAACCCCTGCAGCGCAAACTCCCAGCATTCAACCCCTAACACACACGCCTTTCCCTAATAATTTCCCAGATTTCGATCTCAAAACCGGAGCTAAATATCCCAATTTCATTAGTTCCCATATAATAAATCCCTCATCTGAAAATATGTCTAAAGCCCCTTCAATTACTGCTGCTTCGCCCCCAACATCTTCGTCCACAAGCCCCATTTTTGATCCCCTTCTGCCTCCCGTATCTACCTGACAAATCCGACTCGGTTTGCTATGTGGGAAAAACGAAAACAAGCGTCATGGTCTCCCTACAGCAGGAAGGTCTCCCTACTGACCTTACGAATCTGAGGAAGTTATATATCAAGTTCCACGAGATTTTCAATATGTCTCTCCAAAAAGTCTCAGATGATCTTGCTGCTTTCGGTAAATATGTGCACTCAAAAAGGATCCCACACCTTCAACGGAGAAGAGCTGACAACGATACATTTTTTCGTCCCTAACGTGTTCCAACCATCCACTCCTACGCCCTCTCGAAATAACCTTCTTCGTACCTTCTACTACCAAAACGTAAGAAGGCTGCGATCTACTATAAAACGCGTGCTGTTTTGCGCCAGTCTCACGCTCTCCCATTTGAGGTCTACGCTCTGACCGAAACTAATCTAATTTCCGATATAAAGTATCAGGAATTATTCCCCCCTAGTTTCAACGTTTGCTAGACGACGACCTTATCCGTCTAAAAGATGATTCTCCATGTCGAGGTGTTCTACTGGCCGTCCACAATGATCTAACTTCTTCTCCAATCGCTGTTTCTACTTCTTCCAAGCTTGACTACGTTTCAATAAAGATAACACTCCCGTGCAGGTTGTTATGGTAGGTTCCTGGCACCGATACGGCGATGCCCCGAACCAAACGATAACACTTTCTGGGATCTACTCGTAACTTCCCCGGAGCAAAGAGAAACGAAAAGGGAAAAAAAAGGATAGAAAATAAAAAAACTTAATTTCGTCAACGTTATAAAAGCCCTTTTGGGGTTCGACGATTTATTTCTAATTTACGTAGCGGTACACTCGTCGATAGAGTGAACCGCTATTTTCACAGTCCCGAAGCAAAAAAAAAAACGTTTGACAACGGGTCACGTGTCCCATCTGCTCTCGGAAGGTTCAAACGCACGCGCGGCCCACTGGAGTCTCAACTTTTAAAACGAGCAACAAACGAATTTCTAATTAATTGACTTTTTTTTGCTACACTGCACTACACTATCACTATACTTAGCTTATTTTGTGTCGTAGAGGTGCTGCGCCCCTGTGTGGCACAGTTCTCTAATTCTTCCGGCCCGCTATCCAGTTTGTTTTGTCTTGGCCAAAGCCCGAACTCGCGATTCTACTTTAATCTACTCAAAGAAAAACAATCTACTCTAGTTTGTTTTTTTTTTAACTACAAAATTTAGAATGTAAAAAAAATTGCTTTTCGCAGTTCTCAAAATAAAAAGTTATCTTTTTTTTCGCACCGAACTAATCTTCGCTTGACCCTCTTAAATTGCTGGTCGTCACCAAAGTGACTTCCAAATCTTTTACGTTGCACAGCTCCCGCCAAACACACACACACATTCACACGCACACTCTCTCACACATTCATTCAGCACTAGTGGACCCAACGACGGGATTTCTAGCTACAACACTAGTAAGTGCTAGTGTGTGCACCCGTGTGCGACTGGGCCTTTCACACATACCATTTTCACATATTCATACTAAACTCTTCAGTCTCGGAGTTCGCTCCCACTTCCAGTAATGACTGGGAGCTCCATTGAGCGAGTTTATGGAAGCTGTGGATCCTAACTATGCCTAACAATTTCCCTTAGTTCTACAAATAAATTGCACACGCCTCTGCTACTCCTTCGGTGCTCCATCGGTGAGGTGTTGGCTTAAAAGGGGTCGTCGTCCCTTCACCCATCGAACCTAACTTTTAAAGCTTATACGTCGTTGAGGTGTGCCCGATTATACTGGCCGTCCGCCAGCACACCACTGTTGCTCCTTTGTTGCTCCCTTGTTGGGGTGTTTCTATAAAAGAGATTTTCGTCTCTTCACCCATAGATCAATTGGATCGGTGCTAGCTCTAGCTAGCTGCATCCATATCAGTTGTGCGATGTGGTGCTGGTGCCCGCACCCACATCGGTAGCAGGATGGGGTATTATTTAAGCATCCTGTTGCTTGTCTTTTGTTGGGGTGTATGTTCCAGGGACCGTCTTCTCCAACCGTCATCATCAGGTTGGGGTGTCTGGATTGAAAGACCGTCCGTGCCCACCCGTCGGCGACTTTCAGACGTCCTGTCTGATGCAGGCCGTTGCGAGTCTCCCGTCTATCTATGGACTCCGACAACGGTGTTCCTTGTGGACCTCCTGTAGCACCTTGGTTCCTGGTTCGTCGTGAGTTTCCCTACTGTTCTTAGCGCTTCACCGACCGAACCTCCTCGTTCTCCTCTGCGGGAAACCCGCCTGTTAACCTATGTGGGCTGTTTTCTGAGGTCTGGGGTTGATGGGCCATTTGCTGATGGGACCATGGCTGCCCTCCACTTCCGCCAGAGCTCGGTGTTCCCACTTAACGAAAAGAATGACCGAAGGGACTTGCAAGGGAAAAAAGGGCCCAACTTGTTGCGGGAAAATTTACCGCAACAAAGTCACTGTACGTTATGTGTTTTTACATCCTACCGGGCCAACCTATCGAATGCTACCAATTCGCTATCAATTCAATTGATCAAATAATTAATTTATCTGATCCTCTTGATGATATCGTATTTGGCGATTTCAATCTACCCCAACTGCACTGGATTCAATCAGAGAATCGCAAGCCCTAACTCGAGTAAAAAATGCTTCTAAGGATACAGACTCTAGCTTAAGCTAAGTTTGTGCGGTCTTCAACTATATAGGTAGGCAATTAGACTTCATTTTCACCACTAACCCCATAAACTCCTCTATCTCGCCCTGTCTCCTTTCACTATCGACCATTGATAACTTTCACCCACCACTTCTTCTTTCTCTTTTCCACCACTCTCCTATCCAGCATTCCCCATCTGCAGCCACCTCTTCTTGTGCTTCATAAGTGAATTTCCGCAAAATTAACGCATATCTTGGCAAGTGTACTTTTAATTTCGCCAATATGTCCCTTAATGATGCTCTATTTTCGACAGGCAACTGTTCACTTCTATTTTTTCTACGAACCCTTTTCGCGCAAAAAAAACCCTTCTACGAGCCCCCCGTGGTATAATTGTAAACTTCGCTCTTTACAAAACAAGAGAAATAAATTATGGATAGTTTTCGTTCGATCCAATTCGTTTGCGGACTATTCCAACTACCTCGGGTTATACCTACAATTCGCCCAGCTTTATAATGTTCTCTGCCAGCGATACCTTGATGGTGCGCAATCAAGGCTTATAAACGATCCTAAGTCTTTCTACCAATTCATTACCTACAAAAAAAAACTCCGACGGTTTTACTCCATCCCTCTCAAACGAAAATATATCATCAACCGGTCCACATACCGCTTTTTTGCGACTTTTTTAAGCAATATTCTTAATCTCTCTTATTTCAAATGCCTGCTTAACTTCCCTATTGGGCCCTCTATTTCTCAAAGTTTTGATCATACAGTAATAGAAAATAAATTAAAACAACTTAAAGATGACTACTTACCCGGGCCAGATGGCCTTCCATCCGTATTTCTTAAAAAAGTGTTCCTCAACTCTTTCCCACCCCCTTTCAAATATTTTCCTGTTATCGCTCTCTTAAGGTGAATTTCCCTAGATATGGAAGTCTTCTTTCATAACAACGATGCACAAAAAGGGATTAAAGAGCGAAGTTACTAATTACCGCCCCATAGTTTAACTTTCACATATACCCAAACCCCTCGAAAGCATTTTGTACGAAGCCTTAAGCTTCCACTGCTAATCTCTTATTTCCCCTAATGAACACGGCTTTCTGAAAGGCAGATAAACTACCGCTAACCTAGTCGAATTCGTGTCCCCCGTTCTCTCAGTCTTAGAAAGTGGTATAGAAGTTCACGTTATAACAACTGATTTCAGTAAGGCTTATGACAAGATATTTCAAAAACTAATCCTGTTCAAATTGTCGGTCCTGGGTTTTGAACCCATTTTGCTTAAATGGATATCTTCTTACCTGGATAATCACTTTTATAGCGTTCGATTCAGGTCAGCCCTATCGGCCCCTTTCTTGGCCACTTCAGGTGTTTCTCAAGGTAGTCACCTAGGTCCACTCCGCTTCATCCTAACTACCAACGACTTTCAAAGGGTCATTCAACACTCAGCACTTTCTCTCTATCCTGAGGATACCAAATTTTGTAAACCCATTTGTTCAGAACATGACTCCAGCCTCCTTCAAACACATAGATCTAAATAATTTTTCCATCTGGTGCATCAAGAACTGCTTTGAACTCAATGTCTGCAAATGTCAATCTATTACCTTCTCACGTAAGTGCAAGAAGTCTCCTCAACGAATTTACCATCTCCACGGCCAACCTATATCCCTTGTTGAGACTATCCGCAACCTTGGCATATTATGCGACAGGCAGCTTAATTTCCGCTCGCGTATTGATGAGATAATTTCTAAAGCAAACTCATCACTCGGCTTCGTCAAAAGATGGTGGAAAGAATTATGCAACCCGTACGTGACCAAATCACTATACATCACTTACATTCGCCCCCTTCTCGAGTACGCTAGCCAAGCGTGGTGTCCCTTTCATCGAGTTCATGTATCCCATATTGAGAGCATCCAGCGTCATTTTCTTCGATGTGCTCTTCGAGGTCTACTTTAACAATCCTCTAATCTTACCTTCCTATCTAGATCGTCTCAAGCTCATTAACCTGAATACTCTTGAGGACATTCTTTTCATTCACCGACTGCTCTCAGGCTCCGTAGATTGCACGTCTCTTTACAACTCCATTTTCTTCTACACTAACCCTCGTATCTACGTTGCCACCGTCTCTTTTACCTACAAATCCATCGCACGACATATGGCTCTAACGAACCAATCTCCCATATACTGCGTAAGTTAAACTCCAACCTTTCCGTTTTCGACTTTAATCGCAACACTCTCTCCCTCAAATCCGATCTCCTTTACCATTCCTAGCTTTAAGCCCTAGTGATAAGTCCTAGATATCGCAAAACCTTCATTTTTCTTTTAGTTTTCAAGCTTGTATTAAGCCAAATAAATGGGGGCCTCAGCCCCCACCAAAATTAAAAAATTAAAAAGGATTATTTATCTAAGTACGAAATTTGTTTGACGTTCCTTTGCTCTTGTAAATGACCTCATAAATGTATGTATAAATATTTCTTAAAAGCTGTTACATGTTATCTTCTCATTTACAATTAGTCTTCCTTGTCATTTGTATATTTATCTTAATACTTATTTATTTATTTATTTCTATATTTACTTATGTATACATACTTCTACCTGAACATTGAACTTGTTGGTTTGTAGAGGTTGAGTGATGTCAATGATTCTCTAGAAATCCTCCATGCCCACTCTTTCTCCATGCCTCCTTCTTTCCCACTCCTTTCTCCCCTGGGATGGATTAGGTTATCATATGACGCGTGCCGAGTATTAGCCTGACTGAGGACCCAGTATCTTTAAAAACAGCTTAGTCGTGAACTGAGTATCTGAGTACCTGGCGACTTCCGGATTAGCTAGCCGTACCTGCATACAGCAAATCTCTGTACAGATGGCTACTCGTTGGACCCCATATGTAATCTTTAACTTCTAAAAAACTGGAGACCGGTACTCCTTACAACCGCCAAGGCTTTTGGACCGCCGAGCAAAGGCAAGGTGCACTCTTCAAAATGAAGCGCAACAGTATTTCTGGTGGTTGAATGATGGGGAAGATGTTTCGTCGTCGTTTCCGTCAATTACGGACCAACCTCACTAATGAGGCAGAGCTGACCAATTTATTTGCTCTGTGAATAGCGGTGGCCAGCTTACATAGGTTTAGGTTAGCATTTAAGAAACATATACATATATCAGTTTATACAAAGGTGTATACTGATATATATATATGATTGTGTATAATGTCTATGTGTGTTTATGTGTGTATTGTACATTTAGGTTAGGTAGGCTAAGGTTTATTTTAAGTTAGATACTAAGTTTTTATAAAAAAAAAAAATTTCCATATGCTAAGTTTTCGTAAACAAATTTTTTTCTTAGCCTTAAGTATAGAAAATAAGTATTCCTAAATAAAATGTAAATGAAGTCGAAAGACATAGATATAAGAATTTAGATTAGCTTAGAGTGCCTGTGTGGGGCCAGTAAGTTAGTATAAGATTGTTAAGTAATTGTAAGCTAGCATTTAAGCATTTTTTGTTAGTATGTAAGAGTTATTGATTAGAAAATAAAATGCGTTTAAAACTAAAGCGATGTTGGTTGGTACTAAGGTCACGTCAAACTTATCGCTTTCTCGATCTACAAAAGCCGTAGGTAGATTAGGAGAGGTTTGACCGAGTGCGAAGCTCGAAGTTGTTGCTAAGGATGATATCCATAGCAGATTTAGAACCCGCAGATTGATTCCAGCTGAACCCTCCTACCCAGAAAACATTCTGGAGATCATTAAACTCGGTAACCGAACCCTTCCGACTTATGACTGGAAAGTCGTGAAACTGTAAGAATTAAAGGGCCCTTATAGATGCGCGTTAATTGTGACCAATAAGGAATCCCTTAACCCTCTGGCGCAGACTAAGAGCATGATTCGTTTCGGATTCGGGGCTATGACCCTAAGTGTTTATAAAAAATATGAGTTGGATGCTGATAAGCAGCCTCTTCCTCCTTTAATCGAAACAGGAGACACAGCCTCAGCTTTTGTAACGTCTATATCCTTTCCTGAAATGGATAGCGATGACTCTAATTTTTATGAGGTGACAGACTAGCCGATGTTCTCGACCTCTGACAACCTATCGCAAAGATGAATCGACAACGCCCGAGTCGTTCATAGACCTCGACAGAGGATAGACGTCTTGACGTGTTTCGGCTTTTCCAAAGTAAATAGTGATTGCGTTTCATATTAAAGACAATTAATGCGATCTTTTTCATTGACTCGGTAGCCCAGCGTCTAGCGGCGTCGGTCGTCGAAGCGTGGGATACGGGTTCGATCCCGGGATAGGCTTGGAACTGTTGTTTTTTTTTTTTGCTTTTCTTAAATTGTGATACATACATAGTGTTATCAAGACAAATCCAAAAGGAAAATCACGTGATGGATGGTGGAGAGCGCTCTGCTCTTCCCATAACGGGAGTTGCAAAAGGCAACAGTACTGTTGAGGTTGCCGTGGCGAAAGCCATCATAAGGAGGAGGAGGGTGAAAACCACTGATAATTTAAATAAGATGAAATTGGGTGCTGCTTTGGCAGCTGAAACGGTAAAGACTATACAGCAATTAAAAAAAAAATCAGATGATGCATCAATGTACATTTCTGATGAGGTGTGTTATAAATTTGCCTCTCTAGCGGCATCTGAGTCTGAAGACTAGGATGAAGAAATAAAAAATATTAACAGCAGCATGCAAAAGCTGAATGAAAAAGTGCTTGCTATTAAGCAAAGACAAACCGCACGCAGGCAGAGTGAGCAACTGGAAGTTGAAAACTCCCAACAAGAGCAGAAAGAACAAAACTAACAGCAGCAGAAACAACAACTGCAGCAGAAACAGCAGCAGCAGTAGAAACCACAACAGCAGCAGAAACAGCAACAGCTGCAAAAACAACAACAGATGAAAATACTACAGCTGAAAACACAGCAGCAGCAACAACAACAGCAGCAGCAACAACAAAATCAACAACAAAAGCAACAGCAGAAGAAGAAGAAGGAGAAGATGCCTCCTGTCAACACCTATAAATTGGAGGTAAATGCAACCAAGGACCTTTGTAAGTTGGCCATTGGTAATAATTTTAAAATTATGAGAAGGGGGAACGATCGCCATGCAATCCACTGTAATACAGTGGAGGGCTACGCGAAAATGAAAGAGCTCCTAAAGGAAACGACGACGGAGCACTACTCATTCACACCAAAGTGTGAAAAGCGGCAATCGATGCTGCTGAAGGGGTTGGAACCGTCTTCTGATCCTGAGGAGATCCTGGCACTGCTCAAAGAGAAGGAGTGCGAAGGACTCAAGTTTGTGGGGAAAAGCCATTTACCACAGCTAGAGCCAAGCGGGAAAAACGGAGTCTGCCGTTCTTCCTGGTGCAGCTCAGTCCCGAAAGCCGTCTGGATAGTCTAAGGAATATCAATGTCCTAGACTACCAGGTGATTCACTGGGAAAAATTAAATAGGAGCGAAGGCGTTATACAATGCGTTCGCTGTCAGAAGTTCGAGCACGCCGCGTCGAACTGCCAAATGCAGCCTCGATGCGTAAAGTGCGCTAAGAACCACAGTTCCGAGAAGTGTGCTCTGGGTGTTGACGGAGCATCCGATAGGTCGCAGCTCTCATGCGTGTTATGTGGAAACGTGGAACACACCGCAAACTATCGGGGTTGTCCTAAGTTTTCTGACATTAAGAAAGCAAAACTGGCTCGGCAGCAGAAGGTGGAGGTCAAACGTTCACCTGTTAGGTTTCAAACACCAGCCGTCACGTCCCAAATTTCCTACGCCCAAATGGCGTCAGGTAAGGGGGCTACGGTACAGCAAGCAACTGTTGCTTCTCCGGCGCCAACGCCGAGAACAACGGAAGCTGCACCTAACATGCTGGCCATCTCGCTTGCAATCCAAGGGCAGATGGCAGAACAGGAAAAACGGGTGGACCAGATCTACGCGCTGCTGCCGGGCCTAACGCAACACATGTCGTAATGGGTACGCACATGGTGGAGCAAACTTTGAAGGTCCTTGCGGTGAATGTTAATTCCCTGATTAGGATAGAAAGAAGAGCCGCGATGTTTAAATTGCTACAAGACCAAACTCCTGATGTGCTTTTCGATAGCGAAACCAAGCTAACCGATAAGCACAAACTGGAGTACAATAATTATATTGCTAGAAGAAGAAACCGGTCCAGATCCAATCGTGGAGGCGGTGTCGCGATGTTCATTAATAAAAGTATAAAATTTCACAGGGTGTATAAGGGCGTGTTGCGCAGGTTCCGGGTGTTGGAGGCAGTCGTCATTTACATCCCGCTCCTCAGTGGAAAGCGGCTGTACTTGGCCTCTGTTTATGCACCTGATGCATCACAATCCACCCTATTCATTACAGAGCTCGACACGCTTTTTCGACTCATGTGGCTGGAATCGGGGGAGAATTATTTTATAATCGGCGGGGATTTCAACGCTAGACACAGAGATTGGGGAAATAATTTGCTAAATAATAGAGGGAAACTACTACTCGATTGGTGGGGTCAGAACGATGTCATGTACAGACTCTGTCTTAAAGCGACGGATAACCCGTCGTTTCCCAGAGGCGGGTCTTATTTGGATCTACTGCTGTACGACGAACGCATACGGCTGACAGGTATGAATTTACAAACTCTAAACTGTCTGCACACATTTGTGTATGACAGTGACCATTGCGGTTTTAGCACTGAAATTACAGTTCCCAACGAAATTGCGGAATTGGAGGAGTTTGTCCAAAAATATTCTTACGACTAGAGTAAGACTCGATGGACACGCTTCTCCGCAACCTTGACAAGAGCGCTCTCCTCGAACACGCTCCACCCACCGTCCAATAGGAATTTGTCAAACGAGGAGATCGACAATTACCTAAAACAGCTGGACGAGACAATTAAACAAACTATGGACACTACAATACCGCGGTATCGACGTACAACTAACGAAGACCTGTTCCGCAATCCTACTACTGACGCACTGCACCGACAGAAAGGTAGACTTCTGACAAGACTTAAAAACTTGTACAGACAGTTACCTGACCGACAAGACCCGGAGATTAGGACACTGAAGTCGTCGATTAAAAATATTCAAACGCTAATAAAAGAGAATTACAGAATTTCTGTAAGTTTGTATTGGAATAACAAGGTTCGTGCTGTTAACACCAGCAACCCGAATATGTTTCCCCAAATAAATAAACTATTTCGAAGAAAAAATCAAAACGACCTTCAGTGTCTTAAAATAGCCCGGACAACAGACAACGAACGGTTACTGACAATAGCAGGTATTGATCCCAATGAAGCCGCTGATGATGACGACTTCTTTCTGATCGAGGATCCGCAGGAGAAAGTTGAGACCATAGGGGCGACTTTCCAGGACGTATACAAGACCATTGATATCATTGGCCCTAATTATGACCTGGACAATCGCGTCTTGGTGCACGACTTCTGCATTCGAAATGAAATAGGGAACTGGCGATCCGAGGGCTCAAGTCTCACCCGGTTCAACGACGAAAATATGGCCAATAATGTCATTGCCAGAGAAGGTGACCTACCCCCGTTCATTTCGAAGGAAGATCTTCGACACAATCAGGGCTAAGAAATCAGTGGGGACCGATGGTATTCCGAACATTGTGCTTTGACATCTTCCTCTAGAAGAGGTGGACATTTACACCACCCTGTTTAATAATGCAATGAATAATGCACATTATGCAGCGCATTGGAAAACGGCGGTGGTTCAACCTATCCCCAAAAAGGGGAAGGATATATCCAATCCGGCGAATCTCCGATCGATAAGTCTCCTTCCGAATATCAGTAAGGTTTTTGAAAAGGTAATCAATAAAGCGCTGTCTAGGTGGGTTGAGGAGAAAGATATAGTCCCGGATAATCAATTCGGTTTTAAATCGGGACATGATATCTCACATGCCGCGTCTAAACTGGTGTCCGATATCCAATGGAATAAAGGCAAAAAAAAATGTACTTGTGCCTGCCTTGTTGACTTGGAGAAGGCCTTCGACACCGTATGGTTAGAGGGTCTTTTCTATAAGCTAACTAGGCTGGGGATCATTAAACCACACCCTTGTACATTCTTTATAATATGCTAACTGACAGACAGTTCATCGTGAAGAATAGTGATGTGACTTCTGTTGGAATATTTCAAATTAAAAATGGTCTTCAGCAAGGCGCGGTCAATTCGCCGATCCTATTCAAAATTTTTACAAGCGACTTGATAGGTTCACTTCTCCATACTATTGCGTACGCAGACGATTTGATAGCGTACAGAACAGGTCAAAAAATCGAGGTCATTAATACTCTCTTGCAGCGTGACTTCGATAAGATAAGACGATTTTGCGATGACTGGAAGTTGAAAATCAACTTTCAGAAGTCGAAAACCATTCTCTTTAGGACGCCGTTTTCTGGAGCCTCTAGGGATACCAGAAAAAAATGGCGGAAGTTCTCTATCCTTGGACAACACGCACAACATCTTGCCTGTCGAAATGTACGAGTAATCAGATACCTTGGAATCTGGCTAGATCAGTTTCTGTATTTTGGCAAAAATGTAGATGCTCCTCTGGCCAGAGCTAAAGGTGCTTTTGAACTCACAAAGAGACTCTTTTATAGCAGCCAACTCGATGCGAGGGTAATCTGCTACATGGCCCTTGTCAGGCCCGGTTGGTTGTCCCGTGTGGTTCAATGTACGAGCATGCTTAATGAAAAAGATTCGGGTGTTTGAAAGGGCTTGCCTTAGGGCTTGTCTTCGCTTGTACAGAACACCAGAGTCGGAGTGCAAGAAATTTTATCCTAATGAGGTCCTTTACAACAGGGCGAACCTGATACGAGTGGATAACTTCGTAATTAAGCTGACTCGAAGGCACATTGCAAGAGCAATGACCTCAACGAATAACCTGATATCTGGGGCTTACTACCACAATTACCTTTACCACGAGAGTGTGCGCTCTGACGGCTTCGTTCCACCGGAAGCATTCCTCTACTTAGATCAGATAGGGTTGATCCATGATAGATCAGCGGTGCCATTAATCTTCCATGTCGCTCGGACAGCTGGGGACAGGCGACTCAACTACAACAGAGACGTCGCACACGGCGGTGTGGATCGCCTCGGGTTCAATGGGGTGGTGGGGAGTCGCGGTGGGAGGGATGTCGTTCGGCAGCACCAGCATTTCTGGTGGTTGAATGATGGAGAAGATGTTTTGTCGTCGTTTCCGTCAATTACGGACCAGCCTCACTAATGAGGCAGAGCTGACCAATTTATTTGCTCTGTGAATAGCGGGGCCAGCTTACATAGGTTTAGGTTAGCATTTAAGAAATATATACATATATTAGTATATAAGTTAAATAAATATAAATTTTATTTATTAAAAAAAATCGACTTTATTCTTTCAATTCCAATTAAGAACTAAGAACTAAAATTTGTCTGTCTTAACGTCTAACTTCTACTTCTACTGCTGCTTCAGGTATTGCATCACCCAATGCTTCTCAGGTGTCGTCTGCTTGATGTAATACTGCACTTTTGTTTGTGCAGAAAATGATGAATTGGTGGAAAAGCGTGAGAATGACTTAAGCGCGTGCATTGGAACTTCCGTTGGGTTTTTGATCTATTTGTTGTTAACATCTCCCTCCTTAAGTGAGAATGTCCTCATTCTCAAAAATATGGGATTTGATTTATTCTTGTTCTTTCTAATTTTTGAGGGCTTACTTGCATGACTATGAAGGTTGCTGGCATAGTTTCAGCTGGTGGTAAAGGTTCGTTTGCTGCGATTGTTGTGTTGATATTAACAGGTTTGCGTTTAAAATATTCCAATAGTTTTGCAAAAATAATTGCCATTAAAATGATAAGTAGGCACGTCGACATTCGCAAGTTGGTTAAATGTCCGGCTCGGTTTTCTTCTTCTATTAGGTTTATGCGTTCGGTGTTGTTTAAATGCAGTTCTTTCATAGATTGTAGTGAAAGTACTTCCTCGTATGTTCCGAAAGTTGAGCCTGGTTGTACAACTGGAGGTAATGGTTTTGCAAAGGAGACTTCATTTGACGTATAGGATTGGCTGTCTACTATTATTGTTGAATTGCTATATTGAATGATAAAAGTTCCTGTCAAGTTAACTTTGTCTTCATTGATTTGTATTGTTCCGTTAAATTTATTTAATAGTAGGGTTCCTGGAAAAACTTCTTCCAAAGTCGGGATGTGTTGATTATTGATGTCTGTACAGTTCGATGATCGACTTCTAAGCAGATTAGGGATGCAAGCAGTTTCACTAATATCTATAACTTCTTTCCTATTACATATACTAAGCTTATTACTAGATTTACATTTTCCACTTATTCCCAAAATTGTGTTTTCGCAAAATAAAATTTTTTCATATTTAATTTTTGTTACAATATTTCCACGTTTTACGGGTTTGAGTAATATAGTTTTACATGTTTCTTGTTTTGTGTCTGGGATACTAATAATATACAAAAGTGCGCTAGTTAGATGCAATTTTAATTTGAGCGAACTCTATGGCTTCCTCGATATTTAAGAATGGTACATTATTTCTTTTGAAAAGATCTGTAATTACACTTATTTCAGTTTTGGATAAAATGAATGAGTTGATGACTCCAGCCTTTGCCCAATGCAGGGCGTACTCTACATTAACTATTTCTTCTTTGATGATATCTAATTTATTCTTAATGTTCATAGCAATTTCATTCTTAATGTTATTATTCTCTTTTATTAATTTTAAAATGTTGTTAGTCTTATTTGTAATTTCATTAATCCTGTCAATGGATGATCTATTTATAATAACTTGTTTGTTTTCATTTCTAAGTGCACCATTGATTTTAGACTTTAACAATATGAAGTCGTCATGGTCTGGATTCCCTGTGATCCATTTCCATGCGCTTCCAAGGAAATTTAATGACCTCTCAACTCTAGTATTTGGTTTTAGTAAATCTATTAGGGATAAAATTTTAGTAATTTCAAGTGAAAGGAACGGGAACATGGGATGGTTGGTGTCAACATCACGTTGAAGTTTGGACTCGAGCTCTCGAGTGGTTTTTTTCAAATTCTTCCAAGTCGATAACATGGACAACTTTAAGGGTTCCGATTTGAAGTTTTGAAGTCCCAACTGTTAGTGCTATAACCTTTGAGTTGGAATAATCCAAAATTTGTACTTCTGCACAGCAGAGCCTCAGCAAAAACCTGAAAAGATCATATTAGCTTTTGATATTATTTTTATGGACTGATTTTCCTGACTCTGTGAGAACGGTTTTTGAAATGTTTTCTTTGACTATTTCTTTTTTAAATTGTGGAGATAGCTTGGAACCTAACCTCTTGTTTATTTTGATGTACATAACCTCACCTGGTGTGTATGATTTTATGGGTTGTTTCTTTTTATTGGTGTAATCGAGAGTAGCCTTTTGTTTTTCCCTTAGCCTGGCTATGTTGTCTTGCCTAGCCTGTTCGAATTTTTCTGGGCCTATGCTAACGTTTCGCCCAAAGAATATCTCAAGCGGTCTCTTGCCCGTTGTTGAATGCACCGAATAATTATATTCGTAGACTGCTTTATCAAGAAGTTCAGGAAATGTTCTCTGAATGCCATCGGCTTTAATGCAACGCATTATTTCTGATAACGTGGAGTGGAAACGCTCCACCTGGCCATTAACCGAGCTAGAATAGGGTGGAGTTTTAAAGATTTGTATGTTTAATTGGTCATTGACCATGAAATTTATTGAAGAGGAATTTAGGGACTTTGCGTTATCGATAACTATAATCTTAGGAATACCGAATGCGAAAAGAAGTTCTCGGAGCGGTTCTTTGATGTCTTCGACCGCTTTTGATTTTAGTATTTTCGCTTGTGCGTACTTTGAGAATTTGTCGATGGCAGTTAGTACAAGAAATTTCTCGGTGGAATAGATATCTATGTGTAATATTTCTCCGGGATATTGGGGGATTGGGGTTTCCTTAAGTTCCGGTTTATTGGGATGTCTATCGTATTTCTGTTCTCTACAGGTTGCACATTGTTTTATAAGGTTATTTATTTTGGCATTCATTTTGGGGAAGTAAAGCTTCTCTAAGAATTGGATTTTATTTTCCTTTCCGTTACGGTGGGCTCTTCTGTGTTCCCTAATAATTTCTTCGTTTTGCCTAACCTCGTCCTGGATATCTTCTACTTTTGTTTGCGAAAATCTGAATTTATAATTTTTGAAGTGTATGGGATATATTTCCTGGATTCGGCCCATTATATTTTCTGTTGTTAGGAGTCCGTTAAGGACGTTTGGGTTTAAGTATTTTTTAAATATTGAAATAAGGTCGCTTTCAGTGTATGATGGCTGTGTAAATGTATGTCTGTGGTAAGTCGGGAACGGGATACTAAACTCATAACCTTTTGATTCACCTATGGTAAGTATTATTTGGTTTTTAAAGACGTTTACTGGAGTTTCCGTGGAAGGTATCAAATCATGGGCAGAGCTTTCAGCACAGTGTTGGGTACCAGTGAGTGAATTAACGGCTGTCTTTGGTGGTCTCGAGAGGGCATCTGCTACTATGTTCATCTTGCCTGGTTTGTATATCAACTCATAATTATATTCTTCCAGTATCGCCTTCCACCTCTTGAGTTTGCTGTTGTTGTTTTTGCTACTCAAGGCATAAGTTAGTGGTTGGTGATCCGTGAATATTTGGACTTTTGCTGTACCATACAAATGGTTCCTTAGTGTATTTAGAGCCCAGATGATGGCGAGCATTTTGCGCTCATTCGTAGCGTAGTTTTCCTCTGTTTTATTTAGTGTACGAGAGATAAAGGTAATGGGTCTACTGTTCTGTGCTAATACTGCTCCAATTGCATAATTAGATGCATCGGTCGTTAACTGGAATTCTTTACTAAAGTCAGGATAGATCAACAGCAAATCATTTGATACTAGTGAATGTTTTATTTTATTGTATGCAGTAATTGCTTCATCATTTAAACTGATTTGAATTTTGCTTGAGGAGTTTTTTGAAATTCTTCCTCCCTCCCCCCTTAAGAGGGTTGTAAGAGGCTTCGCCAGGCTAGCGTAGCCTTTTATAAACCGGCGATAATAGCCTGAAAGGCCCAGAAAGGATCGGAGATCTTTTAAAGTTTTGGGACATGGGAAGTCCATAATTGCTTTAACTTTTTCTGGGTTCGTCTTGATTCCTTTTGAGGATATCACGAATCCTAAGAATTCTACCTCTTCTCTAAAAAATGAGCATTTATCCAATTGAACTTTTAAGTTTGCGTTCTCTAATGTTTTGAAAACTTTCCTCAGGTTATTGTAGTGAGAGGCTTCATCTTCTCCGATGACAACTATGTCATCAATGTAAACGAAGCATATTTTGCCTATATGATCACGCAAAATGTCGTCGAGCGCTCTTTGAAAAATTGCAGGCGCGTTCTTAAGGCCAAAAGGAAGTCGTGTGAACTCGTATTTACCGTTGTTCACAGAGAAAGCGGTTTTCTCAATATCCGACTCCTTAAGCGGGATTTGATGAAATCCACTTTTGAGGTCAATGACCGAAAATAGCCTACTTTTGCCTAATTGCGATAGCACTTCGTTTATCTGAGGAATGGGATACTTATCTGAAATTGTGATGGTATTCAATTTCCGATAATCAACAACCATTCTATATTTCTTTTCCCCGGATAAGTCCAGTTTTTTTGGCACTATCCATATGGGAGAATTGTAAGGGGACCGTGAAGGTCTTATGATCCCATCTTTTAGTAGTTGGTTGATTTGCTTGCTTACTTCATCCTTTAGGGACATTGGATATGGATAAAATTTGGAGTATACTGGTGTTTCGGAGGTCGTGCGGATTTCACCTTTTACCGTGGTGGTAAAAGTTAGCCTTTCGTCTGGCTCTGTGAATAAATTTGGGAATTCCTGGGTTAAAAAGTCTAATTTCCGTTTTTGTGCTTCATTCATATGGTTTGTATTTATGTCTATTTTGTTGACTGCCGTATAGGTACGTTGTTTTATTTTTATTCTAACTTTGTTTTTTGTTATCATCAGGTCTTTATCAGTATGAATTACCGCAGACAGTTGTTTTAGACTGTCATTTCATAAGATGGCATCAAATGATTTGAGAGTAGGTAAAAGGAAAAGCTTAATATTTGGTTCTTGCAGACCGAACAGATTAACAACTGTGTGGTGATTAATTTTGACCTTACCAGCTATAGAATTTGCATAAAAGGGTTCAGAATTGGGTATGGGTTTTGAGACGAGTCTTGGTTCAATATAGTTTTTATTGGAACCAGTATCGATTAGAATTTTGAGAATCTCGCCGCTCTTCATCCTGCACTCAAAGTAGGGCAGTGAAGAGCTATTCAGTCTAAAAAATGAATATCGGCAAAATCTACGGGGTTTTCTTGTGGGGAATTCGCGTTTTCGTATGACTCAACATACTGCGAAAGGGTCTCTCCGTATTGATTTTCTTCATAATTTAAAGCTTTCTGGTAAGCTACTTCGCTCTCCTTTGGTTCTATGTGAAAGTTTCCTTGTTCTTGTCCGGAATGTTCCTGAATTTGTTCTGGTTCATAGGTTGCGTCAGCTCCTTGTTGTTCTATATGGAAGGTTCTTTGGAGTTTGTTTGGTACCTGTGCTTGCCGTGTGGATGGTGCATCTCTCTTTCCTGTCATATTGCGCTGTTGCGGTCTATTCATGGAATTGATGTTTCTCGTTTGGACACTGATGTCCATTGGGACAGGTCTTGGTTGAGGTTTTGGTGCAACGGGACGTGGTTGCATAGGTTGCTGAACGTAGTTGTCTTGGTGATTAGTTTGGAATCCTTGTCGGTATGTAGGTTGATTTGGATTGGAATGGGGTTGTGGAATATAAGCTAACTGGGGATAAAATGTTTGCTTAGTCGCGGAAGGGTGTTTTTGAGCAATATTTCTATTTTTCGGAGGAAGTGGGGGAACGATTTGATTAAAGGACCCACGACTAGGTCCAGAATGGGAAACAGCATATTGCGTGCGGAAATTCTGATTTTCGAGCTTGAGACAAAGGTGTAACGCTTGGGGAAGTTCCGTTGGCTCCCTTATGCCAAGGAGTCTTGGCAAGTCTCCTCTAAGACCTCTGACAAAAGTGTCCAGAGCTTTGTCTCTGTAAGTTTGAGTAAGAATATTTAGTGATTCATTACCCATTTCCATACACCCGATTTTATTTAAGATAAGAGATAGATGGGAATATACCGTATGGTAGAATTCGGTAACCGTTTGGTTTCCTTGTACCAATGACGTCATTTGGTACTCTAACGTGGACAAGTCTCTTTTGTCCGCGTAATGCATAGTCAGACAGCGGGCTATGCATTTCCAATCTAGCGGGGTATTGTAGGATTCTAACACCACGTCAGCTTGGCCTACTACTTTGTTCCTAATTACGTTTAGGATCCCATAGTATTTGGGTGTTCCTCTTATTTCCTCGTATAATTGCAAAATTCGGTCAACACTTTTCTTCCAGGAGTTAAATTCTCCTGGATGACCATTGAAATCCTTAAGGCATCGAACAACATCGGGAATTTTGTCGAGCTCACCAATGTTATGCCTTAATTCTGGATTAATTTGTTGGTCAACACCAACGAAGTGGTCCGCATATGGATTTACAAGAGATTGAATGACTTGACGTCCTTCATTTCGAAGTACACGAGTCACTAAGCTTGTTACGAGAGTTTCGAGAGCTTGGTTAGTGATAACTCCACCAACATTTACAGGAGCGTTTCCTTCTGCTGGAGCTGCTCCAGCTACTGGAACGTTTTGTTCGGGGACATTTAGGATAGGAGGTCTAACAATTGGGTTGGCCATATTTTAGGTTTTCAAAATTTTCCAAACAGAATTCGGGACTTACAGAGTTGAGTGTTTTAACAAATAGTACTGGCAATAAATGAACTTGTTTATGTGTTTAATTTAAATATAGTTTGATATTCTGAGTAGTGTAAATTAATTTTAGTTAAGTATAATATTTAGTATATATAGTTAAGTATGGTGTTCGTATTTTGAAATTTCACTTTGTATTTTAATTTTTTGATAGTTTGATTTTTGTTTTTTTTAAATTTTCTTAAGATCTAGATTGTAATTAAGTATAATATTTGTATTTGAAAATTTCACTTTGTGTTTTAATAATTTCACTTTGTATTTTTTTTCTTAAGATCTAAACTTACAATAGTAAGAACATAACAGGTGATCTGCACCGACGGTCTGGATGTCTCCTTTTCCTCCTTAATCCGGCTACTCGGGATCCGCGCTCGTACTTATCGTGCAGTGTACTAGACTCTATCGAGCTAATACTTTCACTTAGTCTGTTAGTTCTATTTTTCTGCACTTCTTGAGGGCACTATTTTGGGTAGGTTTGGGGACCACGGCTTTTTTTTTCACTTTAACGTTCGAATATCTCGCGAACACGCACTACTTGAGGGTCTTGTGTTAAATCGCGAACACGCACTACTTGAGGGCTTTATAATACTACGAACGATGCACTGCTTAAGGGCGTTTTAATTTAAAGTTACTTTTACCGTGGTCCCTGCTCGGGCGCCAGTTAAATAAATATAAATTTTATTTATTAAAAAAAATCGACTTTATTCTTTCAATTCCAATTAAGAACTAAGAACTACAATTTTTCTGTCTTAACGTCTAACTTCTACTTCTACTGCTGCTTCAGGTATTGCATCACCCAATGCTTCTCAGGTGTCATCTGCTTGATGTAATACTGCACTTTTGTTTGTGCAGAAAATGATGAATTGGTGGAAAAGCGTGAGAATGACTTAAGCGCGTGCATTGGAACTTCCGTTGGGTTTTTGATCTATTTGTTGTTAACATATACAAAGGCATATACTAATATATGTACCCGTATATAATTGTGTATAATATATATATGTGTGTATGTGTGTATTGTGTGTGTAGGTTAGATAGGCTAAGGAGTATTTTAAGTTAGATATTAAGTTTTTATAAAAAATAAAAATTATGACCATATGCTAAGTTTTTGTTAGCAAAAAAACTGAAACTGTTAACAAATGTTTTTTCTTAGCCTTAAGTATTCAAAATAAATAGTTCTAAGTAAAATGCAAATAAAGTCGAAAAACACAGTTATAAGAATTTAGAGTAGCTTGGAGCGCCTGTGTGGGGCCAGTAAGTTAGCATAATATTATTAAGTAATTGTAAGCTAGCATTTAAGAATTTTTTGTTAGAATGTAAGAGTTAGTGTTAAGAAAATAAAATGCATTTAAAACAACAAACAAACAGCTGCCCCATGGTACGACGTGGTAGAACCTAACAATTGGATCTTAGATTCAGGTGCTAGTCATCACATAACATTTCGTCGCAAGCGGATTATTAATTACAAACAATTAGAAAGCCCAATGTCTATAATTATAGGCAATGGAGAAAGAATTTTAACGTCCGGAAAAGGTACTGTCACTGTTCTCGCATTTGACAATCGAGACTCGGAACGAAAATTCTGGCGGATATTTTTTGTACTTCAACCCCTATGTCAAATTCTGATAATTCGTTGGGTGGAACAAATTTGTATGGTACGGAACAAGATTAATAAATTTGTTATAGACATTTTTGTTTTCAAATACGTGTTGGGTTAAAATGTCGAAAAAAGATACGCGAGTTTCGAAGTAAGTGCTTCTGAAGTGTTTAGATTGGATAGTTTAAATAGAATCGTTCTTTAAAAATTGTAAACAAAGCACTTGTTAAACGCGAATAAATAATTTCTTAACAAATATTTTTTCTTAGCCTTAAGTATTCAAAATAAATAGTTCTAAGTAAAATGTAAATAAAGTCGAAAGACATAGTCATAAGAATTTAGAGTAGCTTAGAGCGCCTGTGTGGGGCCAGTAAGTTAGTATAAGATTGTTAAGTAATTTTAAGCTCGCATTTGAGCATTTTTTGTTAGTATGTAAGAGTTAGTGATTAAGAAAATAAAATGCATTGAAAACTGAAAAAAACTGAAACTGCTCCCCAACAGACAGTTCATCGTGAAAAATGGTGATGTGACTTCTGTTGGAATATTTGAAATTAAAAATGGTCTTCAGCAAGGAGCGGTCAATTCGCCGATCCTATTTAACATTTATACAACCGACTTTATAGGTTCACTTCCCCATACTATTGCGTACGCAGACGATTTGGTAGCGTACAGATCAGGTCCAAAAATCGAGGTTATTAATACTCTCTTGCAGTGTGACTTCGATAAGATAAGACGATTTTGCGATGATTGGAAGTTGAAAATCAACTTTCAGAAGTCGGAAACCATTCTCTTTAGGACATCGTTGTCTGGAACCTCTAGGGATACCAGAAAAAATTGGCGAAAGTTCTCTATCATTGGACAACACGGACAGCCGCTTGCCTGTCGAAATGTAGTCAGATACCTTGGAATCTAACTGTTTTATAGCAGCCAACTCGATGCGAGGGTAAAGGTAATCTGCTACATGGCCCTTATCAGGCCCATGCTGGTATTTTTTTGTCCCGTGTGGTTCAATGTACGAGCAAGCTTAATGTAAAAGATTCGAGTGTTTGAGAGGGCTTGTCTTAGGGCTTGTCTTCGCTTGTACAGAACACCAGAGTCGGAGTACAAGAAATTGTATCCTGATGAGGTCCTTTACAACAAGGCGAACCTAATACATATTTATTTATTTATTTATTTATATCTTTATTAACACGCAAATAAATTACAATGCTAATATAATTTATTGAGCTTTAGCTACCAGGACTACCAGCTCGATAATAAAATACATAATATTATTACATTTACGTACATTAATAGTTACAATTAATAAATAGCTTTCAGATATGGTTTTCCATTTTTATCTCACAGATTAGTTTGTAGGTTAGGTTGATGTTTTCTTCTGATGGGTTTTTAAGTAGATTCAGTAAGGATAAGTTGGGAAAGAGTATTTTTGCGATATCTTTGATTTTGGTACAATCATAGACAAGGTGTTTGATGGTGATTATTTCATTCTCGTTACAGAGATGACAGTTTGGAGGATCCGATTTTGATATGAGATGGCCGTGTGTGGTGTAAGTGTGGCCCATTCGAAGCCGCAGATATATTTTGATTTTTTTCCATGAGCACTGTGTGGGATAGATTGTAATTTTAGCATTTGGATTAATAACAGAGTAATGATGTCTGTATTGCGCCCAGTCGTCATATAGTTTCACGTTCCAAAAATGATTTATTTCTTTTTTTGTGTCCTTGTTGTTTGGAATATAAAACGTAGCTAATGGTTCAGTTGTTGCGGATTTTGCGGCCTTATCTGCTATTTCGTTGCCTTTTATACCAACGTGACCTGGAATCCACATGAGTTTTATTTTTTTCTGACTTCCAATAAGTTTATTGCGGATAATCTCAGGAAAAAGCGTTCTGTTGTCAATATTTAACACTGCTTCTAGTATGGAAAGGCTGTCTGAACAGATAATAGTCTTTTTCGAACCTGAGATTTCGATTGCCTTTAAAACAGCCATAGCTTCGGCTGAGAAAACTGAAGCTGTATATCTCAGAAGTCCTTTCGATATTATGGTACCGTCTTGGGTGGAGACGGCAAAAGCTGTGCCAAGCTCATTTTTAGATCCATCGCTGAATACGAAATTAAACTTATGTTGTTTTTCGGTCTGCATTATTTCAAGGAAACTCTGCTTATACTGCTCGTTCGAAGTTGTTGTTTTTTGTAAACACTTGAGTTGGGTATTTACACAACCTTTTGGTAGCAGGTCGTATAACCTTATTCAAAATTGGGATATCCATTTGTTTTGAAAGTTGTATAGCATTATAAAGCGTAGATGAGGTTTTCGGAACTTTATTGCGGCTCAAGCATTGCTTAGCATCGATTGAGACAATACAATTTTCGGTTGTACTAAACTTTTGAATGAGGAGAGATGTGAGGTGTTGAACTCTTTGCTCTATGGAAGGAAGACCCGCTTCTGCTAACATGTTTTTAATAGGTGTAGTTCTAAATGCTTTTAGGCTTAATCGTATAGCAGTATGGTACTGGGGTTTTATTATATTTAGCGAAGATTTTGAGCACTTTCCATAAATACTCATTCCATAATCGATTTTGGCAAGAATGGTTGATCTGATGATACTTATAAGAGAATTAATGTGAACTAAACTATTGTTAGATGATAAGTACTTAATAATATTAAGTCTGGTAGCTAAGCTTTTTTTTAAGTACAAACAATGTTCCTTAAAATTAAACTTACAATCAAATATTATTCCAAGCAAACAGAGATTATTTATATTAACTATTGTATTGTAATTCGAACATAAAGCAATATTTTTTGGACAACTAGTTTTTCTACAGATGTGTAAAATTTTACTTTTTTGACATGAAATTTTTGAGCCGGAGTAAGAACACCAGGCTGAGATATCTGCCAGAATGTTTGAAAATATAGAGGCAGTAGCTGTGAGATCTTTGCATTTTGTAAACAACGTTAAGTCATCTGCATACAAAAAATGCTCCAAGTTTTTATCTTTTTTTATAATTTCGCTAAGATCATTAAAAGCTATAATGAAAAGCACAACTGAAAGAGGAGATCCTTGAGGAATTCCGTTTTCAAGATTTTTTACTGAGGAATACACATGACTTAATTTTATTCGGAATTGTCTGTTATTTAGGAAGGATTTAATAAAATTATACATTTTTAGCCCGATTTTCCATTCAGCTAGTTTTTTAAGGACAATATGAATTCCAATTCTATCAAAGGCTTTTTCGAAATCTATGGATAGTATTGAAACATGATTTTTCGAAGATAGTGCAGATGCAACGAAGTAGTCAACATGCAGTAAAGCATCGATTGTAGAATGCTTATGTTTCAATGCCACTTGGTTTGGACTAAGAAGATTTTTTTTATCAAGGAACCAAAATAGTCTTTTTGCAATGATTTTCTCAAGTATTTTGCCAGCGCATGGTAGCAATGATATGGGACGATAACCACTTATTTCGGAAGTGCTTTTGTTTTGTTTTGGAATAGGTATGACACTGGCTATTTTCCATACTTGAGGGATGATCCCGATGTTAAAGATTTCATTGTACAAACATAGAAACCTTTTTTTCAAGTCCATTGGTGAATTTTTTTTTTATTTATTTATTAGTGTATCAATATACAATTCAAAATTGCAATTAATAAAAGGAAGAGCAAACAGCAGCAAAGGCTTTCGGCTCTAGGAATAAAATAAATTAATTAAATAGTTATTTTTAGGATATTAATAATTTCTATAACTTTCAAAATATTGCTTTTGTTTGGTTCTTTCAGTAGATCCATGAGATTACAGTTGATAGTGAGCGCTTGGAGTTGTGGGTGTCCAGATAAGAAGCATGGGTTTAGAATGTGGGTTACAGTAATAGGATACATGCAATTCGGACAGGTAGGTGAAGGTTCTTTTTTGAGTAGGTGTTGGTGGGTGAGTGTGGTATGGCCAAGGCGTAGTCGGATGAAGGTTCTGAGGTCAGTTTTTGTGATGTCTGTTGGATATTTAGGCTGAATTTGTAAGGGGTTAATAGAACTGTAATGGTGTTTATAGTGTTCCCAGTCCAGTAAAGAATTTTTGTGACACTCCAGATTGATGTGTCTCTTTAAGTCAATATGAGAGAAAGAGTTGAAAGTATAGGTGGGGGCTTTAAGTGTTGCATTTGCGGCTGCGTCAGCTAGTTCATTGCCCTTTATTCCTACATGACCCGGGGTCCAAATCAGCTTGATTTTTTTCTTAGCTTTTGAGAGAGTGTCCCGGATTTTGGCTATGGTATTTGTGTCATTTCTTGGATTAACAATGGCCTTTAGTACTGACAGACTATCTGAGCATATAGCCCATTTCCCTTTATTTAAGGTACATTTCTTTGAGGCTTCAAGGATAGCTAATGCTTCAGTTGTGTAGATGGAGGCAATGTTTGGTAGGATGCCTTGCGTGACGATTGAACCATCTTGGTCTACGACTGCAAAGGCAGTGTTCGTATCCGTTTTAGAGCCGTCTGTGTACATAAAGTTCCAACCTTTATCCGTCAAATCATTGAAGATTTCCAGGAATCGAGCTTTAAAAATGGTGTTGCAAGTCTTGTCTTTTTGCAATTCCTGTAGATCGAGAATGACTGATTCCTTGGGAAGTGACCATGGTGGTTGTGTTGGTGTGAATTTTGCTGTTCTGGTTAAGGATAATTGCAATTTGTTTCGAGACTCAAGAACCTGATGTATTGCAGATGGGATCCTTCTCCTGCGTGTGTGCGAAATTGCTTTCGAAATATCCTTGTCTATCACTGAACCTGTTTGAAAAACCAATTTTACGTTGAGTTTAGCAATGATTTCAACATATCGCTCATCAATAGTTGGAAGTCCAGCTTCAGCTAAAATGTTTCTGATTGGTGTAGTTGGAAAAGCACCAAGGCTTTTCCTAGCAGCTTGATGGTATGTTGGTGCGATGATATTTTTGGTTGATTTTGGACATGAACCATAGATGGACAAAGCATAATCTATTTTACTCAAAACTAGCATTTTAGAAATATTGCAAAGAGAATTTACATGTGCATTGCTTTTATTAGATGAAAGGTACTTTATAATAGTAAGCCTTGCTGCTAATGCTTTCTTAAGATAAGTACAATGAGGTTTCCAGTTATATTTGTTGTTTATGACAAGACCTAGGATTAGTTTAGTAATTTAGATTAGTAACTACTTCTATTTTCGTATTATTTATAATTATTTCTAAGTTAGTACAGTTTTGTTTTCTGCAGATGTGAATTAATTTGCTTTTTTCTAAAGAGAGATTTGAGCCAGAGGTAGAAGACCATTGATTAATTTCATTTAGCAAAGTAGAGAATGCAGATTTAGTTTTATCTAGGTCATTGTATTTACATAATATATACACGTCATCTGCATAGATACAGTGATCTAGATCTTTATGTTGGAAAATCAAATTACTTATTTGGTTAAAAGCGATTATGAAGCAAATAACAGATAAAGGTGATCCTTGCGGAATACCATTATCAAGTGGCTTCGTTTTAGAAAACATATTTCGAATTTTAATGCAACATTTTCTGTTCGTTAGAAAAGACTTAATATATTGAAAGACTTTAGGTCCAATACCCCAATCTCTCAATGTGTTAAGGATGAGATGAATTCCAATGCGATCGAAAGCCTTTTCAAAGTCAAGAGCTAGGATCGTGATATGGTTGCGAGCTGTGAGAGCATTTGTGACTGTAAAGTCGATATGGAAGAGTGCATCAATGCACCCTCTTTTTGGTTTGAAAGCAACTTGGTTAGGACTTAAGACTTTTTTGAATAATAATATTCTATTCTATTCCAATTATTCTATTCCAATTCTATAATAATAATATAATATTCTATTCTAATTATTTTTTCTAAAACCTTTGATAAACAGGGCTTATGTATGGGAATAATGGTAGCAGTTTTCCAGCTTTGAGGTATGATACCTTTATTGAAGATGTTGTTAAAAAGCGAAATGAGCCTTTGCTTAGCTGAAACAGGAAGGTTCTTTAACATTGGGTAAGAGATTCTATCACGTCCTGGGGTTTTACCTTGAAGCCTAGACAAGCAACTTTCGAATTCAATTGTAGTGATATCAGTCTCAATGCGGAGAGCAGCTGCGTTCTTTGCAGGTTGTGGGAAAATGTTGAGTGAAGCTGTTTTTACCGTGTTAAAAGCTGTTGGGAAGTTTGAGTCATTAGAATTACTTGACCAAATTTGTGCGAAAAAATTGCAGATTTCGTAAGGATTTGTAATGGAGCCTGTTGGAGTGTTGATGTTTGAAATGGTTTTTGAAGTTGGGTTGCCTGTGAGAGTTCTAATGTGTTGCCAAGCTGTGCTTGTGGATGTGTTGGGGTTAATTGTGCTTGTGAAGTCGTTAAAGCTTTTTAATTTACTGCTTTTTAGATTTCTTCTAAAAAGAGCGTTAGCTTTTTTATAGGCTAAGAGGTTACCTTGAGTAGGGCTTATCATAAAAGTCCTCCAAGTCTTAAATTTGACGGTTCTAAGCCTAGAGAGTTCAAGGTTCCACCATGGCACAATTCGATTATAAGAAATTGTGGATGTTTGAGGAATGGAGTCGTTTGCCGCGCTGCGAATGCTCTTAAGAATAATTGAAGCTTCCTTGTTTATACAATTGTTCGAAGATGATTTTGCGATGTTTAATTCAATTCTATTTTTGAATAAATCCCAGTTGGCCAGTTCCGTTTTATACCTTGGGATATGTTTGGCAGTATCTGATTTTGGAGATAGACGCAATGAGATATGAATTGGAAAATGATCGCTGTTGTGCAGATCATTTGATACGTGCCACTTAATTTTTGGGAAGAGGATAGATGAACAACATGACACATCAACGTGAGTAAGTGTGCCATGAGTTGAGAGGTGTGTTGGGGAACCGTCATTTAGAATTGTTAGGTCAGATTTTGTTATAAAATCTTCAATGATTGACCCTCTTTTGTTAGTTCTTGGGGAACCCCACAACTGACTCCAGGAGTTTATGTCACCAGTAAATATATAAGGAGGGTGTACTTGCCTAATTATGTTTTCTATGTCTGATTGGGTAAAAGCTTGACCAGGTAGAATGTAAACGCAAACAATAGTAATTTTAATACCAACATCTACTTGTACGGCAGTACACAGAATATTTGAAATAATTTGCTTTTGTACGTGAGGAATATTATTTTTTATAAGTATGCCAATACCTTGTACCGATGTTAAATTGTACGAATGATTGATGAAGTATCCGAGATAAGACTTAGGTTTAATCGGGTCAGCTTTATAAGCCAGGTGTGTTTCTTGGAGCGAGATAATGTCATATTTACGTTCTTTGATTAATAGGGTAAGTTCATCGTAATTGTTCAAGAAACCATTAAGGTTCCATTGTAAAATATCGAGGGAGTTAAACTTTTTGTGTTGTCTGTTGTTTTGGCGTTCAACTATTAAGTGTCGATGGCCACACTTGCGGAGGCGACCGCAGTTTCTACCACTGGTGATGGGTAGCTCTGCGCTCCCCACCGCAAGCAGGGCCATCGGCGTTGAGGTTTCCGTAGTTGTGTTATTATGAGTTTCCATTTTTATTAAGAGAGTTGGGTAAGTAAGAGTTAGTGTTTAGAGGATGAGTACGAGGTTTGGCTGTTTGAGAAAGAAGTATATTATTATTACTGTTACAGAGCGAGGTGAGATAATTCGTATTTGTTGTGGTAGATTTTTTATCAAGATCGGTACAGGTTGGTTTAGATTGTAATGAGTCTATGGTTTTTTTTTTTGGTTTACTGAGAGAGAGAGCATTTCTAGATCATATTGTTTTTCTGTTGAATATGATGTGGATGGTAGTGATGGGTCAGAGGTTGTTTTTGTAGGTGGACAGATGTTTTTTGGTGATGGTGTTTGTTTATTATCGGTAGGCTTAGTTTGGGAAGAGATTGTGGAAAGAGGAAAATTGTGAGATTGCCGGTTATTGTTATTATTAGCAATTGACTTTTTAACTCGTTCGGCGAGAGAAATAGGTTTAGAAATATGGTCTGGATGTTGAGAGTTGTATATGGATCTAGCTGTAGCCATACTGCACTTGTTTTTTGTTTTTATAATTAATATTTCTTTATTTTGAATAAATTTAGAACATTCTTTTGAGGATGAAGAGTGCTTATCTAAGCAATTTGCACACATTAATCTTGTACAGGCCTCGGGCTCGTGTGGTGGTAGACTGCAATTGACGCAAACTTTTGGTCTGGTGCATCTCTTTGTAGTATGCCCGAGTAGTTGGCAATTATGGCATCTCATTGGTGAAGGAACATATTCCTTAACCTTAGCCTTGTACCATCCAATTTCTACTGTTTCGGGAATATGGTATAGATCAAACGTAAATACTAATAGACCGGAAGGTTCAACTTTACCATTGATTTTCTTAGTGAACTTATACACTTCGGTTACTCCCTGTGATTTCATTTCTGAAATGATTTCCGTTTCATTGACGTTATTCAACCAAGGCGCATATACAATGCCCTTAGAGGAATTTAGTTGTTTGTGGAGAGTAACTGTCACGGGGACTTGAGCTAACTTTTTTGTTTTTAAAAATTTATCGGCAATTCGTTGGTTTCTTGCTAATAGGAGAATGCTACCGTCTTTTAATAGTGATATTTTGTCGTATTCAGTGCTGATAGCATCAATTGATTTGCTTAATACAAAAATACTTACAGACGAAAGTTTTTTATCATCACTTTTTGCTGATATCACTACAAATTTGGGATTTTTTATATTGAGCACAATGGGTAACTCTGGGTATTCAACCGGAGAGCGAGCACGTTTATTTTTTTTTGCCTTTTGGGATTCAGATGACAAATCAGAAAGAATGTCAAACTGATTCCCGGCAATTAGTCTTGGCCCTGATGGGCCCATGCCGTTAATAAACTATGGGAGAGTAATTAATTAATCAAGCACGAGGTAGATGGAAAAAGGTTTTGGGGAAAGTGAAAGGGGCGACAGTACTCTGTCGAAAAGAATCAAGAACTGAGAGTGAGCAGATAACACAGCAGGCAACAACGGAATGTAAACGCTACAAGAGCCAGACGTTGACTGTCCCCATTGGTGAATTTTTTAGCATTGTGTAAGAGATTCTATCGAAGCCAGGGGTTTTCCCTTTTGCGGAGCGAAGACAGCTTTCTAGTTCTATTGAATCGAGAGGAAGCTCGATGGATTTGGCTGTTAGATCAGTTTCATTAGTCAGGGTCGTGTTATTTATGGATTCTTGTTTCTGGGTAATGAATTCGGGGGTAATGTTTTTGTCCTCAGAATATAGTGACTAAGTTTGAGTAAACAGCTCTGCGATTTCATGTGGGCATGTTAGGTTTTGAGATGAAGTTTTTATACTTTTCACCATAAGGCTGTTATAGTTGCCTGTTAATGACTTTACGTCTGCCCAGAGGTTTTTAGAGCTGGAATTGGGGTTTATGTTTTCTGTAAACTTTTGGAAGCATGAAGTTTTAGCAGTTTTAGCAGCTTTCCTAAAAATTGCATTGGCTTTGCGAAATGCTATGAGATTGGGATCTGATGGATATTTTTTTAACTTTTTCCAGGCAATTTGTTTGATTTCTCTGAGCTGTGCAATCTCCTTATTCCACCAAGGGACCTTTTTTTGTTTGTTTGGTTTGTAATGCGTTTGAGGGATGGCTATATTTGCCGCAAAGCGGATGGATTTTTGGAGGGTGGCAGCTTCTTTGTTTATGTTTGGCGATGGGTTTTTGTCAGATAGAAAGTTTGAAACTTCAGACTGAAATAGAGCCCAGTTAGCCCTCCCTATCTGTTTGAAACTTTGGTCGGAATTTTATATTTAGTGGCGGAGTTTCGAATATCAATGTAGTCACTATTGGGAAGTGATCACTGCCATGCAAATCGGGCAACCTTGACCAGGAGGAGTTGGCGCAGAGTTGAGGTGATATAAAAGTTAAATCTATATGCGTGAATGTACTATGTGTAGAGAAGTGCGTAGGTTGCCCGTCATTTAAGAGGACAAGGTTTGAGCTATATAGGAAGTCTTCTACTGCCCTACCGCGTCTATTGTGAGAAGGTGAACCCCATAATGGATTCCATGAATTGAAGTCCCCAGTGACGATAACTGGAGTTTGGAAGCCATTAATAATGTCTTCCAAGTCTAAAGCACTAAATGTTTGATCTGGATGAATATAGACTGAGATTATTGTTATTTTGAATTTAAGCTCTATTTCCACGGCTATAGCTGGAAAACTGGAATTTATGCTTTTGAATTCATGAGGTATGGACTTGTGTATAAGAAGGCCTACACCTTGGGTCGAAGAGGTAATCGATGGCAAGTTATGAAAGTAAGGTGAATAATGCTTGGGTGGTTGTGATTGAAAATTAAATATAGTGTGGGTTTCTTGAAGGGAAATAATAGGAGGATTTAGTTCATCAATGATAAGCTGGAGTTCATGATAGTTATTGAAATAACCATTAAGATTCCATTGGAGGATCTTAAACAATGATTTTGTTTTTTGCCCGGGCTTCTGTACAATATAATCAGTGTTATATTGTGAAAAATCTGCGTTGGCAAAATTGGGGGTGTTAGAGACATGACTATGCAGTCCAGATGTTGAAGCGCCCAGATTTACTATTGAGCGATTCAAATCCGTGACTGCAGAATCAGTTCGGGGAGAATCATTGTTGCTTTTATGTGTTATCATCGTCTATTTCTATAGCGGACGTATGCTTAATTGTGCTAGGTGGTTGGGTATGAGTAGATGTGGAATGTGCGTTTGTTTGAGCCAGTTTAGTGACTATTGAGGCAGAGAGACCAGCAGTTTCTGTTTGAGTTATTGTAGAAGAATATGAAGTGAAAGGGAGCTGTGAAAAATTTGGGTGTATTTTAGTGAGTGTAGTGTTTGAGTGGTTTGAAGATGATTCGGAGTTTTTTGAGCGGTTTGATGGTTTGATGTTAGTGAGTGAATTGTGAGTAACGTTTTTATTGCTTTGTGTGATTGATGGTGAGTGTTTTTTGTTTTGAGTGTTTTCCATTGGTAAGGCTTGAGTTAGAGTAGATGTTTATTGAAGGCTACTAACTGTTCTGCGGTCGCGGGGTGGGGGAGACTTGAAGAAGTTGAGTTGGACTCGAGAGATGAATTTATTTTTACTGTTGTTGAAGATTTATCTAGTGTCTTTTGAGTAGGTTTTACTTGCGATGGACTATTCAATACCGAGGCGTAAGAAGAAGAGAGAGTTGTCGAAGGATTTTGTTCATTGTAAATTTGTTTTGCAATGACCATACTGCATTTTTTCACGGTCTTAATTTTAAGTATTTCTTTAGCCTGCAAGTAACGTGGGCATTGTCTCGAAGATGATGGGTGCGGTTCAGCGCAATTAGCACATAAAAGTCGTGTACAATTGCCAGGGGAGTAAGGCGGTAAATTGCAAGTGACACAAGAAGTCTTACATTTACACCATTTATAAGTGTGCCCTAGCAACTGGCAATTGCGGCAGCGCATCGGGTTGGGGAAGTATTCTTCAACTTTTACGTTGTACCAACCAATATTGAGTGAGGTGGGAGGTCGGAAGAGGTCAAAAGTAAACAAGACCAGGCCTGAACAAATCACAGTCGGATTGCCTTCTTTATTTAATGATGGCTTTGTGAATTTATACACACTAGTAACACCTTGTGCTTTCATTTCCTGAACAATTTCATCTTCTGGTACATTAGTGAGACAGGGGGCGTAGACTGTACCTTTGGATTGATTGAAGTTTGCATGAAGTGTAACAGTTATTGGGCAGAGATTGGAAAGCATTTTTTTTTATAGGAACAGATCGGCTATTTTTTTTGATTTTGCTAAAATTAACAAATTGCCATCGCGCAGTTGAGTTATGGATTCATATCCAGTGCTTATACTATCAATAGCTTTTTTTAATAGAAACACGCTGAAGGATGTTAATTTAGTATCTTTGGCTAAAGGAGAGATAACAATAAATTTGGGGTTCGAATTAATTGGTAGGGATGCGTTTAAATCCAAAGATGACAAATTGGTAGATTTTCTTTTTTTAGTAGCTCTCGGCTCGGTAAGTGACTCTAAATCGAGAATCTCGAACCGACCACTCGTTTGAGCGCGTGGCCCAGGGGCCATAATTTTAAAGAAATATAACTTACTTATTAATTAGGTCTTCCACTCACTAACAATATCACAGAAAGAAAAAAAATAAATTTTTAGCGAAAGAAATCCACTACAAAGTTACGAAGTAAATCGTATACCACTGAAGAAATCACACAGGAGATATCTGACCGGCCTGAAGGTTAGTCGGTGACTGTGCCAGCTTACATAGGTTTAGGTTAGCATTTAAGAAACATATACATATATCAGTGTATACAAAGGTGCATACTGATATATGTATATGATTATGTATAATGTCTATGTGTGTTTATGTGTGTATTGTGCATTTAGGTTAGGTAGGCTAAGTTTATTTTAAGTTAGATATTAAGTTTCTATAAAAAATAAATGTCCATATGCTAAGTTTTTGTAAACAAATTTTGTTCTTAGCCTTAATATAGAAAATAAGTATTTATAAATAAAATGTAAATGAAGTCAAAAGACATAGATATAAGTATTCAGAGTAGATTAGAGTGCCTGTGTGGGGACCCCAGTGAGTTAGCATAAGATTGTTAATTAATTGTAAGCGAGAATTTAAGCATTTTTTGTTAGAATGTAAGAGTTAGTGTTAAGAAAATAAAATTCATTTAAAACTGAAAAAAAAATTTAAAACTGATGAATCGACAACGAACCAAAAAGAGATCCTGTACGATCAGAGGATGAAGATGAGCTTTTGGGCACATTTTCTGTAGTAATTCTTAAGATTAGCTATCATCACTTCAAAAAGATCGCACTCGTGATAGCCTAGAAAGGGTGGTCTTGAATGCTGCAAGGCAAAAAACTGCCTAGTGCACATCACACGGTATGGAGAAGTACCTACAGTAACGATAGAGGTAAATCACTTTTTGATCATATTATAAGTACTAACCTCATTTTTTGCTATATCGGCAATTATCTCTCTTTCGTAACTAAAAATCGACAAGAAGTGCTAGATATCATTCTTGTCTTCGAATGGTAATGAACTGGATGGTATCGTCAGAAAACTATTTTTCAGATCACAGACATGTCCAATTCAGTCTGAATGATGCTCCTCTCCGCATTCTGGAATTATCAGAAAACTGATTGGGCAAAATACAGGCGAACACTTTCATAAATACTCTCCTCTGAACTCGTAAGTCCCTGAACTCTTAAGTCACCAATGAACTTGACATAATTCCACTTTGGCTCTCAATCAGGCAATGGATGCTTCCTGTCCTCTGAAAGAAAGAAACCGATGGCTCTTGGACGGCCTCAAGTGAAGAATCACTTAACCTGCTACTGGATACACTTTTTCTAGGTAGCTCCATGTCGATGGCCACACTTGCGGAGGCGACCGCAGTTTCTACCACTGGTGATGGGTAGCTCTGCGCTCCCCACCGCAAGCAGGGCCATCGGCGTTGAGGTTTCCGTAGTTGTGTTATTATGAGTTTCCATTTTTATTAAGAGAGTTGGGTAAGTAAGAGTTAGTGTTTAGAGGATGAGTACGAGGTTTGGCTGTTTGAGAAAGAAGTATATTATTATTACTGTTACAGAGCGAGGTGAGATAATTCGTATTTGTTGTGGTAGATTTTTTATCAAGATCGGTACAGGTTGGTTTAGATTGTAATGAGTCTATGGTTTTTTTTTTTGGTTTACTGAGAGAGAGAGCATTTCTAGATCATATTGTTTTTCTGTTGAATATGATGTGGATGGTAGTGATGGGTCAGAGGTTGTTTTTGTAGGTGGACAGATGTTTTTTGGTGATGGTGTTTGTTTATTATCGGTAGGCTTAGTTTGGGAAGAGATTGTGGAAAGAGGAAAATTGTGAGATTGCGGGTTATTGTTATTATTAGCAATTGACTTTTTAACTCGTTCGGCGAGAGAAATAGGTTTAGAAATATGGTCTGGATGTTGAGAGTTGTATATGGATCTAGCTGTAGCCATACTGCACTTGTTTTTTGTTTTTATAATTAATATTTCTTTATTTTGAATAAATTTAGAACATTCTTTTGAGGATGAAGAGTGCTTATCTTAGCAATTTGCACACATTAATCTTGTACAGGCCTCGGGCTCGTGTGGTGGTAGACTGCAATTGACGCAAACTTTTGGTCTGGTGCATCTCTTTGTAGTATGCCCGAGTAGTTGGCAATTATGGCATCTCATTGGTGAAGGAACATATTCCTTAACCTTAGCCTTGTACCATCCAATTTCTACTGTTTCGGGAATATGGTATAGATCAAACGTAAATACTAATAGACCGGAAGGTTCAACTTTACCATGGATTTTCTTAGTGAACTTATACACTTCGGTTACTCCCTGTGATTTCATTTCTGAAATGATTTCCGTTTCATTGACGTTATTCAACCAAGGCGCATATACAATGCCCTTAGAGGAATTTAGTTGTTTGTGGAGAGTAACTGTCACGGGGACTTGAGCTAACTTTTTTGTTTTTAAAAATTTATCGGCAATTCGTTGGTTTCTTGCTAATAGGAGAATGCTACCGTCTTTTAATAGTGATATTTTGTCGTATTCAGTGCTGATAGCATCAATTGATTTGCTTAATACAAAAATACTTACAGACGAAAGTTTTTTATCATCACTTTTTGCTGATATCACTACAAATTTGGGATTTTTTATATTGAGCACAATGGGTAACTCTGGGTATTCAACCGGAGAGCGAGCACGTTTATTTTTTTTTGCCTTTTGGGATTCAGATGACAAATCAGAAAGAATGTCAAACTGATTCCCGGCAATTAGTCTTGGCCCTGATGGGCCCATGCCGTTAATAAACTATGGGAGAGTAATTAATTAATCAAGCACGAGGTAGATGGAAAAAGGTTTTGGGGAAAGTGAAAGGGGCGACAGTACTCTGTCGAAAAGAATCAAGAACTGAGAGTGAGCAGATAACACAGCAGGCAACAACGGAATGTAAACGCTACAAGAGCCAGACGTTGACTGTCCCCATTGGTGAATTTTTTAGCATTGTGTAAGAGATTCTATCGAAGCCAGGGGTTTTCCCTTTTGCGGAGTGAAGACAGCTTTCTAGTTCTATTGAATCGAGAGGAAGCTCGATGGATTTGGCTGTTAGATCAGTTTCATTAGTCAGGGTCGTGTTATTTATGGATTCTTGTTTCTGGGTAATGAATTCGGGGGTAATGTTTTTGTCCTCAGAATATAGTGACTAAGTTTGAGTAAACAGCTCTGCGATTTCATGTGGGCATGTTAGGTTTTGAGATGAAGTTTTTATACTTTTCACCATAAGGCTGTTATAGTTGCCTGTTAATGACTTTACGTCTGCCCAGAGGTTTTTAGAGCTGGAATTGGGGTTTATGTTTTCTGTAAACTTTTGGAAGCATGAAGTTTTAGCAGTTTTAGCAGCTTTCCTAAAAATTGCATTGGCTTTGCGAAATGCTATGAGATTGGGATCTGATGGATATTTTTTTAACTTTTTCCAGGCAATTTGTTTGATTTCTCTGAGCTGTGCAATCTCCTTATTCCACCAAGGGACCTTTTTTTGTTTGTTTGGTTTGTAATGCGTTTGAGGGATGGCTATATTTGCCGCAAAGCGGATGGATTTTTGGAGGGTGGCAGCTTCTTTGTTTATGTTTGGCGATGGGTTTTTGTCAGATAGAAAGTTTGAAACTTCAGACTGAAATAGAGCCCAGTTAGCCCTATCTGTTTGAAACTTTGGTCGGAATTTTATATTTAGTGGCGGAGTTTCGAATATCAATGTAGTCACTATTGGGAAGTGATCACTGCCATGCAAATCGGGCAACCTTGACCAGGAGGAGTTGGCGCAGAGTTGAGGTGATATAAAAGTTAAATCTATATGCGTGAATGTACTATGTGTAGAGAAGTGCGTAGGTTGTCCGTCATTTAAGAGGACAAGGTTTGAGCTATATAGGAAGTCTTCTACTGCCCTACCGCGTCTATTGTGAGAAGGTGAACCCCATAATGGATTCCATGAATTGAAGTCCCCAGTGACGATAACTGGAGTTTGGAAGCCATTAATAATGTCTTCCAAGTCTAAAGCACTAAATGTTTGATCTGGATGAATATAGACTGAGATTATTGTTATTTTGAATTTAAGCTCTATTTCCACGGCTATAGCTGGAAAACTGGAATTTATGCTTTTGAATTCATGAGGTATGGACTTGTGTATAAGAAGGCCTACACCTTGGGTCGAAGAGGTAATCGATGGCAAGTTATGAAAGTAAGGTGAATAATGCTTGGGTGGTTGTGATTGAAAATTAAATATAGTGTGGGTTTCTTGAAGGGAAATAATAGGAGGATTTAGTTCATCAATGATAAGCTGGAGTTCATGATAGTTATTGAAATAACCATTAAGATTCCATTGGAGGATCTTAAACAATGATTTTGTTTTTTGCCCGGGCTTCTGTACAATATAATCAGTGTTATATTGTGAAAAATCTGCGTTGGCAAAATTGGGGGTGTTAGAGACATGACTATGCAGTCCAGATGTTGAAGCGCCCAGATTTACTATTGAGCGATTCAAATCCGTGACTGCAGAATCAGTTCGGGGAGAATCATTGTTGCTTTTATGTGTTATCATCGTCTATTTCTATAGCGGACGTATGCTTAATTGTGCTAGGTGGTTGGGTATGAGTAGATGTGGAATGTGCGTTTGTTTGAGCCAGTTTAGTGACTATTGAGGCAGAGAGACCAGCAGTTTCTGTTTGAGTTATTGTAGAAGAATATGAAGTGAAAGGGGGCTGTGAAAAATTTGGGTGTATTTTAGTGAGTGTAGTGTTTGAGTGGTTTGAAGATGATTCGGAGTTTTTTGAGCGGTTTGATGGTTTGATGTTAGTGAGTGAATTGTGAGTAACGTTTTTATTGCTTTGTGTGATTGATGGTGAGTGTTTTTTGTTTTGAGTGTTTTCCATTGGTAAGGCTTGAGTTAGAGTAGATGTTTATTGAAGGCTACTAACTGTTCTGCGGTCGCGGGGTGGGGGAGACTTGAAGAAGTTGAGTTGGACTCGAGAGATGAATTTATTTTTACTGTTGTTGAAGATTTATCTAGTGTCTTTTGAGTAGGTTTTACTTGCGATGGACTATTCAATACCGAGGCGTAAGAAGAAGAGAGAGTTGTCGAAGGATTTTGTTCATTGTAAATTTGTTTTGCAATGACCATACTGCATTTTTTCACGGTCTTAATTTTAAGTATTTCTTTAGCCTGAAAGTAACGTGGGCATTGTCTCGAAGATGATGGGTGCGGTTCAGCGCAATTAGCACATAAAAGTCGTGTACAATTGCCAGGGGAGTAAGGCGGTAAATTGCAAGTGACACAAGAAGTCTTACCTTTACACCATTTATAAGTGTGCCCTAGCAACTGGCAATTGCGGCAGCGCATCGGGTTGGGGAAGTATTCTTCAACTTTTACGTTGTACCAACCAATATTGAGTGAGATGGGAGGTCGGAAGAGGTCAAAAGTAAACAAGACCAGGCCTGAACAAATCACAGTCGGATTGCCTTCTTTATTTAATGATGGCTTTGTGAATTTATACACACTAGTAACACCTTGTGCTTTCATTTCCTGAACAATTTCATCTTCTGGTACATTAGTGAGACAGGGGGCGTAGACTGTACCTTTGGATTGATTGAAGTTTGCATGAAGTGTAACAGTTATTGGGCAGAGATTGGAAAGCATTTTTTTTTATAGGAACAGATCGGCTATTTTTTTTGATTTTGCTAAAATTAACAAATTGCCATCGCGCAGTTGAGTTATGGATTCATATCCAGTGCTTATACTATCAATAGCTTTTTTTAATAGAAACACGCTGAAGGATGTTAATTTAGTATCTTTGTCTAAAGGAGAGATAACAATAAATTTGGGGTTCGAATTAATTGGTAGGGATGCGTTTAAATCCAAAGATGACAAATTGGTAGATTTTCTTTTTTTAGTAGCTCTCGGCTCGGTAAGTGACTCTAAATCGAGAATCTCGAACCGACCACTCGATTGAGCGCGTGGCCCAGGGGCCATAATTTTAAAGAAATATAACTTACTTATTAATTAGGTCTTCCACTCACTAACAATATCACAGAAAGAAAAAAAATAAATTTTTAGCGAAAGAAATCCACTACAAAGTTACGAAGTAAATCGTATACCACTGAAGAAATCACACAGGAGATATCTGACCGGCCTGAAGGTTAGTCGGTGACTGTGCCAGCTTACATAGGTTTAGGTTAGCATTTAAGAAACATATACATATATCAGTGTATACAAAGGTGCATACTGATATATGTATATGATTATGTATAATGTCTATGTGTGTTTATGTGTGTATTGTGCATTTAGGTTAGGTAGGCTAAGTTTATTTTAAGTTAGATATTAAGTTTCTATAAAAAATAAATGTCCATATGCTAAGTTTTTGTAAACAAATTTTGTTCTTAGCCTTAATATAGAAAATAAGTATTTATAAATAAAATGTAAATGAAGTCAAAAGACATAGATATAAGTATTCAGAGTAGATTAGAGTGCCTGTGTGGGGACCCCAGTGAGTTAGCATAAGATTGTTAATTAATTGTAAGCGAGAATTTAAGCATTTTTTGTTAGAATGTAAGAGTTAGTGTTAAGAAAATAAAATTCATTTAAAACTGAAAAAAAAATTTAAAACTGATGAATCGACAACGAACCAAAAAGAGATCCTGTACGATCAGAGGATGAAGATGAGCTTTTGGGCACATTTTCTGTAGTAATTCTTAAGATTAGCTATCATCACTTCAAAAAGATCGCACTCGTGATAGCCTAGAAAGGGTGGTCTTGAATGCTGCAAGGCAAAAAACTGCCTAGTGCACATCACACGGTATGGAGAAGTACCTACAGTAACGATAGAGGTAAATCACTTTTTGATCATATTATAAGTACTAACCTCATTTTTTGCTATATCGGCAATTATCTCTCTTTCGTAACTAAAAATCGACAAGAAGTGCTAGATATCATTCTTGTCTTCGAATGGTAATGAACTGGATGGTATCGTCAGAAGACTATTTTTCAGATCACAGACATGTCCAATTCAGTCTGAATGATGCTCCTCTCCGCATTCTGGAATTATCAGAAAACTGATTGGGCAAAATACAGGCGAACACTTTCATAAATACTCTCCTCTGAACTCGTAAGTCCCTGAACTCTTAAGTCACCAATGAACTTGACATAATTCCACTTTGGCTCTCAATCAGGCAATGGATGCTTCCTGTCCTCTGAAAGAAAGAAACCGATGGCTCTTGGACGGCCTCAAGTGAAGAATCACTTAACCTGCTACTGGATACACTTTTTCTAGGTAGCTCCATGTCGATGGCCACACTTGCGGAGGCGACCGCAGTTTCTACCACTGGTGATGGGTAGCTCTGCGCTCCCCACCGCAAGCAGGGCCATCGGCGTTGAGGTTTCCGTAGTTGTGTTATTATGAGTTTCCATTTTTATTAAGAGAGTTGGGTAAGTAAGAGTTAGTGTTTAGAGGATGAGTACGAGGTTTGGCTGTTTGAGAAAGAAGTATATTATTATTACTGTTACAGAGCGAGGTGAGATAATTCGTATTTGTTGTGGTAGATTTTTTATCAAGATCGGTACAGGTTGGTTTAGATTGTAATGAGTCTATGGTTTTTTTTTTTGGTTTACTGAGAGAGAGAGCATTTCTAGATCATATTGTTTTTCTGTTGAATATGATGTGGATGGTAGTGATGGGTCAGAGGTTGTTTTTGTAGGTGGACAGATGTTTTTTGGTGATGGTGTTTGTTTATTATCGGTAGGCTTAGTTTGGGAAGAGATTGTGGAAAGAGGAAAATTGTGAGATTGCGGGTTATTGTTATTATTAGCAATTGACTTTTTAACTCGTTCGGCGAGAGAAATAGGTTTAGAAATATGGTCTGGATGTTGAGAGTTGTATATGGATCTAGCTGTAGCCATACTGCACTTGTTTTTTGTTTTTATAATTAATATTTCTTTATTTTGAATAAATTTAGAACATTCTTTTGAGGATGAAGAGTGCTTATCTTAGCAATTTGCACACATTAATCTTGTACAGGCCTCGGGCTCGTGTGGTGGTAGACTGCAATTGACGCAAACTTTTGGTCTGGTCTTAACCTTAACCTTAGCCTTGTACCATCCAATTTCTACTGTTTCGGGAATATGGTATAGATCAAACGTAAATACTAATAGACCGGAAGGTTCAACTTTACCATGGATTTTCTTAGTGAACTTATACACTTCGGTTACTCCCTGTGATTTCATTTCTGAAATGATTTCCGTTTCATTGACGTTATTCAACCAAGGCGCATATACAATGCCCTTAGAGGAATTTAGTTGTTTGTGGAGAGTAACTGTCACGGGGACTTGAGCTAACTTTTTTGTTTTTAAAAATTTATCGGCAATTCGTTGGTTTCTTGCTAATAGGAGAATGCTACCGTCTTTTAATAGTGATATTTTGTCGTATTCAGTGCTGATAGCATCAATTGATTTGCTTAATACAAAAATACTTACAGACGAAAGTTTTTTATCATCACTTTTTGCTGATATCACTACAAATTTGGGATTTTTTATATTGAGCACAATGGGTAACTCTGGGTATTCAACCGGAGAGCGAGCACGTTTATTTTTTTTTGCCTTTTGGGATTCAGATGACAAATCAGAAAGAATGTCAAACTGATTCCCGGCAATTAGTCTTGGCCCTGATGGGCCCATGCCGTTAATAAACTATGGGAGAGTAATTAATTAATCAAGCACGAGGTAGATGGAAAAAGGTTTTGGGGAAAGTGAAAGGGGCGACAGTACTCTGTCGAAAAGAATCAAGAACTGAGAGTGAGCAGATAACACAGCAGGCAACAACGGAATGTAAACGCTACAAGAGCCAGACGTTGACTGTCCCCATTGGTGAATTTTTTAGCATTGTGTAAGAGATTCTATCGAAGCCAGGGGTTTTCCCTTTTGCGGAGCGAAGACAGCTTTCTAGTTCTATTGAATCGAGAGGAAGCTCGATGGATTTGGCTGTTAGATCAGTTTCATTAGTCAGGGTCGTGTTATTTATGGATTCTTGTTTCTGGGTAATGAATTCGGGGGTAATGTTTTTGTCCTCAGAATATAGTGACTAAGTTTGAGTAAACAGCTCTGCGATTTCATGTGGGCATGTTAGGTTTTGAGATGAAGTTTTTATACTTTTCACCATAAGGCTGTTATAGTTGCCTGTTAATGACTTTACGTCTGCCCAGAGGTTTTTAGAGCTGGAATTGGGGTTTATGTTTTCTGTAAACTTTTGGAAGCATGAAGTTTTAGCAGTTTTAGCAGCTTTCCTAAAAATTGCTTTTGCTTTGCGAAATGCTATGAGATTGGGATCTGATGGATATTTTTTTAACTTTTTCCAGGCAATTTGTTTGATTTCTCTGAGCTGTGCAATCTCCTTATTCCACCAAGGGACCTTTTTTTGTTTGTTTGGTTTGTAATGCGTTTGAGGGATGGCTATATTTGCCGCAAAGCGGATGGATTTTTGGAGGGTGGCAGCTTCTTTGTTTATGTTTGGCGATGGGTTTTTGTCAGATAGAAAGTTTGAAACTTCAGACTGAAATAGAGCCCAGTTAGCCCTATCTGTTTGAAACTTTGGTCGGAATTTTATATTTAGTGGCGGAGTTTCGAATATCAATGTAGTCACTATTGGGAAGTGATCACTGCCATGCAAATCGGGCAACCTTGACCAGGAGGAGTTGGCGCAGAGTTGAGGTGATATAAAAGTTAAATCTATATGCGTGAATGTACTATGTGTAGAGAAGTGCGTAGGTTGTCCGTCATTTAAGAGGACAAGGTTTGAGCTATATAGGAAGTCTTCTACTGCCCTACCGCGTCTATTGTGAGAAGGTGAACCCCATAATGGATTCCATGAATTGAAGTCCCCAGTGACGATAACTGGAGTTTGGAAGCCATTAATAATGTCTTCCAAGTCTAAAGCACTAAACTTTTGATCTGGATGAATATAGACTGAGATTATTGTTATTTTGAATTTAAGCTCTATTTCCACGGCTATAGCTGGAAAACTGGAATTTATGCTTTTGAATTCATGAGGTATGGACTTGTGTATAAGAAGGCCTACACCTTGGGTCGAAGAGGTAATCGATGGCAAGTTATGAAAGTAAGGTGAATAATGCTTGGGTGGTTGTGATTGAAAATTAAATATAGTGTGGGTTTCTTGAAGGGAAATAATAGGAGGATTTAGTTCATCAATGATAAGCTGGAGTTCATGATAGTTATTGAAATAACCATTAAGATTCCATTGGAGGATCTTAAACAATGATTTTGTTTTTTGCCCGGGCTTCTGTACAATATAATCAGTGTTATATTGTGAAAAATCTGCGTTGGCAAAATTGGGGGTGTTAGAGACATGACTATGCAGTCCAGATGTTGAAGCGCCCAGATTTACTATTGAGCGATTCAAATCCGTGACTGCAGAATCAGTTCGGGGAGAATCATTGTTGCTTTTATGTGTTATCATCGTCTATTTCTATAGCGGACGTATGCTTAATTGTGCTAGGTGGTTGGGTATGAGTAGATGTGGAATGTGCGTTTGTTTGAGCCAGTTTAGTGACTATTGAAGCAGAGAGACCAGCAGTTTCTGTTTGAGTTATTGTAGAAGAATATGAAGTGAAAGGGAGCTGTGAAAAATTTGGGTGTATTTTAGTGAGTGTAGTGTTTGAGTGGTTTGAAGATGATTCGGAGTTTTTTGAGCGGTTTGATGTTAGTGAGTGAATTGTGAGTAACGTTTTTATTGCTTTGTGTGATTGATGGTGAGTGTTTTTTGTTTTGAGTGTTTTCCATTGGTAAGGCTTGAGTTAGAGTAGATGTTTATTGAAGGCTACTAACTGTTCTGCGGTCGCGGGGTGGGGGAGACTTGAAGAAGTTGAGTTGGACTCGAGAGATGAATTTATTTTTACTGTTGTTGAAGATTTATCTAGTGTCTTTTGAGTAGGTTTTACTTGCGATGGACTATTCAATACCGAGGCGTAAGAAGAAGAGAGAGTTGTCGAAGGATTTTGTTCATTGTAAATTTGTTTTGCAATGACCATACTGCATTTTTTCACGGTCTTAATTTTAAGTATTTCTTTAGCCTGCAAGTAACGTGGGCATTGTCTCGAAGATGATGGGTGCGGTTCAGCGCAATTAGCACATAAAAGTCGTGTACAATTGCCAGGGGAGTAAGGCGGTAAATTGCAAGTGACACAAGAAGTCTTACCTTTACACCATTTATAAGTGTGCCCTAGCAACTGGCAATTGCGGCAGCGCATCGGGTTGGGGAAGTATTCTTCAACTTTTACGTTGTACCAACCAATATTGAGTGAGGTGGGAGGTCGGAAGAGGTCAAAAGTAAACAAGACCAGGCCTGAACAAATCACAGTCGGATTGCCTTCTTTATTTAATGATGGCTTTGTGAATTTATACACACTAGTAACACCTTGTGCTTTCATTTCCTGAACAATTTCATCTTCTGGTACATTAGTGAGACAGGGGGCGTAGACTGTACCTTTGGATTGATTGAAGTTTGCATGAAGTGTAACAGTTATTGGGCAGAGATTGGAAAGCATTTTTTTTGATAGGAACAGATCGGCTATTTTTTTTGATTTTGCTAAAATTAACAAATTGCCATCGCGCAGTTGAGTTATGGATTCATATCCAGTGCTTATACTATCAATAGCTTTTTTTAATAGAAACACGCTGAAGGATGTTAATTTAGTATCTTTGGCTAAAGGAGAGATAACAATAAATTTGGGGTTCGAATTAATTGGTAGGGATGCGTTTAAATCCAAAGATGACAAATTGGTAGATTTTCTTTTTTTAGTAGCTCTCGGCTCGGTAAGTGACTCTAAATCGAGAATCTCGAACCGACCACTCGATTGAGCGCGTGGCCCAGGGGCCATAATTTTAAAGAAATATAACTTACTTATTAATTAGGTCTTCCACTCACTAACAATATCACAGAAAGAAAAAAAATAAATTTTTAGCGAAAGAAATCCACTACAAAGTTACGAAGTAAATCGTATACCACTGAAGAAATCACACAGGAGATATCTGACCGGCCTGAAGGTTAGTCGGTGACTGTGCCAGCTTACATAGGTTTAGGTTAGCATTTAAGAAACATATACATATATCAGTGTATACAAAGGTGCATACTGATATATGTATATGATTATGTATAATGTCTATGTGTGTTTATGTGTGTATTGTGCATTTAGGTTAGGTAGGCTAAGTTTATTTTAAGTTAGATATTAAGTTTCTATAAAAAATAAATGTCCATATGCTAAGTTTTTGTAAACAAATTTTGTTCTTAGCCTTAATATAGAAAATAAGTATTTATAAATAAAATGTAAATGAAGTCAAAAGACATAGATATAAGTATTCAGAGTAGATTAGAGTGCCTGTGTGGGGACCCCAGTGAGTTAGCATAAGATTGTTAATTAATTGTAAGCGAGAATTTAAGCATTTTTTGTTAGAATGTAAGAGTTAGTGTTAAGAAAATAAAATTCATTTAAAACTGAAAAAAAAATTTAAAACTGATGAATCGACAACGAACCAAAAAGAGATCCTGTACGATCAGAGGATGAAGATGAGCTTTTGGGCACATTTTCTGTAGTAATTCTTAAGATTAGCTATCATCACTTCAAAAAGATCGCACTCGTGATAGCCTAGAAAGGGTGGTCTTGAATGCTGCAAGGCAAAAAACTGCCTAGTGCACATCACACGGTATGGAGAAGTACCTACAGTAACGATAGAGGTAAATCACTTTTTGATCATATTATAAGTACTAACCTCATTTTTTGCTATATCGGCAATTATCTCTCTTTCGTAACTAAAAATCGACAAGAAGTGCTAGATATCATTCTTGTCTTCGAATGGTAATGAACTGGATGGTATCGTCAGAAAACTATTTTTCAGATCACAGACATGTCCAATTCAGTCTGAATGATGCTCCTCTCCGCATTCTGGAATTATCAGAAAACTGATTGGGCAAAATACAGGCGAACACTTTCATAAATACTCTCCTCTGAACTCGTAAGTCCCTGAACTCTTAAGTCACCAATGAACTTGACATAATTCCACTTTGGCTCTCAATCAGGCAATGGATGCTTCCTGTCCTCTGAAAGAAAGAAACCGATGGCTCTTGGACGGCCTCAAGTGAAGAATCACTTAACCTGCTACTGGATACACTTTTTCTAGGTAGCTCCATGTCGATGGCCACACTTGCGGAGGTGACCGCAGTTTCTACCACTGGTGATGGGTAGCTCTGCGCTCCCCACCGCAAGCAGGGCCATCGGCGTTGAGGTTTCCGTAGTTGTGTTATTATGAGTTTCCATTTTTATTAAGAGAGTTGGGTAAGTAAGAGTTAGTGTTTAGAGGATGAGTACGAGGTTTGGCTGTTTGAGAAAGAAGTATATTATTATTACTGTTACAGAGCGAGGTGAGATAATTCGTATTTGTTGTGGTAGATTTTTTATCAAGATCGGTACAGGTTGGTTTAGATTGTAATGAGTCTATGGTTTTTTTTTTTGGGTTTACTGAGAGAGAGAGCATTTCTAGATCATATTGTTTTTCTGTTGAATATGATGTGGATGGTAGTGATGGGTCAGAGGTTGTTTTTGTAGGTGGACAGATGTTTTTTGGTGATGGTGTTTGTTTATTATCGGTAGGCTTAGTTTGGGAAGAGATTGTGGAAAGAGGAAAATTGTGAGATTGCGGGTTATTGTTATTATTAGCAATTGACTTTTTAACTCGTTCGGCGAGAGAAATAGGTTTAGAAATATGGTCTGGATGTTGAGAGTTGTATATGGATCTAGCTGTAGCCATACTGCACTTGTTTTTTGTTTTTATAATTAATATTTCTTTATTTTGAATAAATTTAGAACATTCTTTTGAGGATGAAGAGTGCTTATCTTAGCAATTTGCACACATTAATCTTGTACAGGCCTCGGGCTCGTGTGGTGGTAGACTGCAATTGACGCAAACTTTTGGTCTGGTGCATATCTTTGTAGTATGCCCGAGTAGTTGGCAATTATGGCATCTCATTGGTGAAGGAACATATTCCTTAACCTTAGCCTTGTACCATCCAATTTCTACTGTTTCGGGAATATGGTATAGATCAAACGTAAATACTAATAGACCGGAAGGTTCAACTTTACCATGGATTTTCTTAGTGAACTTATACACTTCGGTTACTCCCTGTGATTTCATTTCTGAAATGATTTCCGTTTCATTGACGTTATTCAACCAAGGCGCATATACAATGCCCTTAGAGGAATTTAGTTGTTTGTGGAGAGTAACTGTCACGGGGACTTGAGCTAACTTTTTTGTTTTTAAAAATTTATCGGCAATTCGTTGGTTTCTTGCTAATAGGAGAATGCTACCGTCTTTTAATAGTGATATTTTGTCGTATTCAGTGCTGATAGCATCAATTGATTTGCTTAATACAAAAATACTTACAGACGAAAGTTTTTTATCATCACTTTTTGCTGATATCACTACAAATTTGGGATTTTTTATATTGAGCACAATGGGTAACTCTGGGTATTCAACCGGAGAGCGAGCACGTTTATTTTTTTTTGCCTTTTGGGATTCAGATGACAAATCAGAAAGAATGTCAAACTGATTCCCGGCAATTAGTCTTGGCCCTGATGGGCCCATGCCGTTAATAAACTATGGGAGAGTAATTAATTAATCAAGCACGAGGTAGATGGAAAAAGGTTTTGGGGAAAGTGAAAGGGGCGACAGTACTCTGTCGAAAAGAATCAAGAACTGAGAGTGAGCAGATAACACAGCAGGCAACAACGGAATGTAAACGCTACAAGAGCCAGACGTTGACTGTCCCCATTGGTGAATTTTTTAGCATTGTGTAAGAGATTCTATCGAAGCCAGGGGTTTTCCCTTTTGCGGAGCGAAGACAGCTTTCTAGTTCTATTGAATCGAGAGGAAGCTCGATGGATTTGGCTGTTAGATCAGTTTCATTAGTCAGGGTCGTGTTATTTATGGATTCTTGTTTCTGGGTAATGAATTCGGGGGTAATGTTTTTGTCCTCAGAATATAGTGACTAAGTTTGAGTAAACAGCTCTGCGATTTCATGTGGGCATGTTAGGTTTTGAGATGAAGTTTTTATACTTTTCACCATAAGGCTGTTATAGTTGCCTGTTAATGACTTTACGTCTGCCCAGAGGTTTTTAGAGCTGGAATTGGGGTTTATGTTTTCTGTAAACTTTTGGAAGCATGAAGTTTTAGCAGTTTTAGCAGCTTTCCTAAAAATTGCTTTTGCTTTGCGAAATGCTATGAGATTGGGATCTGATGGATATTTTTTTAACTTTTTCCAGGCAATTTGTTTGATTTCTCTGAGCTGTGCAATCTCCTTATTCCACCAAGGGACCTTTTTTTGTTTGTTTGGTTTGTAATGCGTTTGAGGGATGGTTATATTTGCCGCAAAGCGGATGGATTTTTGGAGGGTGGCAGCTTCTTTGTTTATCTTTTGTAGTTGTTGTTCTTGTTTTTGAATATAAATATTAAGTCAACATTGTTGTTATTGTTTTTGTTATTTGTGAAAATTTTAACCTAATACATACTTGCAATACATATAGTTCCAATTACTTGTCTTAATGTCTTAGGCTTAGTAAAATGTTTAATAATATGTCTTCCTCGTCTGGCGTAGTAAATGAAGTCGCAGTGCGATCTGTTATCAAAATCTTGACAAATGCTTACAAGGGCCTGAAAGTATGCTACCTTAATGCACGTAGTTTCAATTTATCTAAATTGGATTACGTTAAATATCTTTTGAATGGATCTAAAGTTGACATTATCTGCATCACTGAGACTTGGCTTTGGTCCGACGCGATTGACAAAGAAAAAAGTAGTGCAATAGATAAATTATATAATATTCCGGGGTATAATCTAATTCGCAATGATAGAGTTACTAATACAATAGGTGGGGGAGTTGCGATCTACTACAGCAACTCGCTTACTCATAAAATACTTCGGAAATCCGAGGAAGGAGCAATTGAATACCTGCTGTTAGAAGTTACAGATGGGATCACGAAGTGCCTTATTGGTGTAGCTTACAATCCGAACCGGTGTAACTCTTCAGAACCCTTTTTTTCTGCTCTGCACGAGTTCGCTGCACTTTATGAGCACATTATAGTTTGTGGTGATTTCAACGCTGATCTTTTAAAAGTTGATAGCAAAGCTTACGAGCTTTTGGATTCAGCTGCTGCTTCTGGGCTGTCAATAGTTAATTCTTACGCCACTCGTTTTTCTCCAAATGCTCCTCTAAGTCTGTTGGACGTCTTTATGGTCTCTGATCTATCCAATGTCTTACTTCAAGATCAGCTTTCCCTTGCAGGAATATCTGACCACGACCTAATTTTTTGTACTTATAATGTTGATTTGTCTTGTGCTTCTCGTCCTTCATCTTTCACCTTCAGAGATTATAGTTCCGTAGACAATAATGCCTTACAATTAGATGCAAGCTTACTCCCATGGGTTCACTGTTATTATGAGTCAACTATGAATGACAAGGTGAATCTTTTTCAATCCTTTACATTGGATCTTTTCAATAGACATATTCCCCTAAGAACAGTTCAAGTTCGTAATGAAAACTGCCCCTGGTTCACAAGTGAAGTTCGTAATGCTATTAGGGTTCGAAACAAACTTTATATAAAATGGAAACAGAGGCCATCTATTTCTTGCTGGGAAATATTTTGTCGAGCTCGTAATTACTCAACTTTTATTACACGAAGGGCCAAAAAACGCTATTTCTTTTCCAAACTGAACCCGGGTTTATCATCTAAAAAACTATGGAGTAACTTGCGTTCTATTGGCGTTGGAAAAAATTCAACGGTTGCTGCTATCATTCCTGATGTGAATGAACTTAATGATGCTTTTTTATCAGGATATATCAATAATCTTCGCTTTACGCCTGAAAATTCATTATTTGTTTCGTCGAGTTTTTACTTTGAAGCTGTTTCAGAAGTGGACGTAATTAATGTTATTCGTTCTGTGAAATATAATGCTGTCGGTGAGGAGGGTGTGCCCATTCGCTTTATTAAAATGATTTTGATCCATGTCATAAGCTCGCTTACACATATTATCAATTTTTCCATAGCTTCGTCTTCTTTTCCTGATAGTTGGAAATTGGCCAAAGTTATCCCTGTTCCTAAAAAACCTCAGCCATCGAATTTATCTGACTACCGCCCTATAAGTATTTTGTCATGTCTATCAAAAGTGTTGGAAAAGATCCTCGCTATGCAAATATCGAGGTATTTGGAGCAACACAGTTTGCTTTCTCCAGTTCAATCAGGCTTTAGAGCGGGTCACAGCTGTTCTACCGCTATGATAAAAATTCTCGATGACATTAGAATTAGATACGATATGGATAACCTAACGGTGCTCTGTTTGCTTGATTTTTCCAAAGCCTTTGATAGAGTGAATCACAACGTACTGTGTCAGAAGCTGAGGTTATACTTTGGCTTCAGTGAACAGTCTGTGCGTCTCATAGGGAATTATTTGAGTAATCGTTACCAAAAGGTCATTTACGGAGGCAAATGTTCCGATTTTAGGGAGTTATTAACGGGTGTCCCGCAGGGCTCCATTCTGGGTCCATTACTATTTTGTCTGTATATCAATGACCTGCCTAAAGTGTGCTCAAATGTCTCCATTCACCTTTACGCTGACGATGCCCAAGTATACTTATCACGGCCACCCGGACTAGCTGAAGACCTCACTGTTAGAATGAACGAAGATCTATCTAGAATCTACACCTGGTCAACTTTAAACGGGCTGCATCTTAATCTAGAAAAATCGCAAGCAATTCTAATTTCGAAAAAATATTTTGAAACTGCTGATTTTCCATCAATACTTTTAAACAATAAGCCCATTCCATTTGTCGAAAAAGTAACAAATCTTGGATTCAAAATTAATCGTTCTCTTTCTGCTAAAGACCATACTAACTATGTTGTTGGACGAATTTATGCTGGTCTACGAAAGCTTTGGATGTCTTCCAGTTTTACGCCAGTAGAAACAAAACTTAGAATTATTAAAACTCTATTGCTCCCAATATTTGACTACTCTACTCTTGTGTACTGCAAACTTGATTCTCAATCCGAACATAAGTTACTTGTTGCTTTTAATGATGCTATAAGATATGTATTTGGATTACCGCGATACAATCACATCTCGCACTATCACAATCTTGTTTTGGGCTGTACGTTTAAGCAGTTTTTAAAAGTTAGATGCTGCCAATTTATGCACCGTCTCGTCAATAAAAAATCTCCAATGTACCTGTTTGAAAAACTTCAATTTCTCCAATCTACCAGGACCTTCAAATTAACTATGCCTTATTTTAACTACCTAAATTCTTCTCGTCTCTTCTTCATTTATGTTACCAGACTTTGGAATAGCCTTCCAACATCAACAAAACAAATCATTGGAACAAATAAATTCAAAACTACCGCTCTTCAATATCTGTAACAATTGCAACAACTATTCACCTCAATCCTCTTCCCTCTTTCCTCATTTATAATACCTTTCTTTCTTTCTATTCTTCCCAATTTTTATATTTTTCTTTTTTCCCCCCTTTCGCTATCTCATTTCCCTTCTGTTTCTATCTTTTCAATTATAGTTTTAAGGTTTATATTTTAATGTTATATGCACTCCAAAAAAATGTACTGTAAAAGACCAAGTCTTATTTGTACTTTCCTTAATTTATTAATAATAAATTGAATTGAAAATTGAATATGTTTGGCGATGGGTTTTTGTCAGATAGAAAGTTTGAAACTTCAGACTGAAATAGAGCCCAGTTAGCCCTATCTGTTTGAAACTTTGGTCGGAATTTTATATTTAGTGGCGGAGTTTCGAATATCAATGTAGTCACTATTGGGAAGTGATCACTGCCATGCAAATCGGGCAACCTTGACCAGGAGGAGTTGGCGCAGAGTTGAGGTGATATAAAAGTTAAATCTATATGCGTGAATGTACTATGTGTAGAGAAGTGCGTAGGTTGCCCGTCATTTAAGAGGACAAGGTTTGAGCTATATAGGAAGTCTTCTACTGCCCTACCGCGTCTATTGTGAGAAGGTGAACCCCATAATGGATTCCATGAATTGAAGTCCCCAGTGACGATAACTGGAGTTTGGAAGCCATTAATAATGTCTTCCAAGTCTAAAGCACTAAATGTTTGATCTGGATGAATATAGACTGAGATTATTGTTATTTTGAATTTAAGCTCTATTTCCACGGCTATAGCTGGAAAACTGGAATTTATGCTTTTGAATTCATGAGGTATGGACTTGTGTATAAGAAGGCCTACACCTTGGGTCGAAGAGGTAATCGATGGCAAGTTATGAAAGTAAGGTGAATAATGCTTGGGTGGTTGTGGTTGAAAATTAAATATAGTGTGGGTTTCTTGAAGGGAAATAATAGGAGGATTTAGTTCATCAATGATAAGCTGGAGTTCATGATAGTTATTGAAATAACCATTAAGATTCCATTGGAGGATCTTAAACAATGATTTTGTTTTTTGCCCGGGCTTCTGTACAATATAATCAGTGTTATATTGTGAAAAATCTGCGTTGGCAAAATTGGGGGTGTTAGAGACATGACTATGCAGTCCAGATGTTGAAGCGCCCAGATTTACTATTGAGCGATTCAAATCCGTGACTGCAGAATCAGTTCGGGGAGAATCATTGTTGCTTTTATGTGTTATCATCGTCTATTTCTATAGCGGACGTATGCTTAATTGTGCTAGGTGGTTGGGTATGAGTAGATGTGGAATGTGCGTTTGTTTGAGCCAGTTTAGTGACTATTGAGGCAGAGAGACCAGCAGTTTCTGTTTGAGTTATTGTAGAAGAATATGAAGTGAAAGGGAGCTGTGAAAAATTTGGGTGTATTTTAGTGAGTGTAGTGTTTGAGTGGTTTGAAGATGATTCGGAGTTTTTTGAGCGGTTTGATGGTTTGATGTTAGTGAGTGAATTGTGAGTAACGTTTTTATTGCTTTGTGTGATTGATGGTGAGTGTTTTTTGTTTTGAGTGTTTTCCATTGGTAAGGCTTGAGTTAGAGTAGATGTTTATTGAAGGCTACTAACTGTTCTGCGGTCGCGGGGTGGGGGAGACTTGAAGAAGTTGAGTTGGACTCGAGAGATGAATTTATTTTTACTGTTGTTGAAGATTTATCTAGTGTCTTTTGAGTAGGTTTTACTTGCGATGGACTATTCAATACCGAGGCGTAAGAAGAAGAGAGAGTTGTCGAAGGATTTTGTTCATTGTAAATTTGTTTTGCAATGACCATACTGCATTTTTCACGGTCTTAATTTTAAGTATTTCTTTAGCCTGCAAGTAACGTGGGCATTGTCTCGAAGATGATGGGTGCGGTTCAGCGCAATTAGCACCATAAAAGTCGTGTACAATTGCCAGGGGAGTAAGGCGGTAAATTGCAAGTGACACAAGAAGTCTTACATTTACACCATTTATAAGTGTGCCCTAGCAACTGGCAATTGCGGCAGCGCATCGGGTTGGGGAAGTATTCTTCAACTTTTACGTTGTACCAACCAATATTGAGTGAGGTGGGAGGTCGGAAGAGGTCAAAAGTAAACAAGACCAGGCCTGAACAAATCACAGTCGGATTGCCTTCTTTATTTAATGATGGCTTTGTGAATTTATACACACTAGTAACACCTTGTGCTTTCATTTCCTGAACAATTTCATCTTCTGGTACATTAGTGAGACAGGGGGCGTAGACTGTACCTTTGGATTGATTGAAGTTTGCATGAAGTGTAACAGTTATTGGGCAGAGATTGGAAAGCATTTTTTTTGATAGGAACAGATCGGCTATTTTTTTTGATTTTGCTAAAATTAACAAATTGCCATCGCGCAGTTGAGTTATGGATTCATATCCAGTGCTTATACTATCAATAGCTTTTTTTAATAGAAACACGCTGAAGGATGTTAATTTAGTATCTTTGTCTAAAGGAAAGATAACAATAAATTTGGGGTTCGAATTAATTGGTAGGGATGCGTTTAAATCCAAAGATGACAAATTGGTAGATTTTCTTTTTTTAGTAGCTCTCGGCTCGGTAAGTGACTCTAAATCGAGAATCTCGAACCGACCACTCGATTGAGCGCGTGGCCCAGGGGCCATAATTTTAAAGAAATATAACTTACTTATTAATTAGGTCTTCCACTCACTAACAATATCACAGAAAGAAAAAAAATAAAGAAATCCACTACAAAGTTACGAAGTAAATCGTATACCACTGAAGAAATCACACAGGAGATATCTGACCGGCCTGAAGGTTAGTCGGTGACTGTGCCAGCTTACATAGGTTTAGGTTAGCATTTAAGAAACATATACATATATCAGTGTATACAAAGGTGCATACTGATATATGTATATGATTATGTATAATGTCTATGTGTGTTTATGTGTGTATTGTGCATTTAGGTTAGGTAGGCTAAGTTTATTTTAAGTTAGATATTAAGTTTCTATAAAAAATAAATGTCCATATGCTAAGTTTTTGTAAACAAATTTTGTTCTTAGCCTTAATATAGAAAATAAGTATTTATAAATAAAATGTAAATGAAGTCAAAAGACATAGATATAAGTATTCAGAGTAGATTAGAGTGCCTGTGTGGGGCCAGTAAGTTAGCATAAGATTGTTAATTAATTGTAAGCGAGAATTTAAGCATTTTTTGTTAGAATGTAAGAGTTAGTGTTAAGAAAATAAAATTCATTTAAAACTGAAAAAAAAATTTAAAACTGATGAATCGACAACGAACCAAAAAGAGATCCTGTACGATCAGAGGATGAAGATGAGCTTTTGGGCACATTTTCTGTAGTAATTCTTAAGATTAGCTATCATCACTTCAAAAAGATCGCACTCGTGATAGCCTAGAAAGGGTGGTCTTGAATGCTGCAAGGCAAAAAACTGCCTAGTGCACATCACACGGTATGGAGAAGTACCTACAGTAACGATAGAGGTAAATCACTTTTTGATCATATTATAAGTACTAACCTCATTTTTTGCTATATCGGCAATTATCTCTCTTTCGTAACTAAAAATCGACAAGAAGTGCTAGATATCATTCTTGTCTTCGAATGGTAATGAACTGGATGGTATCGTCAGAAGACTATTTTTCAGATCACAGACATGTCCAATTCAGTCTGAATGATGCTCCTCTCCGCATTCTGGAATTATCAGAAAACTGATTGGGCAAAATACAGGCGAACACTTTCATAAATACTCTCCTCTGAACTCGTAAGTCCCTGAACTCTTAAGTCACCAATGAACTTGACATAATTCCACTTTGGCTCTCAATCAGGCAATGGATGCTTCCTGTCCTCTGAAAGAAAGAAACCGATGGCTCTTGGACGGCCTCAAGTGAAGAATCACTTAACCTGCTACTGGATACACTTTTTCTAGGTAGCTCCATATTCACTGTCAGTAACAACCTTACACGCAGCCGCGACTAAAATTTACGGTTTGATTAAAAGAGACACACTACTCTGGGCACTGCATAGCTTCAAACTGTACAATTCTGCTGGTCCGGATGATATTATACCCGCCGAGCAGCAAATGTCCTCAGATATTATCCTGCTAACGCTAGAGAATACCATGAGGAGCTGCGTAAAAATAGTCTACATTCCCACGTCATGGAGAACAATTAATGTATTATTAGTTTTCATTTCTAAAGCTGCAAAATGTTCTCATCTAGGAATTGATTTCCCTATATGATCTGGAATTGATTCACGACTTTTGTCTACGGCTCAACATGCCTACTATAAAGGAAAGTCGGTGGAAACGGCTCTCTACATTCACTAACTAGCCACAGCAAATGATCCCTACTTTATAAAGATTACACAACGGTAGCGTTCCTGGACATAGAGAATGCCTTTAACAACGTCGATACACCCGCAATCACAACTGCGCTGTCAACTCTGAAGGTAGATGACTCACTTGGGGAGTTGATTAGTCGTATGCTAAATATCAGTTAGTTATCCTGATTGAATTAATTAAACCTATATACATTATTTAATACAATTAATTTTGTTTATAATTAGAATGTAATTTAATTTTACAGTTGATCAGTCAAACGCTTAATATCAGGATAATCAACTCAAAGCTGGGTGGGGCTTCTGCTAAAAGATGTGTCAGTAGAGGTATCCCGCAAGAAGGTGTCCTCTTTCCCCTTCTCTGGAACTTAACGAACTGCTAAAATACCTGGAAGCGGGTGGTAGCAGAGGGGTTGCATATATGGATGACGTTACTATTGCCGTCTCATTAAGCATCTAAATACCATTAAAAAACTCCTATCCAGTTTAAGTAAACAGCAAGTAAACACACCAGCGATCTGCTCTCTTTGCCAAGAAATATAAAATTCCAATCGTAGAATCTCCCTCAATCAACGGTACCAGCTTAGTCTTTTCCGATCCAGCGAAATATCAGGGTCTTATTTTTAACAAGAAACTGAACTAGAGTTTCTTTCTGAATGACAATGTCCACTATTCTTACCGCTCTAAATGTTTGCTGTTGGGTCTTGATTCCCTCGAAGTTCGTCGTAAAATGCTTTGTGTTATGTTCGTTAAAGATTTACTATATTTTTCCATTGACTGTGAGAACTTACTTTCATTAATTGGTATTTATGCGCCACTAAGGGTTCTTAGGTCAAGACCATTGTTATTTGAAGTTCATCACTCCACTTCATATGGAGCCAATGAGATTGTTACGTTTTGCTGTAGATTATTTAATGTTCTATATGATCATCTCGATATTGTAGTACCTAGAACTAGATTTAAGGAAAAAAATCAATTTGGATTTTTGTGGAAGGAATATGCTTTCATGGGTGACAAGCAAGGTCGGTGGTGGTGTTTTCTCAGATAAGCTTCCGTCTTCTAAATTACCGTAGCGTATTCCAAGCCAAATTTTGGAAGTTAAAGAAATCCTGGCCTGGAGAAAAACGTGATATCTATCAAGAATATCCGCATGTTTTCGGAAATGCAGGCCGCAATCAAAACCCTTTACCCAGTTTCATAAAATTCTAAAACCGCACTTGACTGCCCATCATCTCTTAGGGAGACAGAAGAGCATTCACCTATGCTGGGTGCCGGGGCACAGAGACATTCCTGGGAATTGTAGGGAAGATGAACTCGCCAAAACTGTAACCACTCTACCTACTCTACCTGAAATAGGTAGCATTGCTATACCTATCCCTAAATGCAAACTATGTAATACTAAATCTGGATGCTAATAGAAGAACAAACCTTAGGTGGACTGTTGCGCCAACATTTCTAGCGACCAAATAAATCTGGTCAAAGCTGGATCTGAATCGCTCTAAGAGTTTGATCTTTAAAAATACGAGTAGGAAACATCTCAGCGCTATCATATGTGTCATTACTGGACACTGCCTTATAGGCTAGCATGCAATACGGCTTGGCGTTTTTACAAATGACTTTTGCAGAACTGCTTGGACGAGTAGTAGGAGGAGACAATCCTTCACCTATTCAGTACATTCCTGGTTTTCCCACATGCCAAACAAGGAAACTCTACTTAGGAGCTTACTTCTACTATAACTTGAGCGATCAAAACAATATAGATGTTAACAGTTTGCTACATTTCGTCAGAAGCTCTAATTGGTTCCAAGAGTAGAAGGATCAAACATCCAAGTGACATCATAATAGGCTTAGGTGGGTTGGTTTTTAAAACAGCCACTCTTACCTAACATACATTTAATTAACTAGCTGTGCCCGTGACTTCGTTCGCGTTGACTAAGATATACGAGTATTTCAGCGTGTTATTATAAAACACGACTTTGTCTGTTCGTTAGTACGACAATTTACATCATTGTTTTGGTGTTTGTTGACTGGGCAGCTTATAGACTCGATAATGACCTACGTAAGCGAAGCCGCAAGCAATGCTAATGTACCTTTATAATCTACAATAACGCTTCTCTGTATATTATATAGAAGTCGAATTTATAGGAATGTTCACATACATATATTATAAATCTCAGTTCTTTCTTGGCAAACGCCGTGTTTCTCTTAAGAATTTTTTTTTTCAATTGGTGAAAGTTTAAAGAGTATATACCAACTTTTCGTTTGACTACATAATAGTTGATTTTCCTTTTTTCCCTTTCTTACTCTGCGGGGTAAGTCATCTATTAATTTTCCTAAATAAAAAAAAAACAATAAAACACAACTGCAGCACTTAATCATGGACGGGGGGACAGCCCCCCTTCGCCAGAACTGGTTTAAGGGTCTACAGCCAGATGTGGACTTAAACCAGAGAAATAGTACCCCAAATAATCGCAAAAATAAGCGCACTAGACATGACGAAGAATATCCTGAATTACCTGTAATTAATACAGACAATAATATCCCGCGCTACATAGTAGTAACAGGAATGGAAAAAACTGGAGAACAAATTCGGCCTCTGTCATCATATAATCCCATCCAAATTTATCGTGGTTTGGAACATATATCGAAAGATATCTTAGAAGTAAAAGCAATGAGGTCAGGAGACTTACTTCTTAAAGTCATGAATGTCAGTACAGCCGACAAATTCCTAAAAGCAAAACGTATTGACTCAATTCCAGTGAAGGTATCAAACCACATAAGTCTTAATTCCACTCAAGGCAGAATCTTCTCATAGCATATCGTCGAATTAACTGAAGAAGAATTATTGACAGAGCTAAACAAATTCAAAGTTATTGGCGTCAAAAAAACGCTGAGAAAAAAAGAGAACGATGTTTTAGTTCCCACAGGTGCGGCTATGTCAACATTCGACTTGATTCGTAGGCCAAATGAGGTCAAAATTGGATGGGTGAACTGCAAGGTGGAAGAATACATACAAAATCCTATGCGCTGTGTAACGTGTAACATGCCAAAAACTTGGTCACACTAAAAACCATTGTCACAACACCTCTCTCTGCAAAAACTGCTGTCTCCCTCCACCTCATGATGAATGCAAACGTATATACTGCATTAATTGCAACGAAGAGAGTCACACTTCATACGACCCTGCCTGTATAACGGTATCACTATTACAAAGGAACTCTTAACTCCGAAACACCCAAAGCATCAAAATATCGAATTCTACCAAACAAATAAAACACCCATTAACACCACCTCAGCATCAAACTCCAACATTAATGAAAAGAAAAGTATCGAAATGGATATAATTCCTCAGTCTTCCGCATCCTATATAAATCAACTCACCAATCTTTCAAATAAATTAAATAACCTCCAGCAACTACATGGAAAACCACCTAATAAACTCCAAAATGCACTTCTTTTAAACGAACACCAAGAACCACAATAATGCCTCGATTGACTTTAGATTTACTAATACTCCAATGGAATATTCAAGGATTTTCCAGTAATAAACATGCTCTCGAGCGCTTAATAGCTAAATACAAACCAGATATTATTGCGTTACAAGAAACTCATATCAATGAAAAAAACAAAGAATGTTTTAAAGTAAAAAATTACAAAACATTTCCTTTTAACAAAGCTTATGAATACGCAAAAGCTGGTATAGGCATGCTTGTTAAAAATAACATACCAATTAACTACCATATAACCTCTGATACGAATCTACTACATCAAACCATTGAAATTCCTGGGCGAAATCCAATAAAAATTACAAATATATATAGAGAACATGACGTACAAATTTCGCTAGATTTGTTGAATAGCATACTGTCAATGACAATTTCCATCACATAATTATGGGTGACATTAATGCCCACAATACTTTATGGGGTTCAAACACTACAAATAATGCAGGAACTATGTTTGAAATCTTTGCGAATGATCGTGGTCTCATAACTTTGAATGGTGGATGTCCGACTTTTTTCAGCACTAGAAACACTTTTTCTGCAATCGATGTCACTTTCGCATCCCAAGATCTTGCTCCTTTCCTGCGTTGGGAAGTACTGTCTGATGCTATAAGTTTTTTTTCATTTTACGCACCCCAGAACAAAGATTGGGACCTAAGTTTTCTCCCCGATTCAAAGAAAAACTTGCAAACTGGAAATTGTTCCAGGAGGTAACAAAAAATCTTAATTCACAAATAGCTTCAACTTGCAACATTAACCAAGAAGCATCAAAAATCAAAAAATCATTAGAACCGCTGCAGCAACAGCTATGCCTGTGACGCAGCCGAAATCTTTAAAGACCAATCCTATCTGGTTTACAAGATCTATAGCAATTTTAGTTAAGGAAAAGAATAAGGCTTGGAAGAAAGCCCGCAGGTACCCGACCACCGAAAACTGCGTTGCATATAGAAAAACATTTGCCAAAGTTAGGCGTGAATCCATTATCTCAAAGAGATCCTCATGGGAAACCTTTATCAACACTATGAACCCATCACTTGATATGAAAACATTATGGGGACGGATTAGAGCTATTCGCTACCCAAGCACAGAGAGAAAATTTCCCTACATGCTAATAGATGAAAAACTACAAATAGATCCAGTAAGTATAGCAAACATATTCGCAGAGAAATGGAAACAATACAGCGCAGATAGTACGTATCAAGAGAGTATGATTGAAAATAAACTAAACTTCAGTCTACAAAATCTTCAACCACCTTCTAACCAAAGCTCGTGTGAACTTCTATCGGAAAATATTTCCAAAACTGAACTAGAAATAACTCTGAAGATGGCCAAAGGAAGCAGCCCAGGCGAGGACAAAATCACGTATAAAATGGTAAAACTGAGCGATGATAGCCTTAAAGACAGAATTTGCTCGCTTTATAATGGTATTCTATTGACTGGAACTTTTCCACACGACTGGAAAAGAGCAAAACTTAAGCCGATTCCGAAAACCTCAGGAAATCAACATGATTTTAATAAATATCGCCCAATTTCTCTTCTTCCCGTTCTCTCCAAAATTTTCGAAAAAATTATTGCGAGACGAATAAGTTGGCTGATGGAAGGAAAGGCTAGCACAGTACAGCACGGTTTCAGACCCAATAGAGGAGTATCCACACTCCTGCACCTTTTAGAGCATACACTGGCGGAGAATTTGTCGAGAAAAAAACAGAGTGTAGTAATGTCATCTGACTTAGAAAAAGCCTTTGACAGAGTTATGATGATACCTGTTATTAAGCAACTATATCAATGGGGTGTCCCAAAAACATTACTAAAGGTAATAATGTCATTTATGAACAGCAGAACTTTTAGAGTTAATGTCGACGGGTACAACTCCTCCATTGTGAAATTGGACAATGGTACGCCACAAGGATCTCCTCTTTCTGTTATCTTATATAACGCATATATTGACTCGCTTATTGTTAATCTCTCCCAACCGATTAACAAACTCGATTTCATTGGAGTATACGCGGACAACGTTTATGTTGTTTTATCTGGAGATCGTACAGAAGTGAACGATTCTTTAGAAAAAGCAAATTTGACTATGTTTAACTGGGCTCAAGAAGTGGGTGCTGTTATTCCTTCATCTAAAGTGGAAGCGCTACATCTCTGCAGAAAAAGAAAATGCACCTATAACCCTCTTGTTTTATGCGATTCATCAATCACCCTTAAAAAAGAAATTAAGATTCTCTGAGTTACTTTCAGCGGAAATTTGAAAACGACAAAACAACGCACTAAAAATGATTTGTTCAAAGCGAAAATGGCCACATATAGAAACTTCCCTCCAAATTGCGAAATCTCTAGTCGAGGGTACGTTGCAACATGGTATAACCATTTATATGTGGACAAAAAAAAATATACATAAAATTGATACAGCCACCAACGATTGTTTTAGAACAGCATCTGGAGCTTTAAGAGCTACAAATATAGAAGCCCTTAGAGTGGAAATAGGCTACACATCATTTGAACACTTATGAAAAAGAAGGGCAGTTAACCATATCAGTAAAGCATTAGTGAATTCGACACATCCGCTGTTTGAAACGATTGAAAAAACAATCTGTTCAAAACAAAAGATACGAAAAAATTCTGTATCAGCGGTTAGTAAGATAATCTCCTTAATACCACTTCAAAGCTCATTTGCATTAGACATGCCTATAATAGCAGATACTCCACCTTCTTGGAAAAGGAATTCACTCCCAATAAACACCAATCTCGCAAATTTCAAAAAAAACTAATACTTCCAATGATCTGTATAGAATGCTTCATGAAGAAATGATCTCAACCATAGGAGCGGATAGAATCTTTTACACTGACGGTTCGTACAAAGAAAATCACTGGTGCTCATATGCAGTTATTCAATTACAACCAAACGCACAGTCATCTACCGTTCATCAAGCACTTGTACCTGATTCTGCCGACAATTACATTGCAGAATTAGCAGCAATTTATAAATGTATATCCTATGCTCAACAATTTTCTGATCGATCCTTGATTTTAACAGATAATCTTGGTATTCTCATGGGCCTTAAGAGTGAGACAAATAAATGCCCTTCGCTGGAGATAATTCGAAGTTGCTTGTACACAAAAAAAAACATTACACTAGCATGGATACCTGGACACTGCGGGATCAAAGGAAATGATGCTGCAGACTTAGCTGCAAAAGCTGTTATTAACTATCCGCTAATTGTGGAGTACCACAAATTTTACCAACTCCTGCGCAAAACATTCCTCCATCACCAAAAGAAAGAACTCATAGAAACCTGGCAGAACTCTAAGACATTTCTACGAAAACATCAATCTTCCTACGACCGTATCCCGTACAATCAATCTCTTAGTAGAAAAGACAGCATAAAAATATTGCGAATCAGAGTAGGAAAAGCTCTTTTCAACATCAAACATTTCTACAATCGTGGACTGCCGGAGGATTTCGCGAATTGCCGAACGGTTCTCTCCATTTGGCATATTTTTGATGAATGTCCCATATCTCGCCAAACTAATGAATCGTCAGACAACATTCCCCAGAAACTAGCCGAAATCATAAATCCAGCAGATGTAAGGACTACACAACGAATAAGAATGGCCATAATCGCTCATCAGAAATTAAATGATATATGATTTTGCCCTAATTTGAATTATTAAAATTTGTTTTCTTTAAATATTTAACATGTGTCATAAATAAAGAACTTTTTTCTTTTCTTTTTTTAGTATGTAAAACTTTAAATATTAGACTGCATCATATGGCCTGGCTGCCCTGATGACTTAAAATTTTTTAAAAGGAGTAATGGGTACTGCTACTTTTAACTTGATAATGTGTGATGGTAGTCCGGGGGCACTCAGAGACTTTAAAAATTCTATAGGATAGTTGGTTGCGTCTTCTTTTTCCATTACTCTGTTAATAGAGCGATATTCAGTGCTTTCCCCCGGGACACTCGTCAATATTATATCATTAATTGCTGAGCCTGATCGTTGCGTGGTGTTATAATTGGTCTTTCGCATAGCCATGAATATGGTTGATTTGTCAATGATGTTGGGTCATCATACAAGTATGAAATAAGGTCCTGCAGTGATTATTACATAGATTTTCAGGTAAGATAACCTTTCCTTCTTCTTGTGGATATGTTTCGTTACCAATTTTTTGTAAAAAGCCCGAAAACTCTTGTGCATTTGGGTTACCTCCTGTGTGTGCCGGCATATTTAGTATTAAATGCATTGTTATAATGTTACGCCATAGATTTTAGCTCTTACGAAATGCTTTAACTTCATCAGCCCTCGTTCCTCGAGGTATTACTGGTAATGTCTGTCTAAAATCACCACATAAGAGCATTGTAACGCGACCCATGGGCCGATCGTCTTGTCTAATATCTCGCAATGCTCCGTCCACAGATTCAACTGCTTTACGATTTGACATTGTGCACTCATCTCACAAGTGCACTCACCCCACAAATGCACTAACAGCAATCACGTAAAACATTTGCTTTGTCGCTGTTTCTAGAAATGATGCAAGCTCTGCTTTCCGTATTGTCCAAGTTAATTTGTATTTTAAACATTGTATGAGCGGTTATCCATCCGGGTAACAATGCAGCTGCTATGCCCGGTGAGACAACAGGGATTGTATATTTGGACCAAGATGACTTTAATGAGAAATGTTTTCGCATACAACCGGGTACATATAAAAACAGAATTTCTCCCAAATCAACAACTACGCTTTGATGTACTCGCTCGAATATTGTACGTTATTCCGCTGTTAAATTTGTGAGATTCTGCAATATTTAAGCTAGTTCAGATGCATTATAATTTATTCCCGCTGTGTACACTCTGATAATGCGTTCGCAATACTTGGAGTGGGCATGTCATACTGCGATAGAGGATTTCTGGGCCATAGACATAACTATGCCTTGGATATCAAGCAAGCATCGATTCAAGTTACTCTCAGGTAATCCATCGTTGAGCACGCTATCATTGCTTAGCTGCATATTTCTGAAAAAGTCTTCCTACAATTTTTGTATATACCTTTGCCATAAATGTGCAGCATCCGAAAATGCACGAAATACCAACAAAATTGCAAGCAAATGCCGCAAGCGCTGCGGAATATCGCTGATGCATGCTTCGGCCATTGTGTTATCCCAATGTTGATCTCCATCAAGCAAATGACGGTCATTGCAGGCAGCTTGGTAAGTGGGATACAGGATACTATTAACCTTTCGCAATTCTGCAAAAGAAGAAGGTCCTCGAACTGTATGTATTCGTAGAATTAATCATAAATAATAGCATTCGAAGTTCTTTGGATGCACTGCATAAACTCTTCCGGCGACATGTTCTTTGAAAATGTCAGACTCGCCATCCACAGCTTCTACGGTTGAACGCACCTTGTTGCTTGTTATAAGTGTAATATGACGGTATTTTATCGTATAACAGAGTTTTTGCGAAATTATATGTGTCACAAAGCCGGAAAAGTGCCAGCCGAGTTGTTTGTCTCGGTTTTTCTAACCATTCTGCCACATTTTCAGGATTGAAGTTGATATATATATACTCGTATATACATATGCAATCCCTAAGGAAGCGAATGAATAAAACACCTCGTGTCTTTGACTGTTAGTCGAAAAGTGACCTGATTTATTTTACATCGGTCAAATGACGTATGTCAAGGAATTGTTACAAATTGTACGTATAGTTCAGGTTATGAGGAAGATTAATTATAAGTTGAATATATAACAGAAGTAAACTATTTGAGCGGCTTCAAGATGGACATCTAGATGTGGATAGGAAAACTTAAGAGGCGCCGAACCGCTTGGGAAGAACTTATGTATCCGCCAGATTTAAACCTTCTAACTTCGTCATGTTCATTACTCAACGTAAAAGTGGCTTGATCGCTTACCTTGTTGTCATATTTACATATACATTTGATAGATTCAACACGATTGCACATATCAACGTTAATGTGAGCTTGAAATGTTCTTTATAATACCGGCGAATAAGGTATATATGTATATTTATTCCAATAGTATATTTATTTTGCCAAATATAATACATTAAGGTATAGTCTTTTATTGTACATAGAAGTTAGCTTCAGATATTGCAGTTAAGATAACAAAAAATAGACTGAGAAAATTGAATTTTGTAAAACAGGTATGGCGGAGATATAGTCTTAATTATATTAAATAGAAATATGCAATTCCCGGTCTTAATATTCTGTTGAAGCGTGCATCCCAATAAGTTCCTAGATAGTTCAGAACCATGGTCGTATCTTCGAATATTATAAATCTATCTTTCAGCGTTATTGAAGGCAACTTGTAGTTTGACAGGGAGTCCAGTTTATAAAAACATTTGTAAGGAGTCAGTTGGCCACGGAGGCATCCATTATGCAGGAGTAGTTGGCAGTGGCACGCTCGCGGTTGCTCGGCTCTAGCTCGTCGGATTGGGTTGGTTCTTGTCACTACCCCGTGCATCGCAACTCAACTTACCTTTTTGTTTCGTGCCGAATTATAAAAGAAAAGAAGACAAAGATAGCCTGGAGAAAGCTACGTTATTTCACGGACGGACTTAAAAGATAGGAGGAGAGAAAGATGACAGAAAAAACGAAGAAAAGAACCAGCAGGATCACATCTGTGTGCCATCACCACTGTGCAAGACCGGGACTTTCGCGCTTAAAACTAACTAATCCTACACTAACCTAAACCCTAAATACCGAACTTAATTTTAACGAATAATAACTAAACCTAAAGCTAACTTAACCCTACGTACCCTACACCGAATAAAATATCCCAGGGTCACACAGCGATGACAGCTCGTCACGACCTGAAATAAGCCGGGTGTTGTTGGCTGAGGATGGCCAACCCACCCTTATCGCACTTGGATGCGACCAATTGCTAACATTCTGGCCAGATCTGTGAATGCTAGCCCCTAACAAAATTCCTCCCAGTCGCCATCTGTAACAAAAACAATCAGCGGAAAGTCAGTCACGTCATATTTGTTATGTCGTCATCGTTTGTGCGTCACGTCCGGTCACAGTTGCCCCATCGAAGGACGGTCGGTCCGCCCATCCACACACCACTTGCGACAACGGTTCACTCCATCATTTTAATAAAAAAATCGTTCTTCAAATCATTACAAAATTCATTACATGTAATTTATTTTGCTTAAAGAAATTCGCAAAAAAAGGGAAATTAATATCTATCGTACAATAATTGTGGCTTTTCGTTTTTGAATTTTATTCTATTTATCTTAGTACCTTATGACTATTTTAATTCAAGTCAATCCAAAAAAAACGTACATCTAGCACTTACCGGTTTTAGCGGATCCCTCGAAGTTCTGGCGCCAGCACTTGAAGAATCGCTTGATAAAATTTAATATAGTAAATGTATTCTTTTCTTTGTTTCACAAGCAAAAATAAAATAAAATAAAATTAAAAAAAAAAGCAAAAAAAACTTAAGTCAAACACCCTATTCTAACTTTACACAATGAAATTAAAAACCAATTCTACTTATGTATATCTTAACCTAGGATAAACTAATTACAATACTTCGTAAATTCTAACATATATTTTTTTTTTATTTATTATTAACTTATTTTTATTTATTTTTTTCACTTCTTGTTCTGTAATTCACTTTTTTTTTGTATTCTTGTTGTTGTTGGAGTTGTCCCACGGAGCACCTCTTGCAGGCGATGTAGCTTGGAGTATAGGGGGTGGGGGATCGTATCAATGTCGCACTATCAACCGCACTAGAAGGGCTTTTCGCCCACCAGCTTTTTAGTGGGTTGCCCTCGTTGCACCTTTTTAATAAACCTTTATCCATAGGCGTATTAGAAAGGGGGTGGGGGTAGTTCAAATTTCTTTTTTTTTTTGTTTTGTTTTTATTCTTTGTTTTGCCCGTAAGAATTTTTCGGTGGCAAACCCTTTTTTTTTTCAAAAAAAAATAATAATAATAAAAAATAATGGATATAAAAAAAATTTGTCCCGTATCCACGAACCGGAAAACTTAACGCGCCGTAGTCAAAAAAAATTTGTCTTTTCGTTTTGCGTTTACTACAGAAAAAAAACAAAATCCAATGCAACCTTGTTGCTCTATCCTCCGATATCGACTGTCACGACTTTTAACTCCCAAAGGGGGAAAAAACAGTCCCACCCAACACGACCTTGTCGCTATGTCCCCAGAGACACAAAAAAAAAACCCGATCTTGTCTGCTGATTCCATCAGCTGATCAAAACCCGTAAAGGCCATTGACCTATATAATTGGTCTCGTTCTCTAAATAAAAAAAAATTGTCCCATTTCTTTGCTTCTTTAGCCTATTTCTATTCCCCACTCTAATCTCTGCCACTCATCTGTGGGTTCATGCCTAAACTTATACCTATAATACACTGCCTCCCACACGATCTATCTCCTTAGCGAAGCTTGCCACCACCTCCTCCTGGATTTACATTGGTCAACACAACTCTCTATGACAAAAGAGACATACCATATACACCATAGTACGAAGAACACAGGGAGAGAGTGAGCCTACGAAGAAAGTGGAATGAGGGAATTCGAAAATAGTGGGACGTTTGATAGGGTTAGGTTTTGTTGTAAGTTCGGAAAGAGAGATTAGTAGGAACAATTGATAGATTGGGAGGGGAAAAGGTCTGTTTTTGAAAAGGGGTAAATTTATTGGATTTGGTACAGTGAGGGGACACAAATAGAACACCACAATTAAACATATTAATTTTTTTGTAAATAGGCTGACGCTACATATTCTCAGAGTACATTATGAGGGGTACCACAAACCTCCGTCTAGTTTCTATCGGAGTGAGCCAAAGTTTCTGAAGGCATACTTCATATGATTCCCAATTAGAAGTAGTAGAATTACGTTTCCACTTATTGTAGAGTTTATTTCGTGGCTTTATCAAATGTAACACCTCGGCAGTAAACCATTGACGGCTTCTATTAGAGATATTGACAGTTTTAGTGGGCACGTATTCGTAAAATAAGTAGAAGACAAAATTTTTGGAAGTGATTCAATTTTTCATCCGAGTCTGGACTTCTACAAAGCTCCCAGGGTAGAGCGATAGCAGCATTTTGTAATGCATCAATGTCAATTGAACCGAAGTCTTTAAATGCGAACGATGTTGGAATAGGTAGGCAATCCAACTGAATATCAATAGTATAAAAAATTAAATCATGATTGGCAATATATTCATGAGAAAGCTGGTCAAAGAGAAGGACAAGATCAGGATCAGCTGTAATTGCAAGGTCAAGTAAACTAAGTTCATAATCTGTCGTAGCATATTGACGATTTATTATATGTATGTAATGTACCTAGTCCTAAGGAGAAATTAAGTTCTTGAATTTTAAAAGCACGTGAATCATTTTTCAGTTGATCAGCATTAAAATCCCGCAATACAATGATATTTTCATACAATGCAGAAAATTCTGACAGTGTATGGAAATTAATGAAATTAAACACTTAGTATTATTGTCACGAACTTCAACAACAATATACTTTACACTTGACAAAGAATCTGATTTTCTGATTGTGTCTGAGCGAATGCCAGATTTGCAATAATCGAAGCACCGCTCCCTATCGTACAAGTTATTCTATCATTCCTTTGCAATTTAAAGTTAGCAATGTCATACACATAATCCTCAATATTAGGTTTGAACCAGGTTTCGCTCACACACACTACATCAACGCCAGAATTCTCTAATTTGCAATAATCGAAGCACCGCCCCCTATCGTACAAGTTATTCTATCATTCCTGTGCAATTTTAAGTTAGGAATGTCATAGACATAATCCTCAATATTAGGTTTGAACCAGGTTTCGCTCACACACACTACATCAACGCCAAAATTCTCTAATAAGTAGCTTAAATAATATAATTTATTCATATTGAGAGCGCGTGCATTAAGATAACGTATTTGCAGTCCTTCTTTCTGTCTACATAAAACATTTAACATATTAAGTTTGGAACTATTAGTAATTATATACAGAACATTATATACGGAACATGTAACAAATTTCTATCCATAGTCAAATATTTATATCAAAAGTAATACCACAAATCAAAAGATGCAATTTTACAACATAACAATGCAAAAAAGGAATTGAAGTATTAAGAGAAGAGAGAAAAGAAAAGAGAGAAATGGGAAGTAAAGTTCAATCATTCTGAGAGAAAAAGTAAAGAATTATAACAACAAAGATAAAAGAAGAATAATAAATATTAATTGATATAAGTGGTTAGTTCATACATAGTAAATCCTTAGTTCTGTTTTCGTCGACGACATTTCACTTCCCAGATAGCATTTGATGTGTTGCTAGTTGTTATTGTTTACGTTGTTTACGTTTCCGTCAACTGGTGTCTCAGCTAGGGCGAGGAGGCGTGCATTATGGTCAATAATTGTGCTTGAACTGCCGGATTTTTTTCTTGCAATGTTTCTTATGGATGTTGGTTTGCAGCCCAACGTGTAACAAAGATTGTTGAAAAGTCTTTTACGATTTTCATAATGAAACAGAGGGATACCAACAAAAATTGCATCATCTGCACATTCTTTTTGCTCCATATCATCAATTGTTGCTTCAATTTTAGTGTGAACGGTTAGCAGTTCGTTATTTATTGTATTAATGTCATTGTGAGCTAGAGTCACTGAAATGGTCTCCAAACTTTCGACTCTTTTCATCAATGAAGAAATATTTTTGCACATTTCTTCATGTTTGGACTGTGGACTGTGGTCCACTTTTGTTCAACCCGCTCGATTTTATTAGAAAGCTCGACTTTAGTTTTTCTCAATTCATCCTTAAGCGCTAAAATTAGTTCTTCCTTTAGGCTGAGACACTGATTTTCTAATATATTAGTTGTAAGACGCGATGGACTGCTTGGAGGCACACTGTGCAAGTGTTGGAGTGCTCTTTCCTAAAGTTGATGATGTGGCAATTACATGGTTAGATGGTGTTGTTTCTTGAAGATGTAGTTGTGGCATAGATGGCTGATCTCATATTAATCATTTACAGTGGTGTAGAGGCTTTGCTTTTAGCAAGTGTTGGTTTTGAGCGCGTATTCATACTGTAGTATGCAATAGTGAATTAGCAAAACAGCAGAAAAACTGAAAGTTTTTAAATTGAAATTAAGTATTTAACTTTTATCACTTATATTCGAGACTATTGACGTTATTTAGCTTTTTATGTATGATTATTACACTTTTCCACACAGATTGGTTCAGATTTACTTAAGATTGAGAAAGCGAAAGTCAGACAGTAGCAGAACAAAATCTAATCGCACTTGACGACCATTACACATTGGGTACAACCCATCTATTGTCCAAAATTATTTCCTGACCACATAGCCTACTGATCGCTGTAAATCTTCCTTCTTGAGGTGATCTTGGAATTGGATAGAGCTCTAGGGTACCTTTTAGAACAACGATTTTCCTGCATGCAAGATGAGATCCTATTTAGGGTGTGTTTTCATAATAATTGTGTCACCAGCATCGGGGCGAATTTATTCTTGCGGCCACAGTAAAATGTGCGTTTCTGCCATTCAATACTATACATTTGACACAAAGCTGGGCCAAACAATTTTTCTTTTGTGAGCAAGCTCCTTATGAGCTTTAATTGTAATTCAAAAACTATAGCTACTCGTATAACACCATGTCTGTCGTGAGGTGCCTGTCCTGGAAGATGTTCTTTGGAAAGTTCATTCCATTTTGGGTTAGTCGTGAAGGTTGTGAAGAGGACAGGTCGGCCATATTTTCGAACATAACAAGATACATCTTGCTTAAGCTCGTGCATATAACGTAGCCGACCCGTAAAACTGGACGGAAATATAACCAACCGATCTTAGTTTTCAGCGTTGTTGACTAAATAATCCTCGAAATCTCTGCAGATAAATAAATTGATTACGCCATATTTTCAGCAATTAGTGCAATGCTGATATTTTTTTCTCATAGTTTGGAGCACTAGTAATGGGGATAATTTGGTAGAGTCCGATAATAGTCACCTTCCATCTTCGATAATGGCGGATTGCGATGTCCACAAAGAAAACCCAAGGGAAATTCGTAATAGGCAGTGGTTTAAGTGCTAACACTTTCGGCTGCTCAGCTGGAGTGGGTTTACGGTTAAAAGAAAAGAATCTGCGGGAGTAGCAAATCTCAAAAAAAAAATATTATACACAAATGTGTCTATAGGCGAAAAGTATGAAATGAATTGCAAAACCTTAAAAAAGATGAAAAAAAAAATCAAAAGTCAAAAGTCACGCTATAGCCAGCGATTTATTGTTCGGAATCTCATATGGTACAATGAATTGAGCGGTATCACAAATTTTCTGAAACGCGTTCCGCGTAGTGTTTATTTAACTCGACTGAACAGAAAGAAGTCACAGGGAGCCAAATCAGGTGAATTCGGTGGCTGTTGGATGGTATTTGTTGCATTTTTCGTCAAGAAATTACGAATAATGATAATCATCACGGTCTCCTTTTTGCATGAAATTGAGGTCTTTTGGCACCAACTTTGCTGCTACACGACTGAAACCCAAATCATTAACCAAAATGTGTTGGACGGATATATAGGCAATGTTCAAGTCCTCCGCTATCTCTCTGATAGGTAATTTGCAGTTATGGACCAACACTTCTTTTACTTCATCAATGTTTTCGTCGGTTTTTGATGTCGATGGTCAGCCACTGCGTTCATCATCTTCGATTGACTCACGACCACTTTTGAACCGCTCGTGCCACTGGTAGACAACCGTTTTCTTTAGAGAATCGTTGCCGAAACACTTTTTTAACATTTCCGACGTTCGCGCACCATTAAATGCGTTGTTTACGCGAAATTTAATACAAGTTCGTTGTTGCAAATTTAAATCCATTTCTAAAATTGTAACACACTTGGCTACGTAACTTTTGCAAATGTCAAGCTATGATGCTAAGATTTACAGGGAATGTCAACAACAGATTTGCCAACTTAAAAAAAGCAGAACTCAAATCGGAACAATGGGAGCGCCACACGGTGGTTATCCGGGAACTTTTTGATGGTATGTACAGTGGAATCAATATTTTAGTACTGGCAAACAGTGAGCATGGTGTATTTCTGTGCTTGCCTCTAATGAAAAATAGGATGTAGATGTCAGGTGTACAGAATAGAGAAATTAGAAATGCATGCTTGTTTGGTAGCCACTGTGACTGTTAGAGAAAGCCAATATTCTATCGCTCGATAAAGCTACCACAGGATGCCGATATGACGTGTCAGTAGAGATGTACAAATTAAATTAATTTACAGAGCTAGAGCAATGAATTTTATTAACATTGCAGAACAGATTAAGAGAATGTGCAGACTGTAATCATGCAGTGATTACAGGAAGATGTCCAAGAGAAAGTTAGACATTTACAATTGTTTAGATAGCGTCAGATGGATTGCACTCACTAGCTTAAGTCAGGCATATGTTTGAGTAAAAAGAATTTGAAGACAGACTATAATTAAATTATTATTAATTATTAAATTATAAATAAATCTCAATGAATTTAGAAGTTCCAACCAAGATGACGATGGCATGCAAATTTGCAGAGTCTGAGGGGGCAGCCTTGATTTCCTATAAAAATGAAAAGCTGCGCCTCAAGACCGTACAGGGGGGCGACGATTTAGTCAATTGTATCAGCCAAGATCGACTATTTTCAAGCGTGCGCAGCATTAGATGACAGAATAAAGGCATTGCGCCCCAACAACGTAAAGGAAAACGTACAGGGTGCAGGTATAAAAGTACAGGTGGACATGCCATTCCAACAGCATGATCTGAAGAATACATGGGTGAGTTCGATGGAACTTACACCAGGTAGCTTGGGCTCCACGACACAACATTTACAACCAAACACAACATTCTTCTGTGTCCAACAAGAGAAGTGATCAAGCATGTGCTGCCAGCTATGCAGGTACAGGAAGCGCCCCCAGTAAAGTACGTAAAGGATGACGTCGAAAGGAATAGATACAGAGCGCCAGCTCCAGCTGCTAGCAAAGGGCAGGGCCAAGAGGGGAAAGATGCAGGTACATAGAAGAGATTTACGACTTATCCGGTTTAGATGTACAAACAAGGCGTACAGATGCAGAGACAGCTGACAATCAGAGTCATATTCCGTTTGCGGTTAAGTTGAGGATGCTTAACAGAAAAATCGACGTGCTGGAGAAGGAGGAGTTGAGTTTAAGTTCAGTTTCACTTAAAGAAGAAAAGAAGAGTACCGAAAAGCTTGGATGAAAATGTACTGAATGTAGTGCCGACGAATTTGCGTAAAATAAATAACATGAGGGTTTTCTGATCCCGACTGCTATGATCAGTTGGATTTGCTACTTTAAAGGTTATGGCAGATACAGCCCTACAGAAAAAGAAGAGCTTGTAGAGCAACATTTTGTGCAGACATACCATCGCAACGAAGATGGCGTATTTGTGGTAAAGATGTCACTTGAAGAAGGGTTCGAGAAGATGGGCAGTTCAAGAGCGATCGCACTGCACAGGTTTATGTACATAGAGAAGAATTTAGAGAAGGTGAAATAGAACTATGTACATAACGAAAATGCGCCTGCACGTTAAGAGCGTTTTCCTAACGTCAACTTGGGATCCCTACTTGCAAAAAAGTAGTTGGATCTTCGTTGATATGGTTCGATATTGGACGAAAAATGAATCTTTGCACTTTGCAACTTAGCGAGCGGAGAGAAAAGATACTGTCTTCCTTGCGAGTTATTGAACAATTAAACTTTATTTTTACTAACTGACCGGTAAGCGGTCATATTCAAGTCAAGTAACACGTTATAATTCTCGTAACAATAAAAAATATGGTGGCTGCCATTGCAAGTGTCGCCAAATTCAAATCTGCTATAATTTGTACAAAGTGTCATAAAAATTACAGAATGTATCTATTGTAGATAGCAGAATATTCAATTACTTTATTGACATCGCATAGAATAGAATAATATATTGTATGACTAGTTCAAGGTTTGCTGATATTCTTGAGACTTAACATTCCGTCCCCTTTGAAAGCATCTGCTTTCAAGAGTCTAACACGGTAGCGGTGCAAGTCTTCGAATGTGACATCTGATAGTTGCTTTAGCTGTTTTCACATCAGAGCCTTTGACGACTGCTGCTATTCTTCCCATTAGCCATCTTTGGGGTGGTACGTTTCTTCGTGAATAAGCACTAAGTCGCCAATCTTCAGGTTGTGGCTAGGCGATGTCCATTTTTCTCTGCCTTGTAGCTCATGCAGGCATTCCACAGACCACCTGCGCCAGAAATGGGTTTTGACTGCGTTGATTCGGCGCCACCGGTCGATGTAGCTTATTTCCGAAACTTCAATGGCTGGTTCTATGATGGTTTTTAGAGACGACCTTATCAATAGATATGCGGGATAGGAGCTTCCAGGTCATTAGGGTCGGATGACATCGGGGTGATAGGTCTATAGTTCCTCACGACTTCAATCTCGACAAGTGTCGTAGAAAGCTCTTCAAACGTCAGCCTTGCTCCACCTAAACTTCGGTGCAGATAACCCTTTGCGACCTTAATGGCCGCTTCCCAGATTCCGCCAAAATGAAAATTTATGCCAACATTAATACAAAAAAATTGCAAAGAAAGGAACATATTGCGAAATTCTTTTAATTATCTAACGATATCTAATGCAGTGAATACACTGCCTTACCGTATGTCGCGCGACTTCTCGAGCATTGATTATCCAAAACTGTTGCCTCAGCAAAGCAACCAAAGCCCTTGGTCCAGCATGGTAATTAGATAAGTGTAGATGTCGGACTAAGGTTTTCGTGAATGGGTGATTTTTTGGTAACAACAGAGGATGTTTACACTCCTCAGGAATATCCGCATGTTTTAGCCGTCCTCCAACTTTCAGTAAAACGAGACCATTTGTCTCCTGCAAGAAGGGATTCAGCCACTTAATAGATCCTTTAATAGAACGATTGTTTTTGATTGCATCAATTTCTTATGTAAACGAGTCTGATTGTATAATTTGGATGATTTGCAATAAAGCATTGTCTATCTCCGCAACCGTTAAAAATGGATCCATTTTAGATGACTGCTTTTTTAAACGATGGCAAAATCTTATTAGATATGCTAATATTCGAAGGATTTTGGAATAGGAACTATAACGAGAAACAAATGTTCTCGATTTTGATGAGTAAGTAGAAATCCAATGAAGAACAATTGCAGCATCCGTCCAGAAGTAAACTTCTAACTGGCCACCTTTAAAAATGCCTTAAATTTTTTCCCACAATTTTGATAATAGAAGAGCTGCACACAGCTCCAATCGAGGAAGTTGTCTTCTATTTATAGGTGACAGTCGAGACTTTGATACTAAAAGCCTTACTTGTGTAGACCTTGCAATACCAACGGCTCTGATATATATGCAGCAACCATATGCATGCATAGATGCATCAGCGAACATATGGATTTGATAACTGTGCCTAATTGCAATTAAGGCAAATCTATGAACCGATAGATACGGCACAGAGTGTAAATCGACCATAAACTGCTCCCACTCGGTTTCGATGCTTTGTGGAAGAGATGCATCCCAGTCAATTTTTTCGATCCATAATCGTTGAAGGATTATCTTTGCTTTAATAATGATTGTACTAAGTAGGCCTGAAGGCTTGAAGTGAGTATTTCGTTTACCTTGTAATACACCTAACTATATGCTATATAATAGTTAGAGCCGTGGTTTGATAAAAATTGCCGGAAAGCAAGACGGGTGTCATTTGCGTGGCTTAAATTATTTCGTGCCTTCAACACAGATTTTCTTAAAAAGGCTTACCTAAGAACGAATCAGGAGTATAAAGATGTTTGCCGACAAAGTAGGCGAAACTACTCTGAAAGAGAGGCGTGCAGACTGGGGTGTTGTAATAACGCATCCGAGTTTTGGAAACTAGCAAAGTCACTTAATGGAGGAAGATATGTGATCAACAGAGATCTTAGCCCTTATATCCTCCTAGATCATTTCAAGAGGTTACTGAACCCATCGGTGGGTGGTCCTAGTTTTCAATATGCAGTGCCAGATATACAAAACAACATTCTAGATGACCCTATATCTCACCAGGAGCTCACGGGTACGCTGCTTGGTTTGAAAGATAGAAAGGCTGCAGGGTCGGATGGTATACCAACTGAATTTTTTAAATATAGCACAAATGGGCTGAAAGACAACCTCATTGGCTTATACAACAACTTATTATACCATGGGATAGTGCCCCAACGGTTTAAAGAAGCTCTGATTTTCCCCATCCACAAAAAGGGCGATACATCAGATCCTGCGAACTATCGGGGAATATCGTTCTTAAATGAGTCTTACAAAATCTTTGCAGCAATATTGCTGAGACGGCTAGCCACATGGATAGAGGCTAATAATCTGCTAAAGGAATTCCAGGCGGGTTTTAGGTCTGGCTACTCAACTGTCGACCATATTTTCGTATTGAAAAGCTTAGCAGATACATTTATAAGCCGAAATAAAAAACTCTATGCCTTCTTTGTGGACTTCAAAGCGGCCTTCGATTCTATGAACCGAAACGCCTTATTTTATAAGTTATATAGTATGGAAATGTCATCAAAATTCGGAAGTGTTTTACAAAACCTATATGAAGATACCAAGACAGCTGTTTGGAATGGTGAGACGCTTTCAGAATGGTTTCAGACGGAGGCAGGAGTAAAACAGGGATGTTCGCTGAGCCCTAATCTATTCGCCCTCTTTATCGACGATATAGTGGACTTTCTCCTAGGAGGAATACAAATTGCAGGAATTCTCATTAAAGCCCTCCTGTTCGCAGACGACATTGTACTGTTGGCCAGCTCACCGGAATCCTTGCAATTGATGATTAACAATTTGTATGAGTACTGCAGCATATGGAGCCTGGTCGTGAATTTGGATAAATCCAAGATAATGATATTTAAAAAGAGAGGTGGTAGACTTGCTTACAAAGAAAAATGACACTTTAACGGAGAAAGTATAGGAGTTGTAAATGAATACAGGTATCTTGGAATCCTTTTAACAAGTAGCCTTAGTATGAAAAGACATCTGAAGGAGCAACTCACGAAATCTAAAACCGCCATCAACGTAGTGTGGAAAAACTGTTTCAACAACCGACAGATTACGCACAGCAGTAAATTCAAAGTATTTAAAGCTGCATCGGAGGCAGTAATGCTCTACGCGGCACAAGTATGGGGTTATAAGCCTTATGAGGAAGTTGAAAAACTACAACGTTTTTTCATTAAGAAATCCTTCCACCTCCCTGTAAAGACTCCGAACTATATGCTTATGCTGGAAACAGGCCTATCTCCGCTATTCCTTAAAACGCTGAAATTGCAGGTAACTACATACATGTTGATAAATGTCAGATAACCGACTTCCAAAGATAGTGGCCTTACACGCGATTCGGAACAAAATAGCATGGTTCGAAGAATGGCTAGAGTTAGCTCGCGGGTGTGGTGCAGAGGTGAATGTGGAAACCATGAACTGGGAAAACTCACTATACCAGCTGATAACGAGAGTTGATGAACAGGCCAGAATGAAGTTTGTAGAAGATGCGACGGGATCGCTACATCGTAGTACGTATAGCCGACTAAATCACAATCTTGAAGATAAAAACTATTTCAAACATATCCATACCATTCCCGAAATATCAACAATACTTAAACTTCGCGGAGAACTCCTAAAACTCCATTATATCCCGCATAGAGAAGATCTTCCTATATTCTGTAGTATGTGCAATTTGGAAGAAAGAGAAGATACCATGCATTTTCTAGGCAAGTGCCCAATTCTAAGGGACACAAGGAGAAGTTTCTTTAGAAAAGACTTCCTATCGGAACAAGAAATGATATCTCTTCTCAACGAAGTGAACGTTACTAAATTATATGGATACTGCAAAATTGCTTGAAAGTATAGGGAGAATATACTAGCAGAAACCTTATAAAATGTTTGTAAATGTAAATAGTAAATATAAATAAATGCAAAACTTATTAATAGTTCTATTGTCAATCTGGCAGACGGCAATGCCATGCTAACTGATTTTATATTGTTATTATATGATTATTATTATTTTTAAATAAATCAAACTATCTATCTATCTATCTATCTATATGCTATATTTGGAAACTGGAATGCCTCCTTTATTCTTAGAGACTGTTAAATTACACTTTGACTATGTAGTCAAAGTAATGTCAATGGATGGAAAAATCCATTTTAAGGGAATTCCGCTTACAATTCTTTAGTGCAAGCATCATAGATGAAGAAGAAGCAATCCGCATTTTGAATGGACAGCAAGGATGGGATTGATTTTTTGTACAATTTTGCACTGAATGCATTCGCTATAGAAAACGTATTATCGAGGAGGACTTTTAAATTATATTTACATAATATAAATAGTTTATTTTTTCTTTATGTTTTTATTTTTGTACAAATAATTGTCAATCTGGTAGACAGCTATCAGCCATGCCAAAAAAAAGAGACTTATAAATTATTGTTTTTGTAAACTACTTAAAATGAAATAAAAGTCATTTATAACTAACTAACTACTAAGTAGGCCTAATGGATCAAAGAGCGACGACGAAAGTGAAAGGATGGATCGTTTTGTATTCTTAGAGTATGTTTTATTCGGCTCATACGAAAAGATAAACTGATCACAAATCGCGTTACAGGATATCCCCAAAGTGCTAGTGAGACCTGGCTCACTCAACTTGTGTTCTGTACAGCCTTTTCTATGTTTGGAAGATTGCTATTCCATTTAGACAACTCTAACCCAGCTGAATTTAAAATGAATGTGACTTCTTCAAGTTTCCGAACTAACGTCTCAATCTTGTCGTCTCCTCGTAAAATAAAAATCTTCCTCTAGAGAGCCGGAACCTAATGACAATGATGTTTTGTATCTATCCGCTAAATATTTAAGGCAACGAATAGCTAAAAATGGCGCCGAAGCGGTGCCATATGTGACTGTGTTGAGTTCGTATGTTTGTATTGGGGCTGATTCGTCTGTCCTCCATAGAATGTACTGGAACTTTCGATGAGCAGGATGTACCAATACTTGTCGATACATTTTAACTATGACAGCTGCCAACACAAACCTATGCAAGCGAAAGCGAAGAAAGATATTGAATAACTCAGGCTGGATTGTTGGGCCGACCATAAGAGTATCATTCAACAAAATCTGAGAGGATGTGTAGCATGAAGCATTAAACACCACCCGAAGTTTTGTCGATACGCTACCTGGTTTAATAACGCAATGATGAGGTAAGTAGTAGTGTGGTTCGTTTAAGTTAGGTTCCTTGACGAGTGACATATGACCTAATTTCTTATATTCCGCAAGGAATTCGGTATACTGTTGCTTTAAGGACTGATTTTTTGACAACCTACGCTCAAGTGCTAATAACCGACGAAGAGCTATATTATTGAGCATCCTAAACAGCTTGGATTCCGTTTGAATGGTAGTTTTAAAACTAGTCGACCATTAGCTAAACTTTCGAGATTTTCTTTGAAATGTGCTTCGCATTCACTCTATTCTTCTGGTCATGAAGTTTTTCTAACTCTAAAAACCTTTCCACATACCGATCCAGTGAGTCCTCGTTTAAACTTAAGAAGCATTGTTGCATCTCCCTGTTCGACGGTGTTTTATATTTGCCAGAAACAATCCAACCCAGCGATGTATTTTGTAAAGTCGGAAGTCCTTGCCCTAGTTTGATCTGACCTACTTTAAGCAAATCGAAGAAAAACTCGGCCCCTAACAGCAAATCAATCTGCGAGGGTTGGTAAAAATATTCGTCTGCTAACTTTAGATTTTTGGGTAGCTTCCATTGTGCCACACTTAAGGTTGATATCCAGTGATGCATGGAGTGATCAAAAATTCAAGCAACACTTCTAAATTATTGTACCTAGAACGAATTGGAGTTTGGGTTTGGAAACTGATTTTCGTTTCAGCTACCCCGACCCATACTATATTCACATTTATTGGTGACTTTTGCAGATTAAGTGACCTGGCAAATCGTTCATTAATCATGTTGACTTGAGAACCTGAGTCTAACAACGCCCTTCCCATCTGAAAACTTCCAGTAGAATACATGATGAGAACTAACCCAAAATCACCTGGGCTTTTTGAGGTCTCCCAGTTTCCAACGCGTCATGCATAGCCGCTGGGGTTGATGGTTCGCCAACTGAAGAAACATTCTGTTGTGGTCGATGTAGTAGGCTGTGGTGATGCTGGTTACAAACTTTACATTTAAAAGGCGATGTACGTTTTGCGACATTATGAGCACTTCTTAAGCAATTCAAGCAAAGGCCTAGTTTCTTCGCATTCGAAAACCGTTGTATAACGTTTATCTTACCAAAATTTGAACAATTCTGAATAGAGTGGTTAGTGTCTCCACAAAACAGACAGGATCGTTTAGTGATTGCGAGGGAAGTTTGAGGGCGATGCGCAGTATATGATGGCTTTGCCTTGTTAAGCGTCTTTCGTCCATAGTCAGGTCTTAGCTGCTTGCTGTCGCGAGTCTCGAGGTATTGACATCACTTACTTAGTACAGCTGAACAGTCTGTCCAATGCGGAAGTGTTTTGTAATCCTGGTGTTCGTCCCATTTTGCTAGGATCCACTTATGACATTGCGATATGTATAATCATCGCATAGCAAATGTTTTCAAACGATCCAGTTGATTGAAGCGAATTAAAAATATCAGAAATATTATCGACGAGAGATCGTAGGTTAATGGCCGAAACCTTGGAAGGCCGATACTTGGAAGGCCTTTTGTTGAAAAATTTTAGTCGATAAATTAAAATATTATAATATTTGTAAACGTCGGCTGCTTGGACTTCTAAACGAACAGGGATACTCAAAATCAAAACAAACTAACCCATGGCCAAATGTGTTATTTAACACTTCAGAAAAATTGCCATTTTTTATTCGATTCTTGCTGAGAAGAAGATTGGAAGCCCAAGCCGCCGAACGTGTTGCCAAAAAGAGTAAGTTTTTTTTTGTCATAGGAATTGTATTGAAACATTATTATTTCAGAGAATAAATCCTCCTCTTTTAAAGAAATATTGTGAACATTGCGTTTTACTACTGAGGGTTACATTCCAAACGGCAGCACGGGGCCCAATCTCGCAGTCAGCAACAAATTTTACAAATTTTATTCTTCTTTTTGCGGAATAATTTCGTATTCGCAAAAGGGATTTTCGCCTAAGAATACTTGCACTGTCTATCTTCGTTAGAGTGTGGAATTTTCCTGCAAGAAATCTCCCGCCTGTTTACTGTTCCTTGCGGAACTTCCCGTTATCGAAACTCTCGCCGTTAATTTGCCCACAACTATTGCTTGCGAAATTTCTTGCCTGCAAGCGGGTTTCATCTACAGCCATTAACAGTTATGGAAGAAACAATCGTCGAGATAACGAGGCAGATACAAGAGCTGCGTGAGCAACTACAGACTGCCGAAGCCAATTCCGCTACAGAAAAACAGCATCGAATTCGTTTACAGGAACAACTCATCAATCAACAGCAAGCCATGCCCACTACAATTTCCACTGCTGCGTCTACGTTCATTTCCACCGTTTCTCCAACAAACCACCAATTGCCAGTATATTCATCAGCGGGTTTGTGTCAAAGTGTCAATATACTTACAACATCCACAGTTCCTGAAATGTCCACCAGTGTCATCGAAACCCAGTACACACCGCACTCATGGCTTCCACCGACGTCCATGCCACAGCAGCTGTCAATGACAGCAACTATGAACGTGAGTGCAGCTCCTACCTATTCGTCGTTTACTCTGCCTCAGGCAATACAGACTATAGTTAAGACTACAGCAGAGACAAACCCAATCTCGTCGTGCACCCAAAGAGTGTCAACTTTTTGCCATCCTTGAATGCTATTCCACCCTATAGTCAGTCAACGAATTTTCCTCCAACGACATTTTATGCATCGCCGTCATATGCAATAAGCCAATCAACATCGCACGGTGGAAGAAAGCTTCACGATCTGCCGGAATTCACTTTAAGGCCCGAGGAATGGCCAATTTTCTGCACCGCCTTCACAGAGTCGACATTGATGTTCAACTATTCAAAAGTTGAAAATATAATTCGCTTACAAAAATGTCTTAAGGGTGAAGCTAAGGAGGTGGTCGAGGCACTGCTGATTCATCCGAATAATGTAGAACGAGTGATGTCAGCTTTGGAGTTTCGCTTCGGTCGACCAGAGTGTCTTCTACGTAGTCAACTGGCAAAAGTGAGAGACATTGAACCTATTTCGGAGGGGAAGCTAGAAATGTTAATCCCGTTCTCAACAAGGGTTCAGAACCTCTCCACATTCCTCGAGTCGAGTGGTTTGCACCAACACCTGGCCAACCCGACGCTAATAGACGAACTTGTAAGTAAGCTGCCTATGAGCAAACGTTTGGAGTGGGCCCAAAGAAGCGTTTACATTATGTCATACCCTACTCTGAAACATTTCGACGAGTGGCTTAGTGGTATCGCCAGATTGGTCTGTTTAGTCGCAACAAATTCTCTTCAACCGCCCATTAAACATGAGAACAAACCACGGAGCAGCTAAGCCAGCAGATTCAGTCAACAGTGATTTATGCCGCCACTGCAAAGGAAAGTCACACTCACTAATTAGTTGCAATGTCTACACAGATCTGGACGTCCAAAAGAAGTGGAATTTTGTGAAGAAAAACCGCCTGTGCTTCTTTTGCCTAAAATATGGGCATTCTGCGCGTTTTTGTAAGTCACGTAGAACGTGTGGGATTGGTGGATGCACCAAAGTACACAATTCAACGCTTCATGAAGACCAAGATCTGAAAGCTTCAACTACGCCTGCAGATGAGGACGAGAGCCAACAACCCAAGAAGACTTTACATAGCTGCGATGTAAATGCCAAATCTAAAATCCTTTTTCGCGTTCTACCTGTGAGGCTCTATAATGCTGACATCATGGTGAAAACGTATGCCCTACGGGATGAAGGTTCGTCTATTTCGCTAATGAGTTCAGACCTAGCCGAAGAGCTTAAGTTAGAGGGCGAAACGAGATCTCTAAATTTACAATGGCTTGGGAGGGAAACATTTACGGAACAGTCGCTAGTCGTGGACCTTCAGAAAAGTGCCGACAAGGATCGTGCTGAAAAGTTTAAAATGAATGGGGTACAAACCGTCAGTGGGTTAGACTTGCCGACTCAGACACTTACCGATGTCGACATGCAGCAGTTGTACCAGTACCGAAATATCCCTTCATTCGCGGAGTACACCAACGCAAAGCCACAGTTGTTGATCGGCCTTGATAATTGCCGATTGGGAGCGCCACTGCGCACAATCGAACCCGCAGATGTGGAGCCAGTCATCACAGAAACCAAACTCGGCTGGGTCATCTACGGCAGAACTTCGTCGGGAATATTCAAGAGCAGTAACAGACGGGTTTATTGTGGAAGGAAGATTCGATCGAAGTACCATAGAGCTATGAAATGGCCAAGAGACGGCTTTTTTTTGCGGCTCGGGTCAATCCCGGACAGATTTATTAAGCTTATTGCAAGCAAACATATACTTAAAACTAACATTCTCACTTAAAAACTAAAGGGTGGGAGCGGTTAAAGAAAGGTAGGACGAGAGGCATAGGTGGAAATAAGTATGTTCTTGAGGGAGAGTTTGCTGAGATGGTAGTCGAAGAGAGGCAGAACATCGTTAACTTCGCGAAGCATCCTAGACATTGGCTCCAGGTGTCCGTAATTCGTTCTGTGAAGATTGAGCCGGAAAAGTGGTACAGACCTAAGATTGCGGGGATTGGTGTTAAAAGAAATAATTTGAAGTAAGGAAGGACAGTCGATATTACCTACTAAAATTTGATGAATAAAGAGAATGTCGGCAACTTTTCGGCGTATAGAAAGGGGTTGTAAATTTATAAGTTTCAGCCGGTCAGTGTAAGGTGGTAAGTTTTGGTTATCATCCCAGGGAAGACCACGTAAAGCAAACCGTAAAAACCTGCGCTGAACAGCTTCTATCCGGAGGATGTGAGTTCTGTAGTAGGGTGACCAAACTTGGCTGGCATATTCCAGAAGAGGCCTAACAAAGGTTATGTAAAGAGATTTGGTTACATAAGGATTGGAAAACTCCTTAGACCAGCGCTTGATAAAACCAAGGGCAGAGTTGACTTTTTTTATTATACTATCAATGTGAGAACGGAAATTGAGTTCCTTGTCGCAGATAACACCTAAATCACGCAACTCATTCACTAAGGGAACAGGCAGATTAAAGATTAGATAGCAACGAGGTGAAGTAGGGAGGCGTTTACGTGTATATGTTATAGCGCGACACTTATTGACTTTAAGCTCAAGAAAATTCTTCTGACACCAAGTACAAAACCTGTCTAGATCTTGCTGCAGAAGTAGGCTGTCTGAGGAAGATGATATATATCTAAATATTTTCATATCATCTGCGTAAACAGATATGTAAGAATTTTTTATGATACAAGCAACATCATTAATGGTGAGAATAAATAATAAGGGACCAAGGTGGCTGCCTTGGGGTACACCAGAGGAGGCTTTAATTGGGTCAGAAACCATGGACCTAAATAGAACATAGTTAAGTCGTTCATTTAAATAGGATTGAACCCAAGTTATAAAGTTTATCTGGAAACCAACAGCCTTTAATTTTAGAAGGATTATATCATGAGCAATTCTATCAAAGGCTTTGCTGAAATCGGTGGCAATCACATCAACTTCATTTCCAGATTCCAGTGCACATAAAGTGCTTGATACGAATTATGTTAAGTTGGTGGTCGTAGATCTGCCTTTGAAAAATCCGTGCTGGTTTGGGGAAACAATAGATTTACAATGGAAAAGCATTATGTCATAGATAATGCTCTCAAAAAGCTTAGGTATGCAGGACAACTTAGCAATTGGTCGATAGTTGAAAATATCGTCTTTTCTACCTTTTTTATGTAGGGGAATAATAAACGACCTTTTCCAGGTTGATGGAAATAATCCCTGGGTGATAGAAAGCTGAAAGAGAGCTGTAAGAGGTTGGGCTAGATGCATTTGACATTTCTTTAAAAATATCGGGGGAAGATCAAAATTCGTCGAAAGACATAGTTTAAGTGTTAGGTTTAACTTAGAGTGCCCGCATGGGGCCAGTAAGTTAGAATAAGATTATTTGTAAGTAATTTAAGCTAATTTTTAAGCGTTTTTTGTTTAGCATATAAGAGTAATTTAAGGTAAAAAATAAAAATGCATAAAAACTGAAACTGATAGGGGGAAGGTCATCAGGGCCAGCAGAATAATCATCTATGAGTTTTAGTATTTTATCTCTAACTTGCTCTAAAGTTATAGACACCGATTCCAAAGTTGTTTGTGGGCAGCTGTTTAAGTAGGAAAAGTAAGAATGGTCTGGCTCTTGGGAATGGATGGCGAATGCTTGGCCAAAAAAGATTGCGAAGAGATTTGCAATAATTTGGGGATCGCCCGAGGACCTATCAAGAAAATTTAGAGATGATGGATAGTTATCCGATTTGCTTTTAGTTTTGATGAACTGAAAGAATCTTTTGGGGTCGGAAATGAGTGTGTGGTCCATTCGGTTTAAATAGTTGTTATAGAGAGTTTGGCAAAGTACAGAGAAATTAATTTGGCAGAGCTTATTTCTCTTGTTACGAAGAGATCGCAGCTCTTTATTATACCAGGGTGGTGACGATGAGGGATTCCTTTTGGGTAAAAAAGGCACAGATTAGGCGAGACATTTTAAAATTTCGGTATAAAAGGATGTGAGAGCATCGTTAACCGTAACCTTACGGTTATTGTAGAGAAAATTAAAATTGACCATACTGAGGAGGTTGTTCAGTTTGGCGTAGTTAGCCCTATGAAAATTAAGACTGTAAGAATATTCATAGGAAACGGGATTAAGACCATTGTCATATGTCAGCGTAAGAGAAAGGGGAGGGTGGTAACTATCCAACTTAGAAAGCAGATGTTTACTTTCTAAAACGACGCAGTTATCTGTATCAGTGGCGAAGACTAGGTCGAGTTGTCTGCCGATGTTATTGGTGACACCACTTAATTGATATAGACCAGAGTCAGTTAGGCAGTCAATGAAAAGATTCTCTTTATCAGAGGTAGGATTTGTTGCAGTATAGTAGCACTGATCAGTCTGAGTCCATAGAAGCTTAGGTAGATTAGGTAGATTTTAAGCCTCGAAAGCAAGCTACGTAAGGAACCTGCCTTTGCCGCGGCGTATAAGGACATCATAAAGAAGCATTTAGAAAAGGGACACGCTAAGAAGCTAACTGAAGCTGAAGCAACTCTAAGTACACCGAGGACCTGGTATCTACCGCATTTTGGGGTGAAAAACCCACACAAGCCAGACAAAACTAGATTAGTGTTTGATGCAGTCGCTAAGGTGAATGACGTTTCGCTTAACACCTTTCTATTAAGAGGTCCGGATGATCTGAAGCCGCTTTCAGCAATTCTCATCAACTTTCGAATGCGGCCTGTAACAGTGACCGGCGACATTAAGGAAATGTTCCACCAAGTGGTAATACAACCGGAGGATCCACACTCTCAACGGTTCCTTTGGAGAGACGAGGAGAGCATGCTTATCAACATCTCTACGTCATGCAATCTAGGACCTTCGGTGCCAGCTGTTCGCCATGCTCCGCCAACTATGTTAAAAATCTTAACGCCATGAGATTTGAGAGCAATTTTCCAAGGGCAGTAAAAGCGATAGTAGATCACCACTACGTAGACGACTACGTGGACAGTTTCGATAGTGTAACCGAAGCAGTCAACGTCACCCAAGCTGTCATTGAAATTCATAAGAGCGGGGGCTTTGAACTCCGAAATTTTGCGTCGAATTCCAAGGAGGTGTTGCGAGATATTTCTCATGTGAAGGCGGATGGGGAGCAGAAGAATATGGTCGACATGAATATGGATGCCGCGATGGAAAAGGTTCTCGGCATGTGTTGGGAACCAATCGAAGATGTCTTCACGTTCAAATTGAAGTTTCCTCGTGTCAGCCAGGATTTTATGTCGGACTTCAAGTGTCCAACTAAAAGAGAGTTCTTGAGCATCGCTATGTCAATGTTTGACCCGTTTGGAATGATTGCCAACTTTGTGATTCATATCAAGTTATTGTTGTAAGCGGTTTGGAAACACGGTGTTATCTGGGACGAGCCTATCCCTAAGGACATTTATGAACATTGTTTCCGGCAAAACAAGGTGCGCGCCGAAAAAATTAACTTCCATTCCTCGCCTCGAGTTGTCAGCAGCCATTTTGGGAGTAAGACTCTACGATGCTGTTGTAAAACATCATGAGTTAGCATTCAAGACTCGCGTATTTTGGAGCAACTCGAAGACGGTCAGCCATTGGCTTCAATCAGACCCTCGCCAACAAAAGCAGTTTGTGGCCTTTCGAATTACCGAGATTCTTGAAAGCACCAAGGTAAGCCAATGGCGTTTAATTCCGTCAAGACTCAACCCAGCAGATGAGGTGACACGAGCAAGATATCCACCCAAACTTAAAGTCGACAACAATTGGATAAGTGGTCAAAAATTCCTGCTAATGTCTGAACAGTACTGGCCTGTACCACCAGACGATATCATCAGTCACGTGTGCAAGGAGGAGCAGCGATCCAAGACGCTTCTATACACTATGGTGAGTACCTCAGCCATTGACTTCTCTAGATTCTCTAGGTATCGTAAGCTGCAAAGAACTATGGCCTGGGTGCTTCGGTTCGTGCAAGCATGCCAACGAAGATCGATCGAAAGAGGAGAACTGTCGATAGCGGTACTGAATAAGGCAGATATAAAGTTGTGCCGCCAAGCCCAGAAAGATGCCTTTAGTCATGAACTCGCTCGCCTTAGAGATGATTTGCCAATCGAAAAGAACAGTTCCATCTTCAAGTTAACACCGTAATTAGCGGACGATGGCCTGCTCCGAGTATACGGTCGTATAGATGCTGCCACGACCATACCATTTGCCGCCAGACGACCGATCATCCTGCCGAAGATACATCCGCTAACGAAGTTGATCGTTGATCATTATCACTGCCTGATGCATCATCAGAACGATGACACGATTGCCAACGGATTACGACGCAAGTACTGGGTGCCGAGCGTTCGCTCTACCGTCAAGAAAGCTAAAACCCAGTGCTCATATTGCCGCATTCGAGCGGCTAAGCCACTGCTACCTTTGATGGGACAATTACCTAAGGACCGTCTCACTCCGTTTGTATGACCATTTACATACACAGGCCTTGATTACTTAGGGCCAGTCTACGTCACAGTCGGTCGTCGGAAGGAAAAGCGATGGGTCGCGCGATTTACTTGTATGACCATAAGAGCCATCCACCTTGAAATTGCGTCTGATTTGTCGACGGATGCCTGCATTTTGTGCATCCGAAACTTCGTCAATAGGAGAAGGGTTCCGCTACGAATTAGAAGTGACAACGGCACTAACTTCATTGGTGCGAAAAAAGAGCTGCTGACTGCTGAAATTTTTGATAACGAGGCTCTGAAGACGGAACTTTGTTCGAGAGGAATTGACTGGGTTTTTAACTGCCCCTTGAATTCGCACGCAGGAGGATGTTGGGAAAGGCTCGTTCGCTCTGTGAAGAGAGCATTATCGTACACACTAAACGAAATAGCGCCTAAACCTGAAACCTTGTTCAGCAGTTTATTGGAAGCAGAGAACATCATTAACTGCCGTCCACTCAAGCACTTGCCAGTTTCGTCTGAAGATGAAGAGCCCCTAACTCCGAATCATTTTTTATTGGGTACTTCAAACTCGACGCAATCCGCAAGTGAAGTCGACAACAGAGCGCTCTGCCTTCGAAAACAATGGCGGGTGTCTCAACAGATCAAGAACCATTTCTGGAGACGATGGATCCGGGAGTACCTGCCAGATCTCAATAGACGGAGCAAGTGGTTCGAAAAGATTCAAACTCTCAGCATAGGAGACTTGGTCCTCATTTGCGAAGTGGACTTGCCGAGAAGCAAGTGGAAGGGAGGACGAATTACCAAAGTGTTTCCCGAAGTAGATGGTCAAGTTCGCTCCGCTGAGGTTAAGACTACGACCGGAATTCTTCGGAGACCAGCGGTAAAGCTTGCGGTTTTGGACGTTGGTGATGCGTTCGAGGGTCCATGTGCCTCACGGGGGGTGGACTGTTGAAAAATTTTAGTCGATAAATTAAAATATTATAATATTTGTAAACGTCGGCTGCTTGGACTTCTAAACGAACAAGGATACTCAAAATCAAAACAAACTAACCCATGGCCGAATGTGTTATTTGACACTTCAGAAAAATCGCCATTTTTTATTCGATTCTTGCTGAGAAGAAGATTGGAAGCCCAAGCCGCCAAACGTGTTGCCAAAAAGAGTAAGTTTTTTTTGTCATGGGAATTGTATTGACACATTATTATTTCAGAGAATAAATCCTCCTCTTTTAAAAAAATATTGTGAACATTGCGTTACGGGGCCCAATCTCGCAGCCAGCAACAAATTTTACACCTTTACTAAAGGCTAAAGGCTTGTTCACTCAAACAGGATAGTAAATGATTAAATTTTTGAATTTTACTTAAAGTTGGTTCATCATTCACAAGCTTTCTAAACGAATTGATAAAATTCTTATAATCCGAGTACTTTCCATCAAGGAAAATAAAGTAGCAAATTATTGTGTGTTGCCGGCGGTGTTGCGAAACTTGTTTCCACAGCGCTTGGATTTCTATTGTGGCCCATCAGCGATTGGATTTTTGTTTTGGCAGTTATATACAAATCTTCTAACTCGCCACGATTAGGATCACCAGGTACTTTTCGCTCAATTTGAGTTTGATATGAATGAACTTGTTTAAAATAAGACTCTAATATCCCTAACCGGCATTCCAATTCTGTTGCGAATAAGGTATCCGCTTTGGTTTCTACCAGATTCTTAATTCTGATAATGCTGCCCTTTGTAGATGCACGCATTTGTTTCAATTCTTCTGTAGTTGGCTCATTTGCCATATTATTAGTTAAATTTGTTAACAACGCTTGTCGATCACAGTGAGTTAGTTACCGCGAATGTATGTGTGAATGATTAACTGAACTAACGATTGAGTTTAGAAAATTTCAGACGTAGTCAAGAATAGAAAAGGTTCCGCAAGATGTAATTGAACAATATTCTTGCTTATTAAATTGGATATGTTGCAAAGCGATTATGTCACTACATTAATATGTGCCCAACGGCAACAATAGAATCCACACGAAAGGGAATCTCGATGAAAAATCTGCAATCGAAAGCTTTACTTCAATGCATACGATCAATGTAGCATCCACTCCGGCGACGACGAGAAAAAAAATTATATAATAAGCTGTGTAGATATGGGCGAAATGAAGATCTAAGCAATGAATGTATAGTTGATTGTGGACTTTGTTCCACAAAAAAGCTATGTTGCTATATGAATGAACGACAGAACGAACGGCGAAACTTTGCAAGTGCAACGAACGTAAGTGAGTTCGATCTGGTAAAAGATTTTGTGTATTATAATCCTATGGAAATTCGCTTTTCAGCTATGTGGAACGTAATAATTCGATTAGGTGGATTGTAAGATGACTGCGACCCTAATTGCATCAACTGTGATAACTCACAGACTATACGTATACGTAAAAAATCTTCCAAACAGTCTTTTAAATATCGCAATATGTCTGTTTTTTTTTAACACTGATAAGTTACGTGTATATTAATTTTATCTGCACGCATATCGCGATTCCTTCGAAGGTGCGTTTATTCATCCACTTTATCTTATGACTTTGGCAGTTATGTAATTTAGCGCACATTCGATTGAGGCACAATTTGTGACGTACCTGGGTGGAAGATGATACTTAATCTACCCACATATATTTGTCCTCCTGGCTTAGCAGCTTAAATTTGAACTTCTTTCGTTTTTGTTTTGGGGGATTTATTCGTTTTTTGTTTCAGGGGATTTATGTATGTATGTCTTTACACTCGTATTAGCATTTTCACACCCGAAACCGATAACCGAAACGCGATTCACTTTATCGTCTTTTGGAAATGTTCGTGAATTTGTTTCAAAGGTTTTTATTTATTTAGGTTTTTTCCACACACGTTAGGCGCCAAAAATGTACGTTAAGAGAGTTTTCCTAACGCCAACTTGGGATCTCTACTTGCAAAAAAGTAGTTGGATCTTCGTTGAGATTGTTCGATATTGGACGAAAAATGAATCTTTGCGCCTTGCAACCTAGCAAGCGGAGCGAAAATAAAAAAGATACTGTCTTCCTTGCGAGTTATTGAACAATTAATCTTTATTTTTACTAAATGACCGGTAAACGGTCATATTCAAGTAAAGTAACACGTTATAATTCTCGTAACAATAAAAAACATGGTGGCTGCCACTGCAAGTGGCGCCAAATACAAACCTGTTATAATTTGTACAAAGTGTTATATAAATTACAGAATGTATCTATTGTAGATAACAGATTATTCAATTACTTTATTGCCATCGCATACAATAGAATAATATATTGTATGAGTAGTTCAATGATATTCTTGAGACCCAACGGCGTAAAAGCATTCAGTTAGCTCATATACAGATTGTGGATAGAAAAGGAAGTACAGATGCGGCGGTATATCACTTACCAAACCATTGTATAGAAAATAAATTTCGGATAATCTATGATGAAAGTTGTCGTACTGATGAAGGTATATCCTTAAACGATATACAGATGTTAGCTGAAGAGCTGCAGAAAGACCTACATGAGATAGTAATGCGTTTTATGAGGCATCGCATTGCAGTATGCGGTGATATAAAAAAAATATTCAATCAAGTCAGACTAAGTATAAACCAGTGGGACCTGCAGTGCATTTGTTGGAGAGAGAGAGCAGTCACGATCCATTACGTGAATACTGGTTAATTGTTGTCACATTCGGTTTAACATCGTCAGCGCATTTGACAGTCAGGTCGGTGTTACAGGCAGCAAGAGAAGCGCAAGACCAGTTTCCATAGGCAGCGGAGGCAATCCAAAATGACTACTGCATGGACGATTGCACTACAGGCGAGTCGAAAGGAGCCAGGGCAATAAAGTTAGTCAAAGCGATATACATTGAAGGGTGCAAGTTTCGAGTTGTGGCAGTGGAAGTCAAACTCCTCTAGATTCATGGAAGAGATAAACCATGGCACTAGTGAGCTGTCCATGGTGTTTTCGGGGGAAGAGAGATCATTAACTTTAAGACTAAAATGGCTAATTGTGTCTGATCAGTTCACATATGAGGTGAAAACACCTCAAGTGCCACCACGGCACACTCACCAAGAGAAAAATTGTTAGTTGAATGAATGGTTAAATTTTTCCAGTCACGATTGTGGAAAAGATCATGTCTCAAGACATTTGGAGATGGAGTACAGGATGGAATGACCGCATACTCGTAGAGATAGAAAGAATTATGGAATGAGATAACTCTCTTAGAAAAATTTCGTATAGAAAGATTAACCATCTTCGGAAGAGTTAGACGTACATATATATGAATGTTCTGATGCTTAAAGTGCATCATTATCCATTCCGAGGTTAGAGTTAGCTGTAGCCGAGTTGTTATCCAAACTCCTTGTACAGGTGAAAGAATCGATGGGATGGCAAGATGCACCCTGTTTCTTGTAGTCAGATACAACTGCAGTACTGCATTGGATAAGGAAGCTTCCATGTAGCTTGTAAACGTACGTAGCGAATAGCGTCTCATCAATCCAAACGGATACGGAGGTGAGATGCAGGCACTAAGTCAACACGGAAGAAAAAACAGTCGATTTACTAAGTAAAGGTGTAAGGCCGTTAGCAATGGTAGACAACAGATTACGGTTAGAGGGCCCAACATGGCTATGTTCATCACAGGCTGAGTGGCCAGCAAAGGATGCACTAGAGGATACGTCAGTACAGGTACAGAGTGAGATGAAAGTATTTGCAGTTACAGCATTACAACCGATGTTGTGCATAAATGGAAAATTTAACCAGTAGAGTATCGTTTTTAGAATACATAAATCCCTTAGAAAGACTATTAAACATAATCAGCTACATGATACGTTTTAGAAACAACTGGCCAGCTAGGCCAACCTTTAAAATAAAGGCCAGTAGAGGAGGTATACGATGGAGCACCGAAGGAGCAGCAGAGGCATCTAGGTGGCTAGCCATGCAATAAGACAACCTCCACCGAAGGAACAGACAAACAACTTACACATGGAGACAAAAAACACACAAATAAAAACAAGCAAACCATAACACCCAACAACAAAACACAACAATTAACAACAACAAAACAACCACATTAACAAAATAACAACCACAAAACTGTCCGTGTCTCGTGGGCAGAGAGGCCAGAGGGTAGAAGGGCCCAATTACAAAAAAAAGACAAATAATTGTAAGGAGTGACCCGCTATTGGTCAGTCCACACCCAGTCCCAAATATGAACGCCGATCCACCGGGGTAAATATAAAAAATAAAATATAAAAATTTGCGCGGGCACTGAACTTAGCTTTTGTCAGGGGCGGCGATCCAAGGGATGGCTGGATCCAAAAGGATTGTATCTGCAATTTTTTCCTTTCGTCCCAATACACCAGCTACCTTTCCACAGAGTTTCCTTTCTCCTGGACAGTCGTTTTTCTGTGCAATAAATTTTATTAGTGTCACCCTGGCGGCAGAAGAGAAAGAAACTCTGCGTTTCGCAGTTTCATTGTAGAATCTAATGGTAGGTGAAATGGTTAGGCATAGTTGAGATCCACAGTTTCCGTAAACTCTCTCAGCGGAGCTCCCAGTCATTACCGGAAGTGGGAGCGAACTCCGAGACTGAGGAGTTTAGTATCAACGTGGAAAATTTTATAAGTGAGAGGCCTAGTAGAACACGGGTGCAGACACTAGTAAGCTTGCTAAAGGGTCCGCCATCTAACGTTTTTTTTTCAAGTTTTTCAACTAGTGCTTATTTCGTGAATGGTAACACTTAGCTCATGCCTGATTTGACAGATAATTAGTTTTATCCTTCCGGTTAATAACGGAAAATAATTTTATTCAAATGGCTGCCTCGGCTGGCCATGCAATAGCCTACACGATCGGTCGAATTTTTAAGCACATTATTGATTGTGTGCAGCTGTATTTCTCCAATGGCTTCACGAATATTATCCTTTAAAGCGTCAATTGTCTCTGGCTTGTCGGCGTAACACTTATCTTTTACGGCACCCCACAAATAATAGTCCAACGGTGTCAAATCGCAGCTCCGAGGTGGCCAAACGACATCAGCTCTGCGGCTGATAATGCGATCTTCAAAAACAGGGCGCAAAACATCGAGTGTAGCTTCGGCTGTGTGGCACGTAGCGCCGTCCTGTTGAAACCAAATGTTGCCAATATCCTCCTCTTCAATTTTTGTGAACAAAAATTCGTTCAACAAGGCCCGATAACGATCGCCATTGACTGTAACGGCCACTCCTTGCTCATTTTCGAAGAAAAATGGCCCAATTATGCCTCTGGACCAAAATCCGCACCAAACAGTGACTCGTTTTGGGTGTATCGGCTTTTCAATGTATGCGTGCATGTTTTCTGTGCCCCAAATGCGACTATTTTGCTTGTTTACATGCCCGCCAAGATCAAAATGAGCTTCATCTGAAAAGATGATTTTTTTGGCAAAATCGGCATCTTCTCTAAGTCGATCGCAGGCCCACTTAGCGAAGCGAAAACGCATTGGATGGTCAGTTGGCTTCAACTCCTGAATCAATTGGACTTTGTATGGTGTCATACCAAGGTCTTTATGCAAAATTCGTCTCAATGATGTCTCCGAAATGTTCAATTGTTGAGAACGACGGTGAATTGATGTTGATGGCGCTTCACGCACACTTTCTGCCACAGCAGCAATATTCTCGCGTGTACGCACTGTTTGTCAGTCGTTCATAGACCTCAACGGAGATCACACGCATTACGCATTTCTTGTTCGACTTTAAAAGTGTGGAAAAATAAATAAATACAGTGTTAAACAACGAATTTTCAAGTGTTCAGTAGCCGAAGTGGTAGAGACCCGGACAATAAATCTCGGGGTTCTGGGTTCGCTTCCCAGCCTCTGCGAAAGTTTTTTTTTTTTTTTTTTATTTAATTCATTGAAAAAGACAATTTATTAAAAAGTGTTCACATAATACAAACCGACGTGATGGATTGTGGAGAGCGGTCCGCTATGCTAATAGCGGGATCTGCGGAGTTACCAGGCGAGGCTTCGAGTGGTTCGAGCCAAACGCCAAAAGCAAAGAGAAAGAGGAAGCTAAAACCAACCTCTAACTCGTTACAGCGTCCCACCCTGCCAACGTCCACTGAAAAGCTTGGTGGATTGAGGGTATTAAACAATTTCGCTTCATTGGCAGCAAGCGAATCGGACGATGAAGAGGAGGAAATCTTGTCCATAAGTAACAGCATCAAAATGCTGCAGCAAGGTTTACAGGCCATTAAAGAGCGGCAAATGGTCAGAAGGAAGAGGGAAGAGCATGAGCTATCCCAACAACAACAGCAGTCGCAGCTTGCTCAAAAGCAGTCGCAACAAAAAATACAGTCGGCACAAGTGCTACAACAACAAAAAGCAAAACAAAAGAAACAACAACAACAAGAGCAGCCACAACAACGGCAACAGCTAAAACAGCAGCAGCAGCAACAACAACAAAAACAACAACAACAGCAGCAGCAGACGAAGAAGAAGGAGAAGGTGCCTCCTATCAACACCTATAAATTGGAGGTAATTGCAACCAAGGACCTGTGTAAGTTGGTCATTGGTAATAATTTCAATATTAAGAGATTGGGGAACGATCGCCATGCCATCCACTGTAATACAGTGGAGGGCTACGCGAAAGTTAAAGAGCTCCTAAAGGAAACGACGACGGAGCACTACTCATACACACCGAAGTGTGAAAAGCGGCAATCGATGCTGTTGAAGGGGTTGGAACCGTCTTCTGATCCTGAGGAGATCCTAGCACTGCTCAAAGAGAAGGAGTGCGAAGGACTCAAGTTTGTGGGGGTAAAGCCGTTTACCACAGCCAGAGCTAGGCGGGAGAAACGGAGTCTGCCGTTCTTCTTGGTGCAGCTCAGTCCCGAAAGTCGTCTGGATAGTCTAAGGAGTATCAATGTCCTAGACTACCAGGTGGTTCACTGGGAAAAATTAAAAAGGAGCGATGGCGTTATACAATGCGTTCGCTGCCAGAGGTTCGGGCACGCCGCGTCGAACTGCCAAATGCAGCCTCGATGCGTGAAGTGCGCAAAGAACCACAGTTCCGAGGAGTGTGCTCTGGGTGTTGACGGAGCATCAGATAGGTCGCAGCTCTCGTGCGTATTATGTGGGAACGTGGGACACACCGCAAACTATCGGGGTTGTCCTAAGTTCACCGAAATTAAAAAAGCAAAATTGGCTCGGCAGCAGAAGGTGGAGGTCAAACGTTCACCGGTGAGGTTTCAAACACCAGCCGTCACGCCCCAAATTTCCTACGCCCAAATGGCGTCAGGTAGGGGGGCTACGGTACAGCAAGCGACTGTTGCTTCTTCGGCTCCGATGCCGAGAACAACGGAAGCTGCACCCAACATGCTAGCCATCTTGCTCGCAATCCAAGGGCAGATGGCTCAGCTGCAAAAGCAGGTTCAAGAACAGGCCAAGCGGGTGGACCAGATCTACGCGCTGCTGCCGGGCCTAACGCAACACATGCCGTAATGGGTACGCACATGGTGGAGCAAACTTTGAAGGTCCTTGCGGTGAATGTGAATTCATTGATTAGGATCGAACGAAGAGCCGCGATGTTTAAATTGCTACAAGACCAAACTCCTGATGTGCTTTTCGCTAGCGAAACCAAGCTAACCGATAAGCATAAACTGGAGTACAATAATTATATTGTTAGAAGAAGAAACCGGCCCAGATCCAAACGTGGAGGCGGTGTCGCGATCTTCATTAAAGAGGGTATAAAATTTCACAGAGTGTACAAGGGGGTGTTGCGCAGGTTCCGGGTGTTGGAGGCAGTCGTCGTTTACATCCCGCTCCGCAGTGGAAAGCGGTTGTACTTGGCCTCTGTTTACGCACCTGAGGCTTCACAATCCACCCTATTCATTACAGAGCTCGACACGCTTTTTCGACTTCTGAGGCTGGAATCGGGGGAGAATTATTTTATAATCGGCGGGGATTTCAACGCTAGACATAGAGATTGGGGAAATAATTTGCCAAATACTAGAGGGAACCTACTACTCGATTGGTGGGGTCAGCACGATGTCATGTACAGACTCGGTCTTAAAGCGACAGATAACCCGTCGTTTCCCAGAGGCGGGTCTTATTTGGATCTACTGCTGTACGACGAACGTATACGACTGACAGGTACGAATTTACAAACATTAAACTGTCTGCGCACATTCGTGTATGACAGCGACCATTGCGGTTTTAGCACCGAAATTACAGTTCCCAAAGAAATTGCGGAATTGGAGGAGTTTGTCCAAAGATATTCTTACAACTACAGTAAGACTCGATGGACACGCTTCTCCGCAACCTTGACTAGAGCGCTCTCCTCGAACACGCTCCACCCACCGTCCAATAGGAATTTGTCAAACGAGGAGATCGACAATTACCTAAAACAAATGGACGAGACAATTAAACAAACTATGGACACTACAATACCGCGGTATCGACGTACGACTAACGAAGACCTGTTCCGCAATCCTACTATTGACGCACTGCACCGACAGAAAAGTAGACTTCTGACCAGACTTAAAAACTTGTACAGACAGTTAACTGACCGACAACACCCGGAGATTAGGACACTGAAGTCGTCAATTAAAAATATTCAAACGCTAATAAAAGAAAATTACAGAATTTCTGTAAGTTTGTATTGGAACAACAAGGTTCGGGCTGTAAACACCAGCAACCCGAATATGTTTCCGCAAATAAATACACTATTTCGGAGAAAAAATCAAAACGACCTTCAGTGTCTTAAAATAGCCCGGACAACAGACAACGAACGGTTACTGACAATAGCAGGCATTGATCCAAATGAGGCCGCTGATGATGACGCCTTCTTTGTGATCGAGGATCCGCAGGAGAAGGTTGAGACCATAGGGGCGACTTTCCAGGAAGTATACAAGGCCATTGATATCATTGGCCCTAATTATGACCTGGACAGTCGCGTCTTGGGGCACGACTTCTGCATTCGAAATGAAATAGGGAACTGGCGATCCGAGGGCTCTGGTTTCACCCGGTTCACCGACGAAAATACAGCCAATAATGTCATTGCCAGAGAGGGTGACCTACCCCCGTTCATTTCGAGGGAAGAACTCCATGAGATCTTCGACACAATCAGGGCTAAGAAATCAGTGGGGACCGATGGTATTCCGAACATCGTGCTTCGACATCTTCCTCTAGAAGCGGTGGACATTTACACCACCCTGTTTAATAATGCAATGAATAATGCACATTATCCAGCGCATTGGAAAACGGCGGTGGTTCAACCTATTCCCAAAAAGGGAAAGGATATATCCAATCCGGCGAATCTCCGGTCGATAAGTCTCCTTCCGAATATCAGTAAGGTTTTTGAAAAAGTAATCAATAGAGCTCTGTCTAGGTGGGTTGAGGACAAACATATAATTCCGGATAATCAATTCGGTTTTAAGGCGGGACATGATATCTCACATGCCGCGTCTAAACTGGTGTCCGATATCCAATGGAATAAAGGCAAAAAACAATGCACTGGTGCCTGCCTTGTTGACTTGGAGAAGGCCTTCGACACCGTATGGTTAGAGGGTCTTTTCTATAAGCTGACTGGGCTGGGGATCAGTAAACCACTCTTGTACATTCTTTATAATATGCTAACCAACAGACAGTTCATCGTGAAGAATGGTGATGTGACTTCTGTTGGAATATTTCAAATTAAAAATGGTCTTCAGCAAGGCGCGGTCAATTCGCCGATCCTATTTAACATTTATACAAGCGACTTGATAGGTTCACTTCCCCATACTATTGCGTACGCAGACGATTTGGTAGCGTACAGAACAGGTCCAAAAATCTTGGTCATTAATACTCTCTTGCAGCGTGACTTCGATAAGATAAGACGTTTTTGCGATGACTGGAAGTTGAAAATCAACTTTCAGAAGTCGGAAACCATTCTCTTTAGGACGCCGTTGTCTAGAGCCTCTAGGGATACCAGCAAAAATTGGAGAAAGTTCTCGATTATTGGACAACACGGACAGCCTCTTGCCTGTCGAAATGTAGTCAGATACCTTGGAATCTGGCTAGATCAGTTTCTATATTTTGGCAAAAATGTGGATGCTGCTCTGGCCAGAGCTAAAGGTGCCTTTGCCCTTACAAAGAGACTGTTTTATAGCAGCCAACTCGATGCGAGGGTAAAGGTAATCTGCTACATGGCCCTTATCAGGCCCATGCTGGTATTTGGTTGTCCCGTGTGGTTCAATGTACGAGCAAGCTTAATGGAAAAGATTCGGGTGTTTAAGAGGGTTTGCCTTAGGGCCTGTCTTCGCTTGTATAGAACACCAGAGTCGGAGTACAAAAAATTTTATCCTAATGAGGTCCTTTACAACAGGGCGAACCTAATACGAGTGGACAACTTCGTAATTAAGCTGACTCGAAGGCACATTGCAAGAGCAATGACGTCGACGAATAACCTGATATCTGGGGCTTACTACCCCAATTACCTTTACCACGAGAGTGTGCGCTTTGACGGCTTCGTTCCACCGGAAGCATTCCTCTACCTAGATCAGAAAGGGTTGATCCAGGATAGATCAGCGGTGCCGTTAATCTTCCACGTCGCTCGGACAGCTGGGGACAGGCGACTCAACTACGACAGAGACGTCGCACACGGCAGTGTGGATCGCCTCAGGTTCAGTAGGGCGGTGGGGAATCGCGATAAGAGGGATGTCGTTCGGCAGCACCAGCATTTCTGGTGGTTGAATGATGGAGAAGATGATTCGTCGTCGTTTCCGTCAATTACGGACCAGCCTCACTAATGAGGCAGAGCTGACCAATCTGTTTTCTCTGTAAACAGCGATGGCCGGCTTACATAGGTTTAGGTTAGCATTTAAGAAACATATACATATATCAGTGTATACAAAGGTGTATACTGATATATGTATATGATTATGTATAACGTCTATGTGTGTTTATGTGTGTATTGTACAGTTAGTTTAGGTAGGCTAAGGTTTATTTTAAGTTAGATACTAAGTTTTTATTAAAAATAAAAAATTATGTCCATATGCTAAGTTTTGTTAACAAGTTTTTTTCTTAGCTTTAAGTATACAAAATAAATAGTTTTAAGAAAATGTAAATGAAGTCGAAAGACATAGTTATAAGAATTTAGAGTAGCTTAGAGTGCCTGTGTGGGGCCAGTAAGTTAGTGTAAGATTATTAAGTAATTGTAAGCTAGCATTTAAGCATTTTTTGTTAGAATGTAAGAGTTAGTGTTAAGAAAATAAAATGCATATAAAACTAAAAAAAACGCACTGTTTGTGGACTTTCACGCTTTAGCTTATCGATGAGGATGCCAGTTTCTTTCCCTTTTTTCAAAAGATAACGAACATACGGAGCTGACGGTGCTTCTCTTCTTCCAAAATCCGTACGCAATTTTCGCACACATTCTGCAACATTACCATGATTTTCAAAGTAATGTCGCAATATTTCCCAGCGGTGCTCAAGCGTATACACAACCATATTCGTTCAGCGGAAGGATAAAACTAATTATCTGTCAAATCAGACATGAGCTAGGTGTTACCATTCACGAAATAAGCACTAGTTGAAAAAAAAAACGTTAGATGGCGGACCCTTTAGTATTGTAGCTAAAAATGCAGTCGTTTGGTCCACTAGACCTGAATGAATGTGTGACAGAGCGTGCGTGTGAATGTGTGTGTGTCTGGCGGTAGCTGTGGAACAAAAACATTTGAAAGTCACTTTGATGACGACCAGCCATTAGCGAGCGTCAGACAAGTTTTTTGTTTTGAGTTTGTGCGAATTTTTTCTTTTTGTGAAAAGCAATTTCTTTCTTTTGTTCGGGAAATTTTTGGGTAGTAAAGACAAGTTCCCAAAGTAAAGTAGCGTTTTGGTAGAATTCAGGCACTTTGCTTGGCCAAAAGGGCAAAGGCTAAAAAAAAAATAAAAAATAATAACGGAAATGGGAAAAAGGAGACAAGAGGACGTGGATACTGTACCAGAAAGGGGCGCAACACCGCCAGGAAAACAAAAGGTAAGTATAGTGACAGTGTAGTGCAGTGTAGTATTAAACAGAAAAGCGTTTTGTTTTTCTTTGTAACTTGAGACTCTGGTCGCGCGTGCGCTTGAAACTCCCGAGAATAGACGGGACACGCGACCCGTTAGCTAGCGTTTGCGTTTATCGGGACTGGAAAAAATAGAGAGTCACTCTATCGTCGAGTGTAAGTAATTTAAAAATAAATCAGTGAGCTCCAACGGAGTTTCATAACGTAGAAAAAAAAATCTGTTTCTTCTTCCGTCGTTAAAAAAAATTGTTTTTGGGAAGATTTTCATTTTTTTTTCTCGCCAAGGTTTCGTGATTCCTAGGAAAAATCACATGGGGCTCAACTCCATTTTTTTCTATTGTACCCAGGTCTAGCTGCCATTAAAACCCTACCTGGAGGAACCCACAGCTGGGATAGCGGGATCCCAGAGAATTTCATTTTCATTTTATTATTCAGTATCGCTTATAAATAGGATTATAACAATAATTCAAATTATAAAAGTATAACAGCGAGTAGAATACGAGTAAGTCATTGATGATTCGGAAACTTTGAAGTTAGTGTTGAATGATCATCACATTGAATTATATATACTTAATTAATAACTGACGTGGGGTACCATCAGCTGAACTTGTTACACAAAAATAAGAGCAAATGTTTATACAAGTTGAATACAATAGACAATTTTAGAGAAGTAGTAAATGATTAATTGCAATAAAAAGGTAAAAAAAAAAAAAAGTGAAAGAAAGTGAAAGTTACATGAGTCTACTTTAAATACACAGTCTTTGACTTCTTTTAAGAAAGAGGTGAGGTTGTGATTTAAACGTGCGGATATGGGAAGCTTATTAAAGATTATACGAGAGGAAACTAAATAAAAGTTCATGAAATGTGTTTTGTGCACGAGTGGAATATCAACTTATGCCAAATTATTCACCCGTAAGCTATAAACTGAAGAATTCCTAGATGACGCATTGCCGCTTTGCTTATAAAACTCTTTTAGTACCTTAAACATGTAAATATTCCTGAATGGCAAGATGCGCAGGTTGATGAAAAGGGGCCAACTTTCTGCGTAGCGATTTTTACTGCACATGATTCGGATTATATGCTTTTGAGCAATCAGTAGAGACCTCAAGGTATTCATGTAGGTACCTTTCCAGCTAACAATACCATATTGTAGTTTTGAGTGAACTAATCTGTAGTAGAACATTGAAAGAAATTTTCGCGAGCAATATGGCTTTAAGAGAAATATTTTACATGTAACTAACATCATATACGACTTTAGATACTGGCTGTGAACTTTCCAGTTTAATTTATTTTCAATGTAAACACCAAGGTATTTAAAATATTCTACTCTTTCGACATTAAAACAACCAGTCGTTGCTCAACTATTTACGTTAATATTGAGTCTCCCACAGGTATGTAGAGGTAAACAAAATTTTTGGCAGGCACTTGCGTGAAAAGGGAAATCAAATCTATCCAAAACACATTGTGTTAGGTTAAAGCTCATTAGTTTTGTTTTTTCGCTGATAACAAGCTTGTGAACCGTGAACCAGATCTTAAGTAGTTCGAGGTCGTGGTTGACTTTCGCAACACATTCGTGAAGCGAAGGATCACTGTACGTGAAAATGATGTCATCTGCAAAAGCCCTACGCTTATCATAAAAATTTTGATTGAATAGAGAGTTAATATAGATGAGAATACCTAGCACGGAACCTTGTGGGACACCATTTTTGAGCTTCAGTGAAGTGCTATAAAAACCATTGACTAGAACCTTTGTTCTCTTTCCAACAAATATGACTTAAACCACTCATATACCATTCCTCTAAAACCTGCTTTGTATAACTTGGATAGCAATATTTTAAGATCCACCATGTCGAAGGCTTTAGTCATATCGGCAAAAGGAGCCATAGTTGACTTACTTTAGTTAATGCCACAAAACAGATCACAGCAGACTTTCAAAATGGCATCTTCAGTGGATCTGCCTGGTATAAAGCCATACTGGTCGTGTGAAAAAAAGTTATTTTGTTTTAGGAATTGGAGTATCCGTGCTTGCATTAGTTTCTCAAAAAATTTTCAGAACGTAGGGAGTAGAGAAATAGGCCTATGATCACTGATGTTTTTGTGATTTCCTTTCTTAAACAGCGGAATAACTTCTGCCTTTTTTAAGGAATTGGGAAACTTACCACTGTTAACACTAAGATTGAAAACATAACACAGGATATCCACAATTTCCCAGGCAATAGATTTTAGTAGAATGGCAGAAATACCGTCACTGGTGCTTGATTTCTTGTTTTCCAGGTTCATAATTAAATTAAAAACTTCAATCGAAGAAAACTGTAGGAAGCAGAAACTGTTACTCTTTCTTTCTTTCAATTAAATTCGACGAAATATTGCAGTTGCAACTGAAAGGTGGCTCAGAGGGTTTTAAAGTCTCTGAGATATTGACAAAATACTCATTGAATTTATTTGCTAATAAGACTTCTAAATTTTGAATTTTATTCGATTTCTTTTTCCTACCCAGAATACTGTTTACTAATCCCCATTCTTTCTTAGCGACTCCCCTAAATTGGTTTAAGCGGTTCGCATAGTAGTTTTCGCGCACTTGAGAAACCATACTTTTATGCTTTTTACACAATTTAGTGTAATACATTTTTAAATTAGTATTTTGTGGATGTTGTTTTATCTTTTTTGCGAACTCTCTTTTACGTTTAATAAGGTTTACTAGACGTAAAGTCATCCAGGGCTTTGAAAACAAATCTCGCTTCCTTATTTTAAGAACAGATGTTGCATTGTTAACATGTTTAGTTAAAATTGTACTAAATTTATTATAGGCCACTGAAGAATCATTTTCTGAAAAAACGGGTTCCCAGAATTCGTACCTGAGCTCCTCACGTAAAAAAGAATAGTCAACTTGAAATTTTTCCTTATAGCAAATTTCCACAGGAGAGGAATCTGTTAGAATATTGAGGACACACAGGTGATTATCAGTAATTCTAAAATCGTATACTGCACTATAGAAAACAGCATTATTGTTTTTGTTTAAACGTAGAAAAATGTAATCGATGCAGCTATTTGTTGGATCTGTTATGCGAGTAGAAACATTAACTATACTTTTTAAACCAAATTAAGCCATGAGGAGGTTATAATTTTCACAGTCCGAATCCGAATCGTTAAGCAGATCAATACTTATATCACCCAGGACTATTAAATTCTTGGCTTTTATATTATTTAACACTCTTCGATAAAGGAAACTTTTCTAGAACTATGCAAACGATAAATGCAGATTATAGTGTAGTTATTATTTTGAAATGTTAAGTTCACTTTTATTATATCAGCACTAGTTGACTTAACTTTAAGGCACTCATGCACAATACCACTTTTTACGTAAACAGCAATGCCACCGGCAGAATAAGTGTCGTTGCAGTTACCAAAAGGAATGTAGCCATCTATGTTAAAGAAATCAAATTCACTTTGATATACCCAAATCTCACTTAAAACAATTAATAAAGGCAACTTCTCGAGAGACTGTATGTGGACCAAAATATTATCAAAATTTTTACGCAGACTACGAATATTTTGATGAATGCAAAATGATTCTTTAGAAATAGGAACAAACGTATAATTACTACAATTAACTTTGTTTATGTTTTTAGTGGTATAAGGAGTGGGATTGTTTACATTTAAATTAAGTGAGTTCATTGCAAATTCTTCAAATCAGAAGTGCATGTGATCCTAATAGAAGTATCACCCTCTTTCTTTTTCATATAAACGATCCCATTCCTTGTCCACAAAAATTTAAAATTTTTAGATACTTTCACTGCTCTTGCTGCATTGTAGAGTTGACACTTATTTTATGTTAGGCTCTCGTTGATGTACATGTTCTCTGTAGCTACTTGGTTGCTGATAATAGTCGTTTTTAATTTTCCTTTCATCACGTTCATTATCTTCTCTTTCACGTTGAGTGAGACAAGTTTGACGAACAAGACGTTTTTTGCTTTGTTTAACGCTGCCACTACCGCTGATTTAGATGAAAAATCATCAGCTGGAGAAGAGTGAAGTTTGATTTTCTTCAAGTAGCAATAATCAATGTCGCCTTCACTGACAACGACGTTTGGCCCGGTGCGAAAAACTTTGAGAGCGAGTTCGGTGTTTGTTGTTTGTGTTGTGTTGGTGTTTACAATAGCAACATTGAAGATGTCAATTCAGCTCCCAAGTAGTTTTTGTTCCAGGTTTATGACCTTCAGCCCCAATGTGTGAATTTTTTCCTCATACTGTTTGTTTGCTGTTGTAAGCGCATCGATTTGTTTCCTTTGAATAGATTTCAGAGATACTATTTCTTTGTATACCATTTCTAGGGTTATCGGGGGATTTGGTGATTCCTTAAAAGTTAAGACTTCTGCACTGAACTGATTTGGGCGATTTTGTTTATTGGTGCTGGACGATTGTTTTGTGTGCGAGGATTGTTGATTAATTACAGCAGTAGCGTCGCAAAAAGAGTTCCGCCGTTGCTTCGTACGTGTTGTGCAACGCCACGCAGATTTATTCTTTTTCATGAAGTCTATTTCAGTAGCGTTCAACTTAGAGCAGCTTCCATGAAAAAGGTTTTTGCAATCACTGCACTCCACTTTCAAATCAGATCTGTCGATTTTAAGATTAGAGGTATTACACGATATTTTAGTTGAAAACGAAATAGAAAGATTACGATATTTAAGAGAAAACTAGGACTGAATGTTGAGAAAAAGTTCTTGACATGCTTGTGCCCCACGACGTTGCACTAAGAAAGAAGTAATCGCTTTGTTCGGGGCATCGCCGTATCGGTGCTGGAAATCAAACAAAACAACTTAAGAAGTTAACACAATGTATTATAACAAAATTAAATGGGTGGGTTACTCTTAATTTACGAAGAATCTTACTGATTTGATTATTGGAAGAGGAAACAATTCAAATTTGAAAAATTTGACATTGCAATAAGCTAAAATAAGAGAAAAATATCAAAAGCAAAAGTTATAAACTACGTATGACATCCAACTTGAAGCCAGCGTTTTTAAAGGTTTATAATTTTTTTTAAAAAGAATCGTAGTAATAAAGAAGTAAACTGAATGCAAATTTATTGTATTGTGCTATCATTTTTTAGCAACGTTTTTTTCTCCAGCGTAAAGGTGAATCTCTTTCAGTGTTTGTACCCGTTCATTGTACCAATATTCTAAACTAAACAAAGAGAGAAGTGCTCAAATTACTATTACTGAATTTTTGGAAAATAATATGAATGTGCTATCTTTTTGTCGCGGTGTGCATGTTATAATTTTCAAGAACTCTATTTTACAAATTAACGTATCTATTACATAAAGGAATGCCCTTAAAGTTTTGAAGCAATATAGTGGACGGACAGGAAGATCTTTCTTATATTGTAATATATTTTTACAACAATAAAAGCTATTGAGATAGACTCCGCCCCAACAAGAAATAACATATTGAAGTTTGGAGTCTAAGATTCGATAATAAATTATTTTAAGGAGGTTTTTTGAATAAATTATCAAGTGTTGCGCGAAAATATTGGGTATGTGGTTATGGCAACACATTATATACCTATATCAAGTCCAAGGTATTTAAATTCTTTAGCGTGTTCAATTTGGAAACATTTTTCTCTGTAGATAAGATTGCTACCAAATGTTATATTGTAATACCATGGATAGCCAAAAGCTGCCCAACAGCTTAAATTTCTGGCATTCAGGTGCAGGAAAAAAATTCGGTATCATAATAATCTTGCGCTGAAAAACTGGAAAATATTATTTTTGTTTAGAAACTAACTACCAATTTATACGCCGCAGACCACATACAATTAACCAAGTTCAAATCCGAATTCACATCAGGAATTAAATGTAGCGGACCGTAGGTCCGTAGGTTAAGCCTACATCACCTGCAATAGCAGTGAGACGGCCTTTCAAAGGTATCTTAAATATTGAGTCAATATAGATCAGAAGGACAACCGGTCTCAAAATATGATATATTCTAAAGGCATCCTTAGATTTATTAGTTTTATTCCACACCACAGCAGGGTTTCACGATTTTCCATGCCAAATGCGGTTTAATTTTTTGTCATCTAAGCTCTTGAGGATTTGTGAATAGAAATAGTGCATCTGCCAAGCTTTCACCATTTTAAAACCCAAATTGAAATCAGCTTACGAAATATGTTTTATTCAGAAAGCTAATGACCCTATTTTTTATAATTTTTTGCAAACGGAAGAAAGAATCGATTGGCATATAACTTTAAGACTACTTGTGACATCATTTTTAAAAAGTGATATCACATCCGCACATTGGGATACACACAAAATACCCAAGCACAAAATCTCCAAGCATAGATTCCCCATATCTCAAGTACATTGAAGTAATCATATTGTGCGCGCGTCAATCTGAATCCAATTAAATTTTTTTCAGGTTTCAGACTTTGAAAAAACAATTTATCTTGCAGCAAAGTCATATTTCCCCTCTGCCCACTTCCAGGGATATTTGTTTCATTTCGGGCAAATAATCTGGAGGGGGGTACAAAAAGAGAAACTTCAAATTAAATACGGTACTTGCAAGGCATTTAGTTTATCCGTCAAAATGCTTAAAAGCTTGCCGTTTGTCACTCCAGAAGAAGTTCCTGATTACTTTTTGGAGCTAAAGAAAAGTTCTGAAGATCGTGATTTTAGAAGACTGTGTCCTTGGTTCAGAGTAAATTATATTAATACAAAAATAAATTGCGAACCCGAATTTTGATCCACTTTTGACAGTATTAAGACCAATTTCCCCCGAACCCAGAATTCCGCGGAAGCCTGACATCGCCGTCTTAAGAACGTTGTTGCAAGAAAAAACTCCGGATTATATGCCTTAATTCAATATTTGTCCAAGAGATGATTGAAGTAAAAACTACAATAGAACAAATTTGCAGTGGTGAGCAATCTAGTATAAAAAAAAGGAGAGCTAAAAGTTACAAACGAATAAAAAACGTCATTACGAATCGAGCACAATTTAATAAAATAGAGTATTTGCGTTACGTAGCCTACAATATTTCACTATGTTAATGTAAAAACTATCACTATTATTTTTTGAAGTTTCGACAATTACAGTATTTTCGTTTAAGTTTGAAGTTAATTTAAGTTTGAATTACGTATAATTTGTATTTATTTTTCTTGGAATAGTATTAGGTACATTTATTGTGGATAAAACATAAAAAATAAAGCCAAGTTATTTGATCAAATTATTCCCCATATCTCGAATACATTGAAGTAATCATATATGGCGCGCGCCAAATGTACTCGAGATATGGGGATTCTATGCTTGGAGATTTTGTTTTTGGGGATTTTGTGCTTGGAGATTTTATATTTGGAAATTTTGGTTTTGGAGATTTTGATTTGAGAATTTTGATTTGGAGATTTTGATTTTGGACCACATGTACCTGACTCCCGCGCATTTAAAGGCGTTGGGGAACATTCCAGATAAGATACTTTTACTAAGGACATCAACAACAAGAAAACATGAAACATCTTTCAGCATACAGTTAGAAATGAAATCAAAAGCACAGGAACTTGAATTTTTTTAGAGTGACCATATTTTTTAACAACACCAAGCCTGTAATGGGATCCAAAAAAAAGATACAGTTTTGCACAGTTTGGTACAGAGTACTCGTATTTAGGGATTAACTTATTTAATACTATTTAGAATGAAATTGTTGGTTCTATTTTGCATTGAATACGTCACGTGAATAACTTCATGTTGCAAAAACAGATATTTTCCAGATTAACGTGAAATGTTGAATAAATGACTGCAAGAGGATCAGATCTCAAACTTGGAAAGTGGCCAACACTTTCTGACGAAATTATGACAATGCCAAAGAAAGCTGGAAAAAGTCCTGATCTATTAAATGTGAACAATGACTCTATTAATTACATACTAGGGACACAAAACGTACACATTAATAAATTTGAAAAGGTTTCTCATAATTTCACCTGTAGTGACTAGCAATGACACGAAAACCATTTATTGTTATGGTTTAATTGTACAAGAATTGAATATCTACACTACTGATTTAATGACTCCACTAACTGAATTCTAGACATTTATCTCGTAATGTGAAATACCATAAATACCGCCATAAAACTCTAATTAGAATTTACCTTTTACAAATTGAAATCAAAATTTATTGTTAAAAGATTGATTGTGTGTTCGTCCAGGTAGTTCAACAGAAAACGCTATAAATATAAATAAGTGTGATTGGTTTCAGCATTTATTTGGCTCCCCAAGTGGCGCCCAACTTTTAATAGTCAAACTAAATTATATTATTGTCATTAGACTTGTTTTGGTATGAATTCTAATCACCTATCATATGAGTGGCTCAGAAATAAAGTGAACCGAGTCCAGTTGAATTTTTTGAGAAAATATGCCTCTGAAGTTTCGTTTTTGCAGAACATGCGATTCAAAATCTGTTTTTTCAATTTGTTTAACCAACAGCTTGGTTTAAGTACGACAGCAGTCAATTTCATTATCGGGTTTGTTAAAGAACAAAAAATGAACTTGGTCACTTTATTTCTGAACCACTCATATCACACTTCTAAAAGGGCACTGTTATTTACCACGCATTACGCGAAACAATAGAATTAATGCACTAGACATTTCATGGCCTAGTAATTTTCCATATAGGTGATCAGAATTTACGGCCTAGAGGGTGCGATTAAACGTCTTTGGACTTTTTTCTCCGCAGGTTTTTAAAGTCCAAAGTTAATGTTAACTAGCCCTAGAAGTCTAGAAGGAGGATATAATATCAAAAATTTAACAGGTCCATGTTAAACCCGGACGACTGTATTAAGTATAATATTAACTAATCTTAAACTAAAACTAAAACTAAGAACTTAATGAGGAGGAAGATAAAGGTCAGCAGACGTGATTTTTAAGGAAGTTTCTGAGGGCACAAACATGTGCTGTTCATTGGTTCGAAGAAGAGAGGCAGACATTTTGTTAATATTCAACAAAAGGCACAGCGTGGGACAGTTGATGTTTTCCGTTAAGAGTTGTTGGATAAAGAGATAAAGTAGGCCAGGTAGTTTAAGTCCATCAGAAAAAGATGTAGTACTCAGCCCTCGAGAGTCCTCAAAGGCGGATCGTAGGAATCAACGTTGCACACCTTCGACAGTAGAATACGGTTTTTATATCAAGCAAGCAGGTAACTTCAGCATTCCGAGTTCATCGAACTTCCGGCTTTTATTAGCACAAAACTGAACCAATTGCCATTTGAGATCTGTTAAGATCTTTATAATATTACATGGGTAATAATAAAATAGTACCATCACATTGGCATTTATGACTCCAATGTTCCCATTATTGTAAACCAATCATTAGATTTAAGTCATATTAATGAAGCAGTTTGAATTACACCATTGACCAGGCAAAAGTTTTCTCTCTAAGTTTTAACAAGTTTTACCATTCAAAGTTTGAAAGCATATTCCAATGACGATCTGATTCAGTTATGCCCTCATAAACTTCAGTTGTCATTCCAGAACATTGGTCCACTTCAGTGAAAAATCCACAAAAGTTAATTTCTCAATGCAATTCTGACACGTGCTGCTAAACAGGACAAATACCCTAACTCCCAGAGATCAGACCGAGTTGAAAACCAAGGGCATTGAATTTGACCTCGCTGGCAATAACATCTGCTTTTTTCCTTTGCTCTAGGACACGCTGTGTACTGGAAACAAATTCAATAAGGTAGCCAGTTGTTGATCAGCCGTTAAGAAATCCATATCCACTTTATATCATAAATGTCGCTTTCAAAGGTCGTGGGGATGCAGGGAAGCTTAGAGATGGATAGCTGTTTTGTCCCTTTTTATGAACTGGGATTATGTAAGTGCTTTTCCAGAGGCGAGCAAAAAGCTCCTGTGATATAATGAGTTTGTAGAACCGGATTTAATGTATTCGTGCCATAGTTTATCCCTTGTTGCGAAGTGCACTTAGTTCTTTGTCATACTTAGGAGGAGAATACGAAGGGTTTCTGTGTCGTAGATAATGTACGGCTTGCGTAATATATCGGAACATCTTTCCACAGAAGATTTCCACAGTGTATTCAACAGCGATATTTTTATCGAAAATAAAATTAAAGTTAACACTATTGAGAAGATTTTTGGGTTAAACATAACTTGAAGTGGAAGGAAGTTTCTGAGAGGATAGAAAAAAAATATCAAAGAAGTTAAGATAGAGATAATTTAGTTTAGAGACGTTATAAAATGATCTGGAATCTGGCCATACTTATGCCAAGAAGCAGAAGTAGACATTTATGAGATATGTTGTTCCATAAGTTATAGGCCAATATCTACTTTATGAATAAATCAAAATGTGCCTATCTATTTGGTCTAAAAATCATTTGTTCCGCTCTTTTCTTGTGATCCTAAAATTTGTATTAAAAATACTAGAAATGCCAGCTTCTGTAAAAGTATTCAGTTGAGCATATGAAATAGATGGCTTTTAAGAGTAAGCATAATTTTTATATAATCATTTTTAGAACCCAATATGATAGAATAATCAGCCTTTCTGACATTACCATCCTTTATGAGCTATCAAAGCACACTTCTCCTTGCTTATGTAAAGCACGACTCCTCCACAATAAATGTACCAATTTCTGCGTACCCACTGAAAACTTTCGCTACTATTCGTATATTTTAAGCATAGAAGCCACAGAGACCACTGTATCAAAAGGCGGTAACTGTGTTATGAATCCACGCTCGTTATTTGTACATTACAGGAACTAAGATAAAGTGCATCCACGTCCGATACTCTAGAAATTTAAATTATATATAAATACATTTGCGAATGTGCCCGATACTTTATCTGCACGGAATGGATTTTAAATGACTAGAATCTTTGCATTGTTAAAACGAATAAATGATATCGCATACATGCTTGTACATTTGTATCTATAATATTGTCCGTTTCAATTGTGTATTCGTATTCTAAACTTTTTAATGTCAGGAATGGAATTTTTGGTGCTGACCCACTAAATGATGGTTAAAGAAAGTTTTCTAGTTAAGTGATAAGCGATGAGCGTAAAAGTTTATTTCCAGCATTTGCTAAATGTTATCGTACGTAATTAGTATACTCGTACATGTAAATACAAATACATGTAATTGCGTTGAAATTTCGGTAAAATGTTTTGCATTTGAGGAGTAAAATTAATATACCGCCTAGATAATTTACGACGTTATGTTTCAATACTTTTATTAAAACACAAAAATGTCTTCAGAAATCCAGAACAGATCTATAGAATGAAGTAAATACCGTTTTTTTCGCATCCGACGGCTCGCATATTTCTATCAACTTGACTTGCAAAATAAACAACGACTTCTGGAGCAAATGTCCATATGCTAAGTTTTTTGTTTACAAATTGTTTTTTCTTAGCCTTAAGTATAGAAAATAAGTATTCCTAAATAAAATGTAAATAAAGTCGAAAGACATATACATAAGAATTTAGAGTAGCTTAGAGTGCTTGTGTGCGGCCAGTAAGTTAGTATAAGATTATTAAGTAATTGTAAGCTAGCATTTAAGCATTTTTTGTTAGTATGTAAGAGTTAGTGATTAAGACAATAAAATGCTTTTAAAACTAAAACTAACGACTTCTGGAGCAATTGGTTAAAAAGAAAGCCATTCACATCAGACACAAAATCAAAAGATTTTGGGGTGGCCGTGGTGTAGTGGTACTAGCAGTCGCTTCTCACTCGGAGGGTCCAGGTTTGAAGAAGCCTACCCATTGACAAGTTTTTCAAGTTTCTCATTTGTGTAATTGGAACTCAGACAGAAAAATTCTACGTGTGAAGATTTGGCTATTGTAGAGTTTCAAGCACAAAACATAGTGTGAATTATAACCCTCGAAGCACTGAGTGAAGAAAAAACTCTCCCCCCTATTCGGACACCCACCCCTTGAGGGCGAATGTCGAAACAAAACATACCTGAGTTTCAAACCATTACAAAAAACCAATTTTCCTTTCTCCTCCTTCTACCTTTCCGCCCGCGCCTTGGCACCATCCGTCTAAGGTTTGAAAGCCGAAAACTATGACTTACCGTTTTGCATATATTTAATTAATCTCCCCCGTTAAACTTGACTTCCAAAGCAATAGAAAAAACTGCCGCTATCAAACACACGGCCTTCAAAACTATGGAATCTTCAGTGGTTGAAATGCAGTGAATGATATGAAGCATGGAGAGAACGTAGATTGATCTGTGCATCCCAGCTAGAGAAAGTTCCTAGGCAACCGATATAAATTATTGTTTAAAGTCTGGCGATAGCAGCACAGATATATTTGCTTAAGAGTTTACTCCACCTTACCACTGCCGTATGGAATAGAGTCAGTTTTTTTATAATCGTGTAGATCCAAAAAACTTTCCTCCATGGTTTACTTTACTTTTAAATTCATTTTTATTATTTCTTTCTATATGTCAACTTACCTTCTAAACAGAAATGCTTAAATCTAATTTAACAGCAACAGTTTTTGAATTTAGCTTACTGGCTCTTACCGAGCACTCTAAACATAACGATATTACTACAACTAGTGTCTTTCGACCTTAAATCTATCCTAGGACTTAGCTTATATAACCAACATATTTACATATATGATTCTCTAAGAAAATTAATATCAAAAAAACTTAGATGTTTTATCTCCTTTTTTTAGTTTTATTTAAAATTAAGCTACCTATCTACTTAACCTACCTATGCTACTTAATTTAACTTAACTTTTTTTAATTATAACACCGCGGTGGCGGTGGTATAATACCGGAATACCATCCCTACTTTGCACTAACCCTTTAGCGTCAATATGGAGAAATGCTTCAGGAGGGATAAAGCCTGATTGAAGTGTACTCTCGTGGTACATTATATTGGGGTAATATGCCCCGAAGATGAGGCTATTATCGCTCGTCATTGCTCTTGCGACGTGCCTTCGAATCACCTTAATTAGAAAATTGTCAATCCTATTTAGTCCAGCTCCCTTGTAAAGGACTTTGTTGGGATAATATTTTATGTACTCTGACTCAGGTGTTCTGTACAATCGAAGACAGGTTCTAAGACACTGTCTCTCAAACACACGAATCATTTCCATATAAGACGGCGCTACGTTAAACCACACCGGACAACCATAAGCGATGATTGGTCTGATTAGGCCCACGTAGCATATGACTTTCACTCTGGAATCAAGTTGACTGCTTTGAAACAATTTTCTTGTCAGAGCTAAAGCCTTCTTGGCCCCAGCCAGACAAGCATCTATATGTTTGTCAAAATATAAATACTTATCAAGTCAGATACCAAGATATCTAACTCCGCTTCTCACCGCTAGTGGCAGTCCATGCTGTCCAATGATGGCCAAATTTCGCCAGTTATTTCTGGTATCCCAAGAGGCTCTTCTCAATGGAGTTCTAAATAAGATTGTTTCTGACTTTTGGAAATTATTTTTCAATTTCCAATCATCGCAATACTACTTAATATGATCGAAGTCACGTTGCAAAAGGGTGTTAAAGACTTCGATTTTTGGTCCTGATATGTACGACACTAAATCATCTGCATACGCTATAGCGTGATTGAGAGTACCTATTAGATCACTCGTGTAAATATTGAATAGAATCGGAGAAATAACCGACCCCTGCTGTAAGCCATTTTTAATGTTAAAATCTTTACTCGAAATTACGTTGCCACATTTGACAACGAACTTCTTTCCCATAAGCATATCCTAAATCATATATAACAAATGTTTCTGCATGCCCATTCTGGTCAGCTTGTAGAAACGCCATTCTAACCATACGGTGTCAAAGGCCTTCTCCAAGACAAGCACCAGTACATTGGTTCTTTCCTCTGTTCCATTGTATATCGGAGATCAGTTTTGACGCCGCATGAATTGTGTCGTGCCTCGCCCTAAAACCAAACTGATTGTCCGGGATTATATTGTTATCCCCCACCCATTTCAACAGCGGTCTGCTGACTATCTTTTGAAATACTTTGCCAATGTTCGGATGTAGACTAATTGACCGAAGATTAACAGGGTTGGTCCTAATTTTATACCTCTTTGGGATAGGGTGTACCACTGCTATTTTCCAATGCGCTGGTTAATATGCATTATTCAGCGCATTGTTAAATAGCGTAGTGAAAATTTCCACTGCTTCCAGGGGTAGATGTCTCAATATGACGTTTGGGATACCGTCCACTCCCGCCGACTTTTTGTACTTCAGTGACTCAAAGATGCACAGGAGCTCATCTTTTCGCACGAACAAGTGACTCGCAGCTTGTCCATTGGCAACGATGGCGTTTGCTGCGTTTTCTTCGTTAAACAGGATAAAACCGTTGTTTTCAGATCGCCAATTCTGGATTTCGTTGCGCAGATAAAAGTGATTTGCGTAAGCCCTGTTCTCGATATCGTGGTTACGGTGAACTGGATTGTTCACAGTATGCACGGTTTCGAAATAAGCGCCTAGCCTTTTTCCTGTGGGTTTTCGACCACAAAGATACCGTCTCCTGAGTCGACACTTTCCGGACTTATACCGGCGGTCAGTAATAGCTGTCTGTTTTCTGTAGTGTGATTCGAACACATTGGATGTCACTGTAATCTTTCAGCCTGAACAATTTATTTATCTGCGGAAATATATTCGGGCTACTGGATTTTATAGCCCGGATTTTATTGCCCCTATACAGACTTATGCATTTACTGAAATTTTCTTTTATTAATTGTTCCAGCTTTTTTATCACTGACTTTAGTGTTCTTATTTCAATATTGTTCCTGTTAGTAAACCGTCTGTATAGCTGTTTTAGCCTCAAGAGCAATCTACTTTTGTGTACGTATAGTGCGTCGATTGTGGGAGTTCGGTACTTATTAGTATGATTGTCTTCGGAGTGTTGTATCCGAGGAATATTTTGGTCCATAGTTTGCTTAATTACAATTTCCATTTCTGTTAAATGTCGGTCAATCTCTTCGTTTGTCAGATTTCTGTTATTCGGAGGATCGACCTCGCTCGAACGCAAGTTACGCTTCAGAGTTTTGCCGAAGCGTGACCGTCGTACTCTACGATATTCGTATGAGAACACATGATCATATTACTCCAGCAGTGTTTGCTCGTTTTGGATCCGTACTGTAGTGGCGTGTCCGTAGTGGTCGCTGTCGTACTCAAACGCTCGCAAACAGTTCCTAATGGGTCGTTCTATGTTCGTCAGTTCAATCCTATTGTCTATTAATGTCAAGTCCAAAAAAGAACCGGCAGATGGTAAAGTGGGGGTATCCGCCGCGTACAACTCGAGTTTGTACTCAATCCTATGTAACCACCACCAGTTAAATAACTGGTTGCCCCTGGTATTTAGTGTATTATTTCCCCATGCCACATGTGTAGCGTTAAGATCTCCGGCCAAAAAGCAAAAATTTTCTTCCGATTGTAGCCGCAGAGAACGAAAAAGTTTTTCGAGCTCTGTTACAAATTGAGTGGGAAGAAGTGCGTAAAGCGACACCACATACAACCTTCTTTCACTACCAAGACGAATGCATACGATGCACCCTTTCAACACCTGGAACCCATGCACGACCCTGCTATATATGATTTTATGGCGCAAGCCTTTACGCAAAAGTACACCAATCCCACCCTCTCTTGTGGAGTTAGGCCGATCTCTTCTATAAATACTTTAACCACTGTAGCCAATTTTGTGCTTCTGGTTAAGCTTCGTTTCCCTTACCAAAATAACATCTGGGCACTTGTTTACCAACAAGTTAGATTGATCAATCTCTCGATTCTGATTAGTGAGTTAAAATTCGCTGCAAGGGTGTTCAGATTTATCTCATTCAGCGTATCAGACATTATATCGGTGCGCCAGTCTTATCAAACTGTGTGGAATAGATAATTTCTATTCGAGCTGCTTGTTCATTGAGTTGTTTCTGGAAGTGATCGAACTTTCCATGCCGTGACAGAAGGATCGCTTTCAAATCCAAATCCGTCTTCAGTGCCTTTTCGGCAACTTTCGACGTGTTTTTTTAATGTCATTGTGGCACCATTCAATCCAGCTGCAATTTGGGCAAAGGACACATTGGGCGCTACAAAATTAGCCAACGTGCGACTCTTTAGACGTTTTCCTTCTTCTATTAATTGTTTTCTATCCTAAACTTTCTTTTTCAGCTCCTGGAACCTAGGACAACCTCTATAATTGGCGGTATGTCCCGAGTTCCTGTAGAGTACACAGAAGAGTTAGCTCCTATCCTCAACCTTATCATTAGCTAGTGGACACTATCCATTTTTGTGGTTCTTATCGCACTTCATGCCGGCATTGAAAAACTTAGCAACTCTTATGTCATACGAGTATGTACGAGAACATATATTAAAAGACGATTTATTTCGTGTTTAATGCAGTAAACAATTAGAAACATTTTTCCTTTGGATTTTGTAATACAATGGAGAGGCTTTGAAAATCGATTATTTTCACCGATGCAACTAACTGATGGCTATTATATTATATTAATAATCGTTGTAAGGTATAAAAACTAGAAAAATAAAAACAAAAAATGAAGAAATTCGCAAAATAATATAAAGCAATTAGAAGAAAAAGATTTTAAATAATACTCTGTGACTATTTAACATTTTTCTACTGAACAAGCCTTTATTATTGCTATGTAATTTTAAATATTTTTTCTAATCCAGAAATTTATAATTGTAATTATCTTTATTAGAAAAATTAATTTCAGCTGTTCATTGTGGAAATAATTTTTAGTTGGAGCATTTGACTGGAACAGACAAAAGCTGAACCTAACTATTTGTATTAGAATGGCAAATGAAATAAAGGGTGTCCGATTCAGACTGTCTATTTTGAATTTTGAAAAAAAAAAAAACGCAGTGTTTATATGAAAAGTTCTGATGATTTTATTTTAGTAAAGAGTGTAGACATGGAGGTTATATATGTAACATAATACACGATATTTCGTAACATATGACTGAATTTTCGAGGATGTGATGTGATGATTGCAGAACTTCAGGGATCTGAATTAAACGTCTTGAACGGCATGACGCGCATTATTTTTTTTTTGTTTTCTTTTCCGGTCCTAACCAAAAATAACCTCCCTCACAGGGTTTTAATGCATTTATTGCTAGCAGACAAAGCTTTTCGTTTTTGCAATAATGCTATTTCCTGATTGGTATTGGAACTGAGATTTGGTCTTACAGATTAGCACTTTCACACAAACGACGCCGCCATGGCGGCTAGAGGTCTTGCACCACGATTATACCTTTAGCTTGATATTTAGTATAAATGAGTTTTTGGTTTTATTTTTTGTTTGCATAGGTTCACTTGCTTGATTTGAATTTTTATTTTTACCTGCTTTCCAACTTCTCTACGTCTTTTTTTCACAAAATCTTCTTCAGACGCAGTGTTTTCACGTCTGAATTTTTGTCCTTTTTCTTCTTTTCAATTTTGACTATTTTCTTGGTACTTTTAGATTCCATTGAACCAACTCCAGAACCGACTACTATTCTTCACACCGTCTTCGCTTAATGCCTCGTACCACGTTGCAATAATTTCGTTTTATTCCTCTGGTGAATTTCGTATTACAGGTGTTCCACCTTGAGAGCTTTGCAGACATGTGATAAATGTTTGTGCTTCTTTTATTTTGGGAACAGTTTAAAAATCGTAGGCATGAACCAATGAGCTAAGGGTTTTGGCAAGAAACTTTTTCTGGAAAGGGATATTATAGATGTATTTAAAACGAGATAAGGGTTGTGGCAGATGCCAATATTCATTCGTAATTCAAGATCATTATAATATGGTTTTTTTTCTTCACAAAGTTATTATTGTAAAATTGACCACTAATTAAAAAAAATACATACATACATGTATCCGTATTTACGTGGACATACATGGATACTAGGCGGTCGTTTCCCACAAGTTGACAGATGTCTTCAGCATGTCAGGTGTTTCAGGTAAGATGTTATTGTCCAATGGATAGGTATGCTGCCATTAGGCAGTATTGCGCAGATAACACCGCTAATTATTACGTAAACTTCAAAACAAACTTTGAGCATACAGTATTGGGAATTATGGAGTCACTTTTGAGCACTATATTTTAGGGATTACTTCGCGCAAGAAAAGTACTGTGAACGTACGTATGGCTATGTGTCGAATAGTTTTTTTTTTTGCCACATTCTACAATAATGCGCTTTCATATTTCGCTTGCCTCTGTATCATTTTCCAGTTCTTTTCTTGTGAAGTTTTCCTTTATGCTCATCGCTACGACTCTCCAATTTTAAGAAACAAAAGATCAAGTAGGATATTAGGACATGTGCTTTTAAAGGCATATTAAATACAAAATGCTTTATAATCAAGACCTCCTCGAATAAGTTTTTTGTAGTTTACTGATCTATGATTTCCCTAGAAATGTAAGGTAATATCTTTAAAAGATTTACATGTGGATTGTTCAGGACAGTTTAGTTTCACATTAAATATTTCGTCTCTCATTAAATGCCTTATTTGAAGAGGTACAAATATGTATGTCCTCTTCGATCTCTGCGTCACAAATTTTCTAAACTTTCTCTTTTCAGTATGGTATACAAATCCAAGACCGTCCCGAATCACTGCCCTTACAAAAACTGTCTAGTCCAAGTTTGATGTATGTCAGCGGTAAGAATACAGCCTTAGGTTTAAATAATGGAGATTTTTCTGCCCTGAAGCAAGTAATACTTTTCCCTGTCTTGTATCTCATTCACAAATAAAACAGCGGTATTTTTTATACCTAAATTATTACTCTAAGGAAAAAGCAATGCCGTTTGAATCTCCACAAATTTTCAAAATATATTCATCATATTCAATCTTTTTCAAAATATGTCTCATGTTTTCTTAAGACTTTTTCATGTTGTCAGCATGTGTCATTGGTATAAAGGAAACTTGTCTACGTCATACTAAGATGCAGCCTGCAAATTAACTTTTAAAGAGTCAACAAATAAATGCCAGTATTCCGAATTGTATTAAAGACCCAATGTTCATTACGTCATTAGTGTCATTATCTCCAGTGGGAAAAAACTTTTTAGCTGTTCCTCACGATGCCGAAAGCAACAAATTTGAGCTGTTCCTCACGGTGCCGAAAGCAACAATTTTTTGGTTTTGATTGCATCAAATTCCAGCCCTACAAACTCAACATCCTTGTGTTAATTGATGATAAAGTTATTTGAAAACCGGGATCAACTAAAATATTGTGTACTAACTACGTCAGAGCTCTGCGGTGGTTATGGTTCAGGAAGTTCTTCATTATGAGTAACCGATTTTACAGCAGAAGGTAGATCCGGATACGTAAATTTGTTTCATAATTTCGGAAAGCACTCATCGTGAATTTTTCGCCCGCCCAGAAAGAAATCCTAAACATGTTATAGAATAGGTCGGAGTAACCCATACCTTGGCCTGTTGTCCCATATTGTAGCTGAGATAACTATTTATTATATCAATTTTCCACTAACGGTGTGAAATGTCTTCGTTTGCTTTTAAAAGTTAATTCCTCACGAATGTTATTGTACAAAACCTATCAGGGTCATTTTTATACTTTCTAGAAATAATCTGGTTTCACTTAATCGTGATTATAACAGATTACAACTTATTCACAGGTTACACACTCATAATAATATAATGATGCAACTAGTTACATATTTGTACTATTTTTTAGCAGTTCATTAATAGTATTCGAGAAATTCTGATGGATTTTCTTAATTACATTCCTAATTATATGGCTTTATTTTTGGTAATATGTACTAGCTCATATGATATTTGATATTTCTGGGTTAGTAATTTCGAACAACATTTCGTTGTGTAATTTTCACACAAAAACCAACACCCGAACGAATCAAAATAAATACGATTTCAATTTGAGGGTAGCATATACAAGCAGATGAAAAGATTAGCAAACAGTTTTGATGATTTTTGAATGATTTTTAAATAATTACACATATTCATAACCCTGCAATTCGAATTCAATTAACAACATATCGTCAGTAAGCAACATAACTATTTTGACGGTATCGCCTTTTATTCCAGTATAGTGTTAGAAGGTTTTTACAAACAGGAGGTATTGCGCAGCCAATTAAAATATCCTATGGATATTCTTTTCATTATTGTATGCAGATGTGTGGTGTCAAATCATTGACAGAAAACTTTATTATCTCCTCTATTCAGAAATAATAAGATATCTATTTTGTAAGCATAATCGTTTTTGCTATTAATTTCTAAAATCAGAGGGTTCTATCCATATATACCAGTATCATTTAGCTATTCACAAATTTCAGTTTGCAGATATAAATAAAATCTAATATTGCCACTTTTCCTTTTCTATTATAAGAGTTAGCATCTTCACATGTATAAGAAAGAAGTTAGCAGTACTCATATCCGAACGAATATTTATGCAATCATGTTTTGTAATAAATCGAGCGTCAACGATTTTTGTGGATTTTACGAAGTCATTGAATCGAAATGATTTTATATGCGTCAAGGAAATAATGTGCTACATCAAGTGAGAAATTGTATTTTTTTTAGAAAAAAAAAATATTACGAGTAAAAGTTACCATACTTGTAACGCAAAGAAGCGATTGGTGAAATTGAATAATGAAATTTGAAATAAATATAACATCTGAATCTGAATTAAGATTCTGAACATCTATGAAAAATTAGTTCTTGTAATAAAATATGGATTAAACATGGTGTGTTTTATATTTTAGGTCGATTTTGTTTGGCAGCCATCTTTTTATAGTTGTTATTTGTAAGTTAATATATGACAGTCGTAGTGAGTTATAAATAATAATTTATCGTGCTTTATGTAACGTCTCAGCAAAGTGATTAAGTTATTTACACATTTCATCTAAATATTTATTCAGTTGTTGGCGTCAATCAAGTGACAGGCAAGACAACCATTCAGTGTGTAAACTGCCACGACTCTCACAATGTGTGTAAGCAAAATAATTGTTTTTGAAAATAAAGTATAAAAGATAATGCACAACAACTGCAACTAAAACTTACTAAGAGAAAATAATAAGGAATCTCAAGTTATAAAAATGAGATTATAATAAATCTGAAGTATTATGTATACTTTCCATTATGGACCTAACTTATTATAGCACAAATTTGTGTACACTTTTTAAAACATTTGCGCAATTTACAGCGATATGGTATAGGTTACAATACCTTAATACTGAAAAATTCTTAACATTATTACAACATATCACAAAAGCTACAGACAAAACTTTCGTAATAAATTCTTTTAAATACGTCACACAAGTTTAATTTACTAATGATATCTAATCTAGTGATATTATACGAGTATTCGCTTTCGCTCGATATACAACTCCCAGTCCGGCTAGAAAAATATTCATATTTTCCAATCGACAAAAATCGTGTATGAATATTATTTGCTGGGAACAAAGCATGGATGTTAACTTTGGAGTGAAATAAGCACTAATCAGCAACATCTTTCTCTTTCTTTCTATTATATTTTCTATAAAACTAAACATGTTCTCAGCCAATTTGAGAGTATTCATACCCTCTTGAATGTGAAGTTATTTAAAAATTATAATAATAGCAATATTCAAGAAAAATGTAATCAAAATTTAACCTGTTTCTAATTTTATTGCGTATTCATGTATTGTATATTATAAGTGGTTTGTTTCGTCATGCAAACACCACAAATATATTAGTGATTAATTTTCAAAACAAAGTATTAGAAATTGATAATAGTATAATATATTAATAAAAATGAGTTAAAATTGTTTCTTGCGACTCGGGTTCAAGGTAAAACTAGCCGAAATGAACTTGTAGTATTCTCCAATGGTTTTTGATATTTCATGTCCAATTTGAAACTTATAACCCTTAAAACTTTGACTGTTCGAATGTGAGACTCCCTGAATTAACGAAATCGTAGTTAGTACTGCATTGACGGTTCTAAAATTGTTGTTATTATTTGAAAAATTCAGAAAATTCTGGCCCGATTTTTTTCAAGTTTTCGGTAAATAATTTGATTTTGATTAATAGATTTTGTATTGCAAGAATTTCCTCTGACGAGTTATCGTCAAAAAATTGTACACATAAATACAGACATTTTCTAATAAACCATCTACAAACATTATAAGGCATCTTAAATTTTTAATTTTCAAGTTGAATGCAGGATTTTCCCTATTAGCAAGTTAATAATAATGCAGAACTGTAAAAGGGATGTAATAGTACAATAATAAAGTTCTCAAATCATGTTGACTCGAAAACTGGGTATCACCTGTTAAACGCTAAATATCTGATGTGGTATGGGAATTGACCCAAAAATGTAGTCTGGTGTTAGAGCCGGGATATTCGACTCAAACACTGGTGATTTTTCAACTTCCGTTCCGAAACTTACCAGCTGAGATGTCTGTCACAGGATATAATGAGTCTGTTTTGCGGGTGAGAAAACCATGGAACACATACTATATAGTCATATATAGGATCTCTATCTTGGAGTCATATATCGCTCAAGAGTATTATGACCCTGAGGACATTGTCAAAGCTCTAATTTGTGTCCTCCACGAATTCAAATGGGAATTCTTTCCCATTGTACTCAATCACAGTTATATAAAAACATCTCCTAGTTTTGAAAACATGTACGAGTATACTCATATATGTGGTTAGTAGTTTATTTATATAGGTGCACTAGGGTTACGGTTTTTTATTTAACTCCTATATCTTCTATAGTGAGTAATTCGGGGATATGGTGCAATTAGTTTGCCAACTTGTACGTGAATAATGTATATATATTATGTAGGTAGCCGTGGCTCAAGTGGTAGTATATTGGCTTCCAATATTAGACGGTTCGGGGTTCAATACCAGCCCTGACCAAATCACTTTTCTTCAGGCAACTAAAATCTTGTGAGATGAATGGTTGCTAAAATACAACATCAAGTCAATCTACTTTAATAATTTAGTCTCCCCATTAAATCTTAGATGCCACCAATAGAGCGAAGTAACCCCACTGAGCCCAAACAGCTTTCTTTCTCTTTTTGTCCCATTTTCCGAAAAACTTAACACAAGATTTGTCATCATAAGTGTAGTGTTACCCACTTGAGTGTTAAGTTCTTTAAAAAAACAAAAAAAAATAGGAAATCCGTGTTGAAACTCTGCCCACGCTGCCTCAGCATTGCCAATACGAAATCCATGTACAAAATGGATGTCTGCACATTCTTCACTTGAATACTCTACCATTTAAAAAATGCTTATAACACTTTAACTTCAATGTATTCTATTGAAATTCAATGACCATGCTTAAGTCAATTTGAAAGGAGAAAAAAAACAAAAACCTTGAAAAAGAAGTTAACTACCTTATCACGCTCACTTCATGAAAATAACTTAGCTTTCAACACAGACTTCAATATCTCAGTTCTTACAACTCCAGCGTTTTTCGCAGTAGTGCTATTGTCATATAGGTGCCGAATTTGACATAACCCAAATTTCGAGAAATATTGGCTTATCCCCTTTTTCCAGCGAAGAAGCGATGTGTATTAACCACTAATCAATTATCTATCAAACGATAGAAACCAGCTTGGTTGCTCTATTCTTAAAAGTCTAGAAGTTATAACTAAATAATTGTTGGTACGTACTTCTCTTAAATAACTTTTTCAAAACCTTGTAACTCAGTGGGTGTTGAAGATAGACCCATACCTCCCGCACGATTTTGTCATAGCATGAATCAGAGTCAAAAATATCTGTATCCCAAACCGGACCCTGTATATCTCTGAAATCTAGTTACGCATGGCCGGAAGGGCCATCACCCGGAAGACAGCTTTAAAAAAATTCATTTTATTAATTATTATTATAGTATAATGTAACACAATATAATATCAGAGTTATAAAATATTAATCAGTTTTCTATTCTAATTTGTTTTCTACACTACAGTGCAATTCTTATAAAATGAAATAGTTTATGCCAATTCCCTCCATTCAGAATTACAATGATTCTCGCTTGATAATAGTTCTGCCGCCAAATTTGTCTTCATATTCTGCATAAACTACCTACCTTTATAAATCAGCCCTGTGTGTGTGGCACATAGTTCAAAGGCAGTACTTCACCTCTTCCTTAGAATATAATCGCTATTATTTCTACACTTCAGCTATCATGGAAATAATTACTTTGTTTAACTGAATATTTCTCTGTGTGTGTTCCTTGATTTTTCGATATATTCTTTTATATGAAGCTTTGCAAGCAAGCAGCATTAGATTAAATTTATGGTAGTTGCTTTATATATGTATAACAGTTGAATGTAATAAATTGTTAACTAAAAATTAGAAATAAAATTCAATTAGAAGTTAAAGGAACTAGTTGAACGACCAGTTTTTTATAAATTAGGTAACTAGAAAAGCAATGTAGTGTAATACGCGCTTCTGGAATTCCATAATTTACCGAGTGATTACCTTGCTTTCTCTTCGCGCTAGGGAGAATCAACAATTACTGTTTTTAATCCAAAGCTTAATTTCATTTTGTTTAATTTTAAGAAAGTAGGCGTATTACGCATTTAAAACAATTAATTTATTTTATTTATTTTGCATAAAAATGTAATACAATTTACTGTATCATGGATAGCTATTTGTCAGCGTTTTTACCTTCTTAGATCATCACATATCGAATATTAGCATATATTACCAAATTTGTTGTACCAATTGAAGGGGGGCCCCCGCCCAATTATCAAGGCTTCGTCCTTTAATGACGTTGTCTAATAATGAAAGGGGGCAGAGCAAAGTACTGGTCTTATCGTAAGCATCTTCAGATGACGCTACCGAAGGTTGCTGATAGTCCCTACCAGGACTTAAATCACGGTACCATGGGAGCCAGGAGCCCCGGATCTCGGTCCGGGCCCTGACTTGTTAGAGGTAGGCCCCCTTGTGGGAGCGTCATGGTGGCTGTGGTTTAAACCAAAAATCGCGGGAAGGGTGTTCCTCTGGTTGACCCAATGTAGAGTTGCAATAAATACTGGGTGCTGCGACCCTACCAGGACTTAAATCACGGTACCATGGGAGTCAGGAGCTCAGATATTGGATATCTGAACACTCAAACAAGATATCAACTTTGTTACAAAAGCTTGTATTTCTATCAACTTTGTTACAAAATCTAGTATTTCCTCTGAAAACAAAGTCTTTTACGAGTGTAGGGAACAAGTATAGCTTCACTGGGGTTGTTGAGAGACTTTTCCACCACACCAATCATTTGCTATCTTTGGAGCAGTCTGCATCTTATAGCAAATCATTTTTAGGGTGTTTACCCTTCACTATCACAACTAAGTCGTCGCCATATACTATTGTTTGATAGCCCAAATTAGTAAGTTTTACTAGTGGATCATCAATGACCAGTGACTACAAGACGGTGACATCTCGTTGGAGACAGCCTTTGTCGGCTGATACAGAGATTTTTGTCTCACCGGAAGAAGTGGAGATTTTCCGGTTTACGAAAGTGCTGGGAAGATTCCGTATGATCGATATGCCTTATATGGTTTAAATGAGTTGTGGCCCATTTAACTTTGTCCTATGATGAACATATTTCCAGATAGGCTGTAAATTCTAATATTGTAGAATAATCTTGTTGCTCAGAATTGACATATTGTGTGTTGTCTAAGGGAGTCGATTTGACTAGTGAATCTGCTTTGACAGCTAGATTTTATTGAAAATTACTCCAGTTCGAGAGTTTCTTCATAAGTATATTATGTATATATTGACTCTGTCGGATATTGCATGCTATATTGAACCTCATGTGCATATGTTCCGATAAGGATGCTTCATCTGCATTATGTAAATCCTTAATAAGTGTATGATGAAAAAAAATATAGAAGCAGACTTTTGCTAAAAATATAATTTAACAGTATCTCACCCTTTTGTTGTTGTCGCTGCTACCCCAGATTTAATTGTAGGCGTTGACATCACATACAAGAACCAGATGCCAATTGCGACGGTGGCACAGATCGATCAGTTCCTGTACCGGAACAGGGGGAATCGCAACTATGTGTCCGGGGAGGTAGGCTGAGATGTACACACACCTCTTGCATTGCATTCTGAGATAGTTGGATGATCGCTGTCACTAAATCTCTGGTGTTAAATTCTAAAATCTCCTCGGGCAGATTCTATTTTTTGCTCATTATATCTCACCCTCAATAGCCCAAGGTTATTGAATTAGATGTTTTCTCTTGCGCATCGTATACGTGCAAATGTGTACGTGGCAGCTTCAGCATGGTTCAGGTTTTCCTGCACAAGAACAAACTTATGATATGTGTTTTCGAAAGTGAATTATCATCCACTAATATCACGTTCAGACAGCATTTTTCCTTGATTTTGGAGATATTAGTTCTCAGTGAATTTGCAGTGGCTTCATTGGATCAAACAAACAAGCATCAGCCAGCCATGATAGTAGAACCGACATGGCACATGCTATGCGGAACCTTTTCGAATGTAGTATTTCCTGTTCGGACTCTCTTTGTTTTCGATCGGGTTCATTTAACTTCTGTGCCGTTGTTTTTGGTTTGACAGTTTCAATCTCTGGAGCACGTTTCCAAGATTTGCTTAGATTCAAGGCTTGTTTGAAGTTACTTCTACTTTCGTGCTAACGGACAGTAAACATATGTAACTCATTAGATAGCGTGCTAATTATCTTCACACAAAGTGTCTGAGTCTGAGTCGCTCAGAAGGGAAGAATACCCTTCCTCGCTTCTCATTTCACCGTCAGAGTTGGCAGCAGACGTCCGTCCGAAAGTTTCTGCTGCAGGCAAGCAGAGCGCAAACGCAAGTTTATGCTTTTAAAGAGGCATCAGTGAAACTTCTGTTAGATCAATTTTGATTCCCACTAGTAATTGGGATATTTAGGTTACCCTAAAAGCAGAGCCCGTTTTGCTGAGAGGAAAGCTGAATAATGAAATCGGAGGCAGCCCGGTATCCAAAGTTCGTAAACTAGTGATTAAGCGCCCTCTTAGACATATATTCCACGGCGCTTACTGTTCCACCTTGGAGTTAGAGTTTTTTAAAAGAGGTCGTTCATTTTTTCCGGTGTTATGACACGTGCACTGACAGAAAACCCTTCAATACTTCAAGTTTTCAAGTGCACAATAATTACGCATTCTGCAATATCAAAGGGAATTCATAAGCAGTGAAATAAGCACCGTTGCCAGGTAGTCACCTCGTGGAACAATGAGTATTCATGTGTCGGTTACATTTAATGATTGTCCTACTACTTTACCCTACAAACCCGCACCTGTGCATACATTAATTGAGAAGAGAACATATGTATTTTTGTAAGATGCTAATTTTTGCTTTAGAAAATCATATGAATATTGGTTGTGACTGTTTGCTATCACAATTGATTGCCTTTAATATCAGTACAATTTTTTTCTCGTCTCTTCCATGGTCAACTTGGCTTAAATATTATTCAACGTCAGATCAACAACTTCTAGTTATACAGCAATAAATAACAGATTATTAAGCTCGTTTTATGTAAAAAATATTGTATAGCAAAAATATTTAGATTTGTATTATACTCGTATAGTATATGTATACGAACGAACCTGTCAGAAAGATAACTATTCATCTTTTTTGATACTAGTATTCTTGGCGTCAATTCAAATTGGCTTCTGGTATGCGCACACATTCGTAAAAGAAACTCCAGTGCAAGAAAGTAATAAAAGGCGATAACACAGTTTCTCAGTTTGTGACCAGGAATTCAAAGAAGGGATTGCAGAGCACAATAGAAAAAAGAAAATAAATTTTTGTTATTAAGGGTGTGTCAGAAAGCTTCGAATATTGTAAGTGGGAATTGTTTTGTTCGTAGCGCTTTAGATAGAATAAACTGTGAAAAGGCATGTATAAGTGGAATCTCTGTGAAACTGAAGAAAAAGTTTATCTAACAATTACTTTTCCCAGTTTTTTCTTATTTAATTCCACTTCCTCCCTTTGCTTTTTGCTTTTGTCTATTCTAATTGATTTTTTTTTGGTGGTTTACCGAAATAGCTGTGAGGTCATAAATTTTTCTTCGAGTCATATAACTTCTTTTATACTTTAATAAGTTTTTCAACTGTATTGGCAGGTGTGTTAGCATTCACTTTGTGCCCTTTACAGTCGGGTTAAAAATTGGAAGATCTTTCTATCTTCCCTTATTTCTAAACTTTTCATATTCTGAAGAAGAATAAGTATTTCAAAAATGTGTTAGCAGTTTGAACTTTATTATGTATCAATATTTATATGCTAAACATGTAGGTATCTTGTTTTTCAGTGCAGTTAATCATCTTCCTTCGTTAGCTAGTTGTGGTGTAGAAAGTTCGTCTAAGTACAATATAGATCAACACTTTATAAACTGGGTTCACAGTAAATATATGTATTTAAATATACTCACTTTTTGATTCTAATGTCCATGTTTTTTTTTTGTTTTGATATGAACTAGGCCTCTTCTCCTGGTACCTAAGGTAGTCGAACCAACAGACAGGCGACATGGTATTGTACGAATAGCAAAATAGTAGGCAAGTATTTAAATATGTTTAAATGAAAACTTAAAAGGGTAAAAATCAATACTAAACAGAAAATTTTGAATATATTGAATGAATCGTACGGTAACAACTGTTGTTAAATTGAAATGTACTGTCTTAAAAACTGTGTAGAGAAAAATAACTTTAAAAATAAAACAAACTGCTTCAACGTTATAAAATTGATTATTTATTTTAAGTAAAATGCCTTGCTTTTATGTTTTTTTTTATATAATTTACGCGCGCCTTTTACTGTTGCCATGGCGCGGGCGGAAAGGTAGAAGGAGGAGAAAAGAAAAATTGTTTTTGTAGTGGTTTGAAACTCAGGTGTGTTTGATTTCGATATTCGCTCTCCAGGGGTGGGAGTCCGAATAGGGCAGAGAGTTTTTCCTTCACTCAGAGTGATTCGAAGTTTATAATTCGCATTATTTTTTTGTGCTTGAAACACTACAACAGCCAAATCTACGTGTCAGTGTTGTGCCTTCACACGCAGAATTTTTCTGTCTGAGTTCCAATCGCACAATTGAAAAACTTGAAAGACTTGTCAGGGGCAGGATTCGAACTTGACCCTCCGAGTGAAAAGAGCACCCGTATACTTAAATGGCTGAGTGCGTATGCTGATGTTTTGCTATTAGTTACGATTGTGCAGTGTTGTCCTCTTTGCACTATTTTCTTTAATTGCGTGGTTGAAGATGAGTGTGTGATTAAATTGTAATGGCTGTTCATTGATCAAATGTGCGTAAACAATAATGGCAGCCGTGGTGGTTTGTTTATTTAAATTCAGTTTTTTGTGCGGGAATTTTTTTACTATAAGTTGTAATGTAATTCGTTTATGTTTAAAATTCAGGTGTGATACATATGTTTTAATATTATATTTTTATTTATCTTTTCTTTGTTTATTATTATGTATATATTGATCATGTGTGAATTGTTATGCATCGCGATTCGTACGCACTTTACCGGGGCCATTTGGTTTTTGTGTTGATTAATGTTTGTTTTTTTGTAATTTTTTTTTCTTTATTTTTATTTTATTTAGTTTATACTATAATTTTCAGTATTATATATACAATTTTATATTATTATTTTGGGAATTGTGTTTGGATTGATTGCTATGTGTTGTGTGTATGTAGTATGTATGTTTAGTGTAAGAATAATTATGGCGGATGATAGATATTTATATGTGAATACATTGATGCGAGTTGAGTCGTGATTTATTTTTATTTTGATTTTATGGGTTTAAGAACATGTATTTAGTTTAATTGTTGAGAATTTGAGCTAGGATATTGAATGGTTAATGGATTGTATGTGTGTGGTTTATTTATAAGAGTTGAGTTTGGACTATGTGATGAGATGATTTGTAGCTATTGTTTATGTTTTGAGTTTGTAGTGATCGCATGAGATATTTATTGTGTGTTATTGTATGAGAATTTTTCTTTTGTTTATGTTTACCCGTTGAGTGTTTTGCTTTTATTTTAATTTTGACCTTATTTTATTTATAAGTGTTTAAATAATTAGCTGTTATTGTGTGGTTTTGTTTAAATAATTTTCTGTTCTTGTATGGTTTTTTTCGTTGGTAGGTAGCATAGTTTTATGATTTGCCTTTTCAGTGTGGATGTTTTTGTTTTCAGTGTGACGACTCGAACGTGTCCATCGTTTCCTGGATGCAACTCAGTTATTCGCGCGAGCATCCACTGTGTCGCTGGCAACCGTTCGTCTTTAAGGAGAACCAGATCGCCTACCTTGGGAGGACACAGAGGCCTTGAATTCAGGCATGCTTCTATTTGCGTAAGAAGCGTGGTGAATTCTCCGAATGTTAACTTCCGGTCTCCTGAAACTCTTTTTAAGTGGTCCTTAACAGATTTTGCTCCTGCTTCCCATAGTCCACGGAGTGTGGGGAAGTTGGGGGAATGAAGTTCCACTTCGTACCTTGGTTACTTAAGGTGTCTGCGATTTCTTTCCATTCGTTCTTAGCGTCTTTTATCCATTTTTTTTAGCTCCGTATTAGCCCAGACGAAGTTTGTGCCACAATCACTAAATATTTCACTACAGATGCCCCTTCGTGCCGTGAAACGTTTAAAGGCTGCTAGAAAGGCTTGTGTAGTGAGATCGCTCACTGGTTCCAAATGAATTGCATTTGTTGCGAGACATATACAAATTGCAAAGTAGCCTTTTAGTGTTTTTGCACCTTTTCCCTTCCACGTTTTTATGTCGATTGGTACAGCATAGTCGACCCCTGTGTTCGTAAATTGTCTTCCTATCCGAACCCGTGCTGCTGCTAAGCTCGCCATAAGTTGCGTCATTGCTTTGGCTTTGTATTTGAAACACTTGACGCATTGCTGAATGGTGTGCTTTACACATTGCTTTATTTGGATGATCCAATACCTTGTCCGAATATATGCTGTAATTTGCTGGATACCACCGTGTTGCGCTTTTTCGTGTGCGGCTTTCAATAGAGTTTTGGTTAAATGATGGTTCCACTTTAGTGGGTGTTTAATTGGGTGTTTTTGGATATATGTTAAGTTGAAGTTTTGAAGCCTCCCCCCCACGCGAAGGATTCCATCTGCGTCTATGAAGGGATTCAATGACTTAAGTGCTGATGTTGCCTTTGGATTGCCGTGCAATTTTGTTAAGTCCTCAGGAAACATGTTGTTGCTACGCAACATGCATCATTCGTAAGCTACGAGTAACAGAGAACTTGAAAGATCCACACATATGAAACGCGGACGGCTTATCAGACATGTCCCTTTTTATTATTATCTTATGGATAAGTTGGCTTACCTATCATTTAGCAAAAAATTGGGAGGGCATGAATGATGAGACAAATCTCGGGGAGAGTACGATAACTTTGGCACCAAGAATTGATAACGGTATTTTGTAGAGGGGTTAAAAACTAGCAATTTTAGAAAAAAATTACTTAAAATGGGAAAGAAATTATTTAAAGAAAACAACGGCAATACTTACAATAAAGTACTATACAGGATTTGATTTAAAATTTGCTCTTTAATATAAAATTTACATTAAATTATTCGTGTGAATATTTTTTGAATAATTCGCATTCAAACTTAAATTTTTGGTAAAAAATGAATTTTTTATTTTAAATCAATATTATTCAAAATTGTGAGATGATGCGGCCAATCGGTTTTTTGTATTAATGCGCATACCGATTCTGAATCGGACACAGAAAACTGCATGGCTTTATATCTTCTAGTTTTTGAGAAAATTGAAAATTACTAAAACTATTTTTAATAAGACTTTTTTTTTTTTTGGTATTTATGGTGATCTCACTTTGAGGATTAATATTGATGATAGGGTCATCTTTGTAAGTAAAGTACAGTAAATCATTTAGCGTGACTCAGAATGCACCACGAAGAGGTAGATTTGTATTACATTCCGCGTCCCAGTCAGTCAGTTTGTGAGTAAGTTAGGTGTTAGTTAATAGTAGTCAATTAAATGGTCAATGGACGAGTACATATTAAAAAGGTATGTAAGTTTCGTCAATGAAGTCATCGTCCGTACTATTTTCAATGTCGAGTTCGTTGAGTTCGTCGATGATGGTGAAGAGCCGAGGTTGTTTTGGTGGTAAAATACCTTCTAAGTGCTCATTGTCAACGGTCGAATGGTCGAAGTCCTTCGGTTGCGAACCCACACTTTCTTATCTTTGACAAAACCTAGGTACACTTTTTTTACGTCAATTAAAAATTCCGTGATTTGGGAGCACATGTCGTCCTTATAATTCTTTTCAAGGCAGTATTTCCGGTAAAAGAAAGTGCTGCGTTGTACTGCGGCATAAAATTGATTTTTTCGGAAGCTTGTTCTGATTCTCAAGATCATTTATAGTATTGGTTGCATCGGTATTGCCAACATATTTGCCTTTGCTGTATTTTGTAATTTCATGAGTCGTAGAAGTAGGGAATATTTTCTCAATACCTATATATTGGCGTGCGCTGTCGGTACAAATACGACTACTGTTGGGGTAAACGTATTTGTGTATATAAGGCCACAAGTCTTCTTTACTTTTGGAGTTCACTTTAAAGAAGCGTCCGACCTTATCTTCTTTACAAAATAACCCCAACACTACGATTTTCATTTTTTCGGTTACACGGCCTCTGTGGTATTTCCTTTTTGTAAGAAAGGTCTCGTCGATTTGTACAGTCTTTCCTTCGCCGCTAATGTTAACTCGACGTGAGATGCTATTATTTCGGCTATTTCACGACAATGGTTATAGTAATCTATTATAGTAGATTTACTAAGCTCACTTTTACTGTCGTGATGGCGCCAAGCGATTATATGCTAATTTTAAAATAATAACATACATGTAAAAATATTTTTAAAAAATCCTTAGGTTGTCGCTTAAGGTTTAAATAATTTACCTAAAAAACCGTGTTCACAGGCATTGTGATAACAAAAGCGATAATTATTGCAAGCACCCCGCGAATCTCTAGCCGACATTGAGGTCCATTGAAAAATGTACCGATAGATAGGTTGATTGTATTTCTACAATTTTTGTCACCTTTTTCTTAGAGCTTTTCTTTGAGCATCGCCACATCCAACCGAACTTTACATTTCTACACTTTTCTACCTTCATAGGTAAGTTGCAACACAGTGGGGGAATGGATGTTTTAGTGGGAATTAAACCAGATTCTTCTAAAAATTCAATGCTTCTTTCGTTGGTCGACACCAAATCTCCGAACGAACAAAACACTGAGAAGTTATTTAGTTTAGGATGGATTAGAGGATGCTTAGTCGTCATTGCTTATTCACAAAAAATATCACTTAATTCGCACTACGGTTGAACACAGAGTGATCTTTGTGAATATCAATAACTACACGCCTTATCACAAAAAGAAATAATGGTATACTTAAAAGCCAAACTTTTGTTCGGTTATATGTATTTTTGCATTATTATCAAGTGCATTATATATTACATACGTACAAACATAGATATTTCGCAAAGTAAAAAATTTACTGCAACATTGGAACATGTGAATTTTCTATAATGCGAATTGGTGAAACTTTTTAATGGGAACTTTGTAATTTTGTGATGAGTACTGTGGATGAAGAGTATTTATCACATAGGCGCCTGACTGACGAAAAGCACATACCCCGAAGTTGCGTGAGCGTAACTTGCCGCCTGCGTAAAGAGAGTTGAAATCCCTTAATCCCGCGAAGCGTTTCACCCGTGTACTCTTAATTAAGAAAACTATTGATATAGGCGTCTGCGAGATGTTTAAATAATACTCATTAACTTATTCAAAGGAAGACTACGTACATACTCGTAAATGCCAAAAAACAAAACTAAAGTAGTAATTTCAATTTCAATTTGCTCAAAAACTAGAGGACATAAAGCCATACGGTTTTTTGTGTTCGATTCAGAATTAATACGCGCATTGAATACAAGAAACCAATTTGGCACATTATTTCACAATTTTGAGTAATATTGTTAAAAAAAAAAAAAATTTTAATTTTTTACGGCGAATTTGAGTTTGAATGTGAATTATTCAAAAACTATTCACACGAGTAATTCGATGTAAATTTTATATTAAAGAACAAGTTTCGGGCGTATTCTGTATAGTACTTTATTGTAAGTATTACCGTAATTTTTTAATAATTTTTTTCCCATCTTAAGTAATTTTTTTTTAAATTGTCCCATAACTCCTAAACGTGTCGAGATGGACCCCCCCTCCCATAGTAAAAAATGCTAGTTTTTAACTCCTCTACAAAATACTGTTATCAATTCTTGGCGCCAAAGTTATCGTACTCGTGTCGAAATCCCATCGTCAATTTGCGGGAGGTAACTCTGAAAATAATTAAACTTTTGGCCCCTCCCACAATTTTTTTGCATGTATGCAATTGCCAATGATAAAAACAAAAACCTGTCGATAGATTGGCATAGATGAGGAATCCCGCGATGGTTCAATGACCTATTGCTGGACCATCGGAGCAATCAGCTGACCCAGAGATTTCTTGGAGACGATGACGATGCTGGCAGATCATTCCCAATTCGATAGCTGTGTCAATTAGATTATAAAATAAATCCAAATTTTAAAAGAAAAGAGTATATAGTTTTTTTTATTAAATTCAATTTCAAAATAATTTAGTTGTTGTCGGATCAATTCTTTTTGTTGGTTTCTTTGCATACTCTGGAAAATTCTGTAATTTGACTCCGCAACCTTTGACTGCGGAGGATACAATTCACCCCTTTTAATTTTTTTTGCTAATTGCCCTAGCGGCAAACATTGGTCCTTCGAGTCTGGATACGAAACTAAAAAAGGATCATTATGACTCTAAACAAAAGAAAAATAATTAGTACGTGAAAGAAAGATACGAGTGCGTGTACGTTGTAAATCGCAAAGACAATCGCATTTGTGCGTAGTGTAAAAGACATTCGAGGTTCATTCGGTCGAATTTTGTTATACTGTGAGAATCTGGAGCTGAAAAAGCTGGTACAGGGAGGGAGCAACACAAAACTACAGGTGTGTGGCTTTTATTATTAATTATTATTAATTAAAACGTGTGTTGTGTGTTCTCCGAGGTATTACGGGGTGCGTTCAACATATTCTCGGTATCGTGGTGAAGCTGTGGTTATATATATAAATTGACTTATTTGTCAAGTAATACTATTATTTTAGTTCATTCATGTAAAATTTCATATAAATGTGATTACTAATTCGCGTTTTATCTCTAATTAAACAGAATCATAATGGCAAGTGAGACGATGATGGTGAAAATTGAGCATCGCGCTGTAATTAAATTTCTCACTAAGCACGGAAAAAGTCAAAAAACTATTCATCAAGAGATGGTGGCTGTTTATCAGGGTTCCGCACCTTCATTATCAACTGTGCAAAAGTGGTCAAGTGAGTTCAAGAGAGGCAGAGAGAGCATTGAAGACGACCCCCGCTCCGGCGCCCCGGCTACTGCTTGTACGGGAGAAAGCATCAAAGAAGTCGAAAAACTTGTTCTTGAGAATGCCCGAATAGAGGTAAAAATGATGGCAGAGATCACCAAGCTTTCAATTGGTACCATTCAAACCATTCTTCATGACCATCTTAACCTTTCAAAGGTCAGTGCAAGGTGGGTGCCACGAATGCTCACAGCGCCTCAGAAAAAAGTGAGAATCGCATGCTGTAGAGAGCTTTTGGATATGTGTAGTGAGAACGCGGACGGTGTTATGGATCGAATTGTTACTGGGGACGAAACATGGGTCCACCACTTTGACCCTGAAAGCAAACAAGAGTCCATGCAGTGGCATAAAAAAGGAACAGACCCCCCGAAGAAGTTCAAAGTCACTCCGTCTGCCGGGAAGCTCATGGCCACAGTTTTTGGGGCTCAAAGGGAATCTTGCTCATTGAGTACAAAAAAAAAGGTGAAACCATCAACGCCACATCCTACGTTTCCACTTTGCATAATTTGCGGGAGGAAATTAAAAAGAAAAGACGGGGTAAACTCGCAGCGGGTGTGTTGCTTCTTCATGACAACGCTCCTGTTCACACGGCGCAAGTTTCCAAGGGTGCTGCGCGAGATTGTGGTTTCGAAGAAATCCAACACCCACCCTATAGTCCAGACCTTGCCCCTAGTGATTATTTCCTGTTTCCGGATTTGGAAAAAAGTCTTCGTGGAAAAAGATTTTCGGATGATGAAGAACTCAAGTCGTCAATAAATGGGTAAATGTAAGTACTTAACTTTTGATTTCATCATGAGCAAAGTAAAACTTTCCATTTTAATTGATGCGATTCAGACGATTTCTCAAGACATAGACGCTGATTATAAAGCGTATTCGAATTAAGAAAAAACAAAGAAATCGGTACACGGGAATGAGGCGCGTTTAGCTGATTTTGAGGCTTCGTTTGAGGAGGCAAGAGTCCTTCATCAGAAAATTGTTGAAGCTCCTACTGAAGACTTGAAGATTAACTATATAGAGGGGCTTTCACAAACTAAAAGAACTGTTCTTTAATTACTCCTGTGAATTAAAAGAGCAAAATCCCTAGACGCATCTAACACACCGTCGGTAGAACTTAAGCTCCCCCCAATTAAAATCCCTACTTTTGACGGTTCTCTTAAAATGTGGCCAGAATTTAAGGGTTTGTTTGAAGCCGTGGTAAATAAAAATACTTCGTTAGCCGATGCCAATAAGTTACAATATTTGGAAGGTAATTTAACGAGTGTAGCGGCCCACATACTTAGAAATACAGATACAAATTTTGAATCTGCGTGGGCGTTGTTGGTGAAAAAATTCCAAAATATCAGGTTATTAAAGGATAATCAATTCAAACTTCTATTTGATCAACCTCAACTTGCTACAGAATCGTCCAAATATCTCAAACTGTTATTAGATACGACAAACGAAGCGAAGCAATCACTCAAAAATCTTGGTGTAGCTGTGGAGTCATGGGAAGACGTTCTCAACTCTTACATAGTGCAGAAACTTCCTTCCACAACTCGTGGGCTTTGGGAATCACAAATCTCTACGTATGTAGACTACCCTCAATATAGCATTGTAGAAGATTTAATTTTGATGAGGTAAACAACATTGGACATCATTGGACATTCCTCATCAGGTCTTAGTCACCAAAAACCTAAACAATCTTCAAGTTCGGCTCGAGTTCATAAATCTATTAAAATAAAAAAAATAAAGTGTTCGCTATGTCATGGCTAGCTATTCGAAATTGCTTTATTTTTAATGCATTCAATATAAAAAAGGTATGAATTTGTTAAAAAGAACAAATTATGTTTTAACTGTCAGAAGCTTCTTTCATTACTGAGTCCGCCGCTTAACTTCTTAAATTGAAAAAAGAAAGGAACTGGGTGAATATTATTGGCGTTGGAGAAACAAAAAAAAGTATTTCAAAGTAGAAAGTTGCCTTCATAGTTTTATCTAACATTAACAAAACATTTAGGCTTCAGCTTAATGCTTTTGTTCTGGACAAACTTACGGCCGTGCTTCCTACGCACAAGGTTCCTAGTTCTGATTGAAATCATCTTAGAAACATAGCGCTTGCTGATCCAAAGTTCAACAAACCTAACAAGATCGATGTCTTATTGGGCAGCGATGTTTACCCATCCATTATCCTTGAAGGTATAATAAAAGGAGAACCGGGTACCCCTATGGCTCAAAGGTCGGAGCTAGGTTGGGTACTTTCTGGACGCACTTCAACCAGCAGCCAATTACAAGTAACGTCTCTTCATATTAAAACAGAAACTCAAACCTTAGATAGCCTACTAAGTAAGTTTTGGGAACTTGAGGAAGTTCAGAGTCGAAAGCTTCTATCACCAGAGGAAGAAAAATGTGAGACACATTTTTACCGAACACATCAACGACAGTTGGATATAAAATATGTTGTTCAACTTCCTTTCAAAGAAGAAAGGTATCCCATGCTAGGTTTATCTCAAAGGGCAGCTCTTGTCAGGTTCTTACAATTAGAAAGGAAATTCCAAATCCGTCGTTTCACGAAGAATACAAAAGCATTTTTAATGAATACAAGGAACTGGGTCATATGACAGAGGTAAAACTTACTGCGTTGAACACTCCTCACTATTTCGTTCCTCACCACGTAGTGTTAAAGGCATCTAGCTCAACAAAAAAGCTGCGAATTGTTTTTGACGCGTCCTGTAGAACATCCGACGGGACGCCGCTCAACGATCATCTGTTGGTCGGGCCTAGATTGCAAGATGATATTTTCGATCACATTGCCAGGTTCAGGAAATATAAAATTGCCTTTACAGCCGACATAACCAAAATGTATATACAAATTTGGGACACTACTATTGATTCTTTGTATCAACTTGTATTATGGCGAGATGTAGAGGAAGAAGAAGTGAAAGTATATCGTCTTAATACGGTCACATTCGGTACTGCGGCTGCACCATACTTAGCTATTCGCACTCTTCAACAACTGGCGGCTGATGAACGAGATGACTTCCCACTTGCATCAAAAATAGTCATGCGGAACTTCTACGTGGATGACGTAATTCATGGGGCGGACTTAGTAACAGAAGCGTTGGAGATGCAGACGCAACTCATAAGCATGTTGAAAAAAGGAGGCTTTCCATTACGCAAATGGGCAAGCAACTGCGAGAAGCTACTGCTGTCAGTCCCAGAGGAGGATAGAGATTCCACTCTCAGTCGACAAAATAAAATGCGATTAAGGCACTTGGCATTAGTGGCATACTGTAAAGGATATCTTCACATTCAAAATCTCACTTCCGGAAACCAAGACGATTACAAAGCGGACTATCCTATCAGATCTTGCTCGCTTTTATGATCCAACGGAGTGGATAGTATCTTGCCTCATCGTTGGAAAAATAATAATAATAATAATAATAATGCAAGACATTTGGAAGCAAAATCAAACATGGGATTCTGAACTCCCAGCAACAAGTATTTCTGCATGGAAAAATTTTAAATCTGAGCTAAGCTGTTTAAGAGCCATTGAAATTCCTCGCTGGATTAACCTCACCAATGAATCAAAGGTTGAAGTCCACGGGTTTTGTGATGCGTCTGAAAAGGCATACGTTGCAGCGATATACCTTCATCACCGGGTCATCACCGGAAATAAAACATTCATTAACCTCATCGTATCAAAAGCCAGAGTGGCACCTCTTAAAAGTAAGTCCTTAGCTCGTCTAGAACTGTGTGAAGCCCTGTTGTTGGCAAAGCTGTTGGTGTCCAGTGTGGATACAATGGAACTCCACTCGGCAAAAAAGTTCATGTGGTGTGATTCTCAAATTACATTTGCATGGATACATTAGAACAACTTTCGTTACCAACAGAGTGGCAGAGATTCAGGAACTCATGGATTCTAGCTTTTCGAACTACGTTCCATCTAAAGACCACCCCGCAGACATTGCATCAAGAGAAGTCCTCCCGAGTGATCTAACTCAGAATCGTCAATTTCGGCATGAATTTTTACAATCATTTGATGCAAATCTTCATACGTCTTTTGAAACCAATCCTACGGATCTCGAAACCAAAGGGTCGAAGAGTTCAAAAATCAAAAGTAAGTTGATCGCATCTGGGTACCCAATAACTAATATTTTTCAGATCTGCGTTCACTTTTTCTTTTTTTTTTTTTTTAATTTACGAGCGCCTAAGGGGTTAGATACCCTTTTACTGTTGCCAGGGCTCGGGCGGAAAGGTAGAAGGAAGAGAAAGGAAAATTGTTTTAGTAGCGGTTTGAAACTCAGGTGTGTTTGGTTTAGATATTCGCTCTCCAGGGGTGGGAGTCCGAATAGGACGGAGAGTTTTTTCTTCACTCAGAGTGATTCGAGGTATAATTCACAGTATTTTTTTCTGTGCTTGAAACTCTACAACAGCCAAATCTACGTGTCAGTGTTATGCCTTCACGCGCAGAATTTTTCTGTCTGAGATCCAATTACACAAATGCAAAACTGACTTGCCATGGGCAGGATTCGAACCGGGATCCTCCGAGTGAGAAGCGATTGCTAGTATCACTACACCACGGCCACCCCACTTCACTACATTCAAACTAAATCAACACCTATTCAGTCGTTTTTCATCTCTTAACCGGTTGTATCGAACTGCAGCGTATTGGCGTCGGTACTTAACTAATTTGAGATTCAAAGCAATGAAATTACAAACCCGTATGTCTGGACCACTCTCAGTGGATGAGATATCTTCAACTTGTTTGCGCTTGATTCCTCTTGTACAGCGGGAGTACTTTACTGAAGAAGTCTTGAAGCTAAACAACGGTGAAATGGTCTCTCGAAGAAGCAAGCTAGCGAGACTTTCTCCAATTATGGATGAAAATGGTATTTTAAGAGTTGGAGGTCTGTTGGAAAACGCTGAACTACCCTATTCACAAAAGCATCCAATAATACTGCCTTCCAGTAATTTTCTTACATCGCTCATTGTCCGCGACACTCATCTGAAAACTCTTCATGGCAGTCAGCAGTTAATGGTGGCTACATTTCGGTCGGAGTATTGAATTCTGCAGTGTATGCACAAATGACTAAGATGTTATAGGTTCAATGTAACAGAGATGCAGCAGAAGATGGGGAATTTTCCAGCTTTACGAGTGACTCAAGCACGTCCTTTTCAAACATCTGGAGTGGACTATGCTGGTCCTGTGTAACTCAAAGACTGGAAAAGTCGATGCAGCAAAGATACCAAAGCGTACATCGCGATTTTTGTTTGTTTTTGCACGAAAGCAGTTCATCTCAAGCTTGTTAGTGACTACACCACATTTCTCGCAGCGTTTAAACGTTTTACTGCTCGCCGTGGTATTTGTACAAATCTCTACAGCGACTTCGGAACGAATTTCAAAGGATCCGCAAATATTTTGGAAGCTGAAAGGTCATACATGCCAAAGCAGTGGACAGACGATATCGCAAGAGTTTTGCAAAACAATGGTACCAAATGGCATTTCAACCCTCCTGCAGCTTCGTATTTCGGCGGACTTTGAGAGGCAGGTGTGAAATCTATGAAGCACCACTTGAAGCGTATCGTCGGACATTATACACTGACCTTCGAGGAATATGCAACTACTCGTATACTTGCGCAAGTAGAAGGATGCCTAAATTCCCGTCCACTTTGTCCTGTAACCAAGGATCCTGATGATCTCCCTATCTTGACGCCGGGGCACTTTTTAATTGGAACATCACTAATAACCGCACCGGAAAAGGAATTAACGACATTTAAAGAGTCCCATTTAGACAGATGACAGCTTATGCAGAAAATTCATCAAGATATTTGGAAAAGGTGGAAAACTGAATATTTGGTTCGACTTCAAAAGCGTCCAAAATGGCTTAAGCCAAATAACGAACTCAAAGTTGGGCAGTTAGTGCTCTTGCCTGATGAACAAACGCCTCCCACTCTTTGGCGTCTTGGTAGAATCACGAAAACACACCCGGGAACAGACGGAAAAATTCGTGTTGTAACAGTTAAGACTGCAATTGCCTCATTTAAACGCCCGATAGCTAAACTTAGCTTCCTACCAACATTAAACTAATCAAGTGCACAAACCCACACACGCACACTTAAAAAAAAACATCATTCATACTTCATCATACCTTATAATCTAACAACATTTATCTAATTTATACTCAATTTAATAAATATCGTAAATAATATAGCATATAACTTATAACCCATTATTGCCACACACCTTTCACCATACCTACCTACTTTTTTTTCATGTACACATCGATCACACGTCACAAGTCGAGGATCTTCGATAATTTATATTCTACACCACTGCAGCCAAACATCGTTTCCCTTCCGGTGGCCCGGCAGGATGTTGCAACGCAACATGCATCTTTCATAAGCTACGAGTAAAAGAGAACTTGAAAGATCCACATAGATGAAACGCCGACGGCATAGCACACAAGTCGACGGTTTATCAGACATGTCCTCTTTTTATTATCATCTTATGGATCATTTGGCTTACCTATCACTTAGCAAAAAATTGGGAGAGCATGAATGATGACATAAATCCCATTGTTAATTTATGGGAGGTAACTCTGAAAATTGGTTTTCAATAGTTAAACTTTTGACCCACCCCACAATGCGATGTTTTTTATTTGTTGTGCATGTATGCAATTGCCAAATATAAAAAAAAACATGTCGACAGATTGGCATAAACGAGGAATCCCGCGATGGTTCAATGACCTGTAGCTGGACCATCGGAGCAGTCAGCTGACCCAGAGATTTCTTGGAGACGATGACGATGCTGGCAGATCATTCCCAATTCAATAACCGTGTCAATTAGATGATAAAATAAATCAAAATTTTAAAAGAAAAGAGTATATAGTTTTTTTTATTACATACGATTTCAAAATAATTAAGTTGTTGTCGGATCAATTCTTTTTGTTGGTTTCTTTGCATACTCCGGAAAATTCTGTAATTTGACTCCGCAACCTTTGACTGCATAGGATACAATTCGCCCCTTTTAATTTTTTTTTCTAATTGCCCTAGCAGCAATCACATGTCCTTTTACACTGATCTTATTGCCATCTGTGATGCGGTGTTCAACTCTTCTGGTTGCAAAGGGCCAAATTTTTTGCAACCTGATCTGCAGTTGGAGATAAATCGTTGGCAATATGCCAACACGCGTAATATCGTGTGCAGTCTGGAGAACCTGTCCGGATCCAGAGGGATGTTCTTCTGGCGTGGGATTATAAAAGAGTCTGCATTTGGGGTTTATTGGTGTCTCTTTGTGTTGTTTATTTTTGTTGTGTTGTTGGAACTGTGGCATTGTTTCTGTGTTGTTTGAAAAATTGGTGTGTAGTAAATTATTATTATGGTGCCGCTGATGACAGAAGTAACAATTTTATTACTTGGACAATTTTGGATTAGTATGGCTGTAAGCTAGACAGAAATCGCTTACATTGTCTTAACGAGTGTTGCCCGTTGTTGCATACCTTGCACTGGATTGATTGAAATTTGTTACAGAGCGGTATGCCCTAGCTGCTGGTTGCAATTTCGGACATGGCTTAGCAATAGGCCCAGATGCCCCTTTTTGTGATACAGCTTCTAGTGTCCGGAAGCGTGTTTCTAAAAACTCGGTGAAGTCCTTCAAAGTAGGAAGATCCTTGCTGCTGCCCAGTTTTACTTCCCATAGTTGTTGCGTTGAGGTCGGCAGTTTTTGTGCCATCACATAAATGATGATGACGTCAAACGAATCCACTAGTATATCAATATTTTTGAGTGCGTAGATACTCTCTGAAGAATTATGAGGGATTTAAGACCTCCCGCTGTTTCCTTCGTTTGTGTCGCTGATTGAAAAAGAGTTGCAACTGTGAGCTACATGTTTATGGTCGTACCTTGCCTTTAAAAGTTCCCATGCCTTCTCATAATTGCTTGCGTTTAGTGCCAAATGTTGCAGAAATCTCCTTCTCCTGAGAGACTTGATTTCTGGATGCTTCCGAGAGACCTGTTGCAATGAATGAGCGATACAAAAATATCGTGAAACGAGTGCCACTTTCTGTAACACCCAGAGAATCCAGGAATATTGATTTTAGGGAGACGTATATCTTTGCTCTGAGGACTATTTGTAGCCAACGTTGTTTCTGAAAGAGACAGTTTGCGCCAGAATACCTATCTAACCCATCGAGTAACTTACACCTGAACTCAAGGTACGGTTCTCGAGTTTGTTGCATAATTGAAATTAATTCCAGCTTTTTCTTTTCTTCCAGTTTTTCAACGCTCCTGCCTGCTTCGTAGTACCGTTGTGCTAGATTCTTTTCCAACAACAAAAGTCTTATAGAGAGATATTTTTAGTACGACGGTATTCGCCCGTTTTCCTAAAGTTGGCGAAGTCTCCCCTTGACTTGCACCAAAACATCAGTAAGGAGTTCAGCAGACATTTCAAATATTTTATATATTTTTTATGTGACTTATGAACAACTACAATATTTAAAAAGAGTTGGTACACACTTTGTGTTCTTCCTTTCAGTGTTGTATATGGATGTATGATGCTTATGGTTCTGCTGTTGTTGCTGATACCGCTGCTGTTGCTGCTATTATTGCTGCTGTTTGTGCTGAAACTCCTGTTTGCTGATCCTGCTGGTATTGCTGCTGTTGTTGTTGCAGATACTTCGGTGCGGATGCTGATAATGCCGATGGTGTTGTTGTTCCTAATGCTGTTTGAGGTGCTTCCTTTGTTTTGCATTGAGCACTCAATGTGTTTACGTTTACGTTAATTTTAAGTTCTTAGTCGTTCATAGACCTT